>JAYESA010000018.1:64507040-65052040 GCA_036927795.1 Iris macrosiphon | reverse complement strand
TACTTAATAGCTTCTATGATACATGTTTATAGTATTGTTTTACTTGATTCTAGACAAGATGGATACATGAATTGGTATTATATGGATTCATTGTCATGAGATACGCAGTTTTAGGTCTATTCATTACTAGACTAATGTATTCATTTTCTCGACTATTGACTTCTCTGGACTATTGTGATTCTTTGTGTCGGGACTCGGATCCATGAGTACAAGTTGGGCAGGAATACCCAGGAGATGTGTGAGCTACCCTTTCTATCCCATGGTGTTACCAAAATAATAGCAATAACGCATGACTCGTGGTTTTCAAATTTTACCCCTTAGTCGTTCACATGTCGACTTGGTATTTCAACACACTTAGATAGGCGCAGTCTTACTTGTTTTATTCTATACTTACTGGTTATATGTCTTACCTGCTTATATCACTGGTTCCACTCTATATTGATAGTTACATGTCTTACCTTCTTATATCACTGGTTCCACTCTATACTCGTTGGTTACATTCTTACATTGCTATGTTTACTTGATTTTACTTATTTGACTTGTTCTTACTGCCATACTTATTTGTTTTACTCTATTTACCATACCATGATTATATGCTTATCTATTCATCATGTATTTTATTACTATTTACTGTTTTATAATCTTTATTATGTATTGGAACTATTATTAAAGTTGTACTTGTTCCATCTTGACTGGATAACATTTTTAGGAGTTGTTGTGTCCCGCATTCCTAGACTTTAGAGTGATTCTATAGTCGAGATTGCTCTTGCACTGTGGATTATGATGTGACATCTGTAGAGATCTAAACTAGTATTTCTTATTCCAGTATCATGCTTTAGTTTTTACTTCTCTTAGTTAGTTGTTTGGATTGTTTTCCTTATCATATTCTCCTTAGTATGTTATGATTGAGTTATGATGATACTAGTTGTTCTTGTGATGGTTGACATGATTTTTATTGAGGTTTAGACAACGTTCTACCATCGATGATACGACGTAGGCTGGACATACCCACGTACTCGTACCCCGATCATCCAGGTGCGGGTCATGATATCCCTAGGGGTACCCATGCCACTAGGGCATATGCAACAATGACAAGACAGCGAGAAGATATCTCATTTATCCCACAACAAGTAGAAGTTTCACACCAGGCTAATCTAGACCTGCGGGAGCATCTCAATCGAAGAAGAGAAGTCCTTCATGATTTTGGGGCTTCGTTCCTCGCCTGGCTTGTTACCATTATATTTTAATCAGGTACCATTGTTCCAAGCATCGTGCAATATCGTACGACCTTCTATCTTTTATAGAAGTATGAAAAATATGGATCCATTCGTACAACAACCATGCATCCCAAGATCGACTCAGAAGAAATCAGGCAACAAAATGACCATGCGGCCAAGAAAAAGCAACATCTATGCACCCAATATTGGCCACATAAAGGCTTGATACAAAGATTATTTCTGACAAAGAATCCTGATAAAAAGGATTTTTTGAACACCTCAAAAAATATGAGAACACTAAGCGACAAGAAGCTCTTGTCAGACTAATAATGACTCCTGACAAGCGTGCAGCCATATGTTTGACACGACAAAGGCTCCATGCATCCCATGCATCCTTGGCCCTATTCGTCCGAGACACCATCTGTTTTATGCATCTCTGGCCTCATGTGTCCCACACGTCTCTGGCCCTATGCGTTCCAGACTCTATGCATCCCATGCGTCTTTGGCCCCATGTGTTCCAGACTCCATGCATCCCACATATCTCTGGTCCCATACGTTTCGGACTCCATGCGTCTCTGGCCCCATGCATCCCGGACTCCATGCGTCCAACGTGGCAAAATTTCCTGAGACAAAATCATTTTATTAGGACTGAAGTAATTCTATCCAACTAAATACGGGCTACGTGTCAAGTTGACCATATCACACAAATAAAAGGTGTGAACTTCCCAGATCTTCAGCAACAGAAAATCGTAACAAATGTCCATATGGCAGCTCAGCCTAGACTCAAATGCATCCTGTTAAGGATGTACATGTGAAAACCTTCCCATCGTATGTGCCTACAGTTGCAACCACATCTTATTGAAGGAGCCCCCTTGCGGCCACCAACAAAAGCACATGCGACACCTATAGCCCATCAACATGATGGCTATAAATTGGAGCAATTTAGACATTCCAATGGATGGCTGGCTTTTTCTACTTCCGAGACTATACTCCTCTAGGCGAGCTACGTACTTGCACACAAGCTCAAGAGAGAGAGAGAGAGAAGAGAAAAGAGCATCCCTCATTCACTCGTCGGACCGTCAACAGAGTAAAGAGTTGTTGTTGTACTCGATCTCCATTGTCATATTACCCCGATTACAAATAGTGTACTTAGATTTTCTATCTAGGATTTCTTTGTACTATTTTTGTTTATTGTTAAATAAAAGTTTTTTCAAACTCACTTTCAATGGCAAACAAGTTGGCGACTCTTCTGGGGACATCCTTCTCCTCTGATGAGAAGGTCGTGATGCAGTCCGATGCATCAAAGCTGGGTTTGACCTAGAGGATGTTGGTTGTATGCTTCGACCAACATGCCTTTGAGGAAATGCTCTATGAGGGCGGCGCTTCTCCAAGGCTGGAAAAGCCTAAGAAGACCCGCAGAACATGGGTTACAAAGGCCATTGTGCCTCATTCAACTATGGAGCATGCGCTCCCCGTCTCTCTCTGCCATAGGGGACGCAGATTATGCGTCCACACAAGCTGACACCTCTTATGCGGTAGCCTTTTCTGACAAGAAAAGTTCTCAACACCTGAAGACCCACAGGATATGTGTTGCAAAGGCCATTGTGCCTCATCTAACTACGGAGCATGCACTCTTCATCTCTCTCCCTACCGCAGGGGACACATATTATGGGTCCCCACGAGATGGCGTCCTTCATGCGACAACCTCTTCGGACAAGGAAAGTGCTCAGTACTTGAGCTCTGGCAAAAAAAAAACTATGATGCCAGGAGTTCGAGCCCTAAGACACGTTCCATACGGCCACGTCAAAAGTCGCATGAGGAAGACTATGCGGCACTACTCGACAACAATAGGCAGATCTGACTCCATGAGCCATGCTGAAAAAGGTGAAGATGTAAACTTGGACTCTTCATACTACGCATCAGAGCATGCTAGGATGAAGAAGTCTAGGGCAATGCGAGCTCGCCAAGCTCAAGCAATTTCTTATTCGATCGACCATCCGCATGCGTCGGTAACTGTAATGCATGCCCTTGATGAAAAATTGTACAAAACCGGCCCATGCATCCAACCCGCAGTGGCTATCGGATAGGGTCATTCAAAAGAGCCTTACATTAGCAACCTGGGGCAAGTTCTTATATGAACCCCACGTCAGGAAGCAAAGTCAACACCTATGCACCCATGTGCTCGGTCTACCCGGGCTCAAAAGAAGGTGCAAAGGTGAATTAGTCCTCGCTTGACTTGCTCAACATGATCAATCATAAGTGCAAAGCGAAGGAATCAACTATGGCTTATGAAGTATCCTTCCCAAGGCATCACTATGCCAGCATTATCATCAACTGCTGCAGTAACTAAGTAGCAGTCCCCACAAACAGGCAGTCGATATTCCAGTGGATGCAGCCAAAGGCACCCACCCGACGGCAACCCGGAGAATAGGTGCAAGTACTAGAGGAAGAGGAGCTTCCCTTGCCTTATGTTATTCTTCTTGAAAGGCCCCCTCCATGAGGGGAGGTTAGAAGTCCAGCATCTCCAGTCTGTCGCACTCAGCCAACGAGTTAAGAAGACGAATCTAAGGAGGATATACAGTAGAACCCACGGAAGGTGTTTTCTTGGGAACCCGCTCAAAGAAGAAGCTATCAGCTACTAGGGGTAGTTCTTTCTCAGGACCTCATATAGCTATGCAAGCTGGAAATCATAATCCCCCAGACCTCTATGATAATCTAGCGTTCGGAGAAGACGATAATTCTGAAGGAACAAATGTTGAGATCCCTGGGGGTAACCACCCTCGTCAAGAAGACACAACTTCTTATGCTGGGGGTAGTATTCCCTCTAAGTTCGAAGAGGATGCGATACTACCTACTTTTCCAGATGACTATTTGCGATAAGAGTCTGAGGCAGAAAGTACGACGTCCACCATCCCATCCATGTCTTCCCATGTGAGAACAACATACATGGCAGGGGACGATCACGAGGACCCCAACGATCGATATCACCTCGAAACCCTCGAGGCCATAATACAAACCATGAGTGTGTCAATGTAGGCTTTGACCCAGACAATGCTAGAAATTAATGCAAATATAGCCTCACAACCAGCAAGGGCCTCTGGTCAAGCAAGCCTGGACCCCGGGACAAACGGGGATTCAAATGCAATTGCTCTACCCACTGACAGCAATCATCCGCTGCCCAGATTATCTGTCCTTTCCGAAGTCGATGAAGCCCGAGAAATAATACGGGAGGTGCGAGAACTCCAAGCCCACCTAGAATTAATGGGCAATCGGGACTCACTGCGTGAGCTCAGGATCCAACAACCCTATCCCCTAGAGTGGAGAGATGTACCATCACTACTAGAATAAACGGGATTAGCAACATTTTTTAGCGACTCCAGGTAAAAATATTGCTAATTTAGCGACTTTATGTAAAAACGTCGCTAGACATCGCTAATTGGCGATATTTAGTGACGTTTAGTGACTTTTATTCAGTTTTTAAAAGATTAGTCGCTATAAGTTCAGTTTAGGTCGCTAAACGTCGCTAATATATTTTATTTAGCGACGTTTAGCAACATTTTTAACAACATATTTTTTTGGATATTTGGCAACGTTATTAGCGACGTTTAAGATGTCGCTAAATTAGCGACGTCATTATTGGCGTCGCTAAAACGTCGCTAAATGTTTTACTTAGGACTGATTTCCCCTATTTCCTTCGATCTCTCCCTCTCCCTCTCCCAAATTTCAAGGTTAGGGTTAGGGTTAGGGTTTTTGACCTGGGGTTAGGGTTAGGATTTTTGACCTGGGATAAGGGTTAGGGTTAGAGTTTTTTAGTTTAGATCCTTAATATGAAGTTAAATAATAAGTATATATTGTAGTTTAATTCTATCATAAGGATGTAGATATTTACCATTGTGAAATTAATATCTTAACATGTAGGAATATTATATTTTTTGTAGTACATCACATGGCTATTTAGTTCAACATATTTTACAAATTCTATAAATTAAACATGCATGCCTACAAACCCATCACTCTCTCTCACCCTAGCTTGTATGCACGCGAAGTTTACTAAAAAAGTAATGAACTCTATACTTTATGCCCCTTCTTTTTTGAAGCTAGTCGATGCTGTTAAGGGAAGGTAATGGAATCTGATGGTTCAACCCTCGTCCATGATGAATTGAATGATTAAAGTTTGGAGGAGGGTTTAGGGTACATGTGAAGAACCCCCATTAAAGTTTACTTGAGAGAAAGAGCAAACACAAGTGATCTTAATGTGAAAGTTGGAACATCAGCCACTTGTATAAGTGAATTGATATTAACACAAAATTATATTTTAATCTAAGTACTGGAATATCATCTAGTTACAAATATTTGGCCATTCTTTCTGAGGAGCCTTCTACTTTTTTTGTAACTTAGCTAACCCCATTTAGTAGGAAAAGGCTTGCGTGATAATGATTATTCTATGTATTCTTAACATGGACATGCTCACACATGTATATATGTGCATGATACCTATAAGTAATTACAGATATGGACACAACACATGAAGAAAAAAATAGCATGTTATTAAAAAGCAATACATGCGACATATGCCTTTAGTCGTGACTATTGACATTCAGTCTCCATCCCGAAATTCAACTATTAACACTTGTTTCTGTGTGTGTATATGTAATCTTATGTCTCTTGCTCAACTCAAAATTCAATCTACGTCATCACTAGACATAGTCAGTATATACACAGTAAAAATAGATGATCTCTATCTCAATATTGCATAGTGTACAAGTTTTGTTTTTGCTAGGACCATCTTTCCTATCCCCTATCAAAAGGTCATATTGTTTTCCACCTATAAAAGTAGAATAAGACCCTGGGCTAGACTAATAATTATATTTGCTGCTCTTCAAGTTCCCGGACAAAATCTCCCTCTAATCTTTTATCTTCCTCCTTTCTATAAAGCATATGAATTTCCTGTATTTTATACCAATGAGTAATTAGTGTAGGTGTTTGAAAATTCTTCAGCTATAATTTATGTATCTAATGATTAAGTGTGTTTTGACAGTTTTTAATTGTTATGCATCTATAAACTAGCTCAGAATAATGCCTTACTTCAAAATATGTACTGGACAATTGAATGCCCATTATTTGTCTGGAAAGTTGTGTCATTCTTTCCTATTTTTTCCTTGCAAAACTAAGTTGTTGTTGGAACTGGAATGATTTGGTCTCCTGTGGACATACTTGATGTGGATGATCAATCCAGAGATAAGCAGGTTGGGGACTGGGTACTTATGAATTTAGAGTTCAATAACATATTAGGTTGAGGCACCTCCCATCTCGTCCAATCTAACCTTGATTGCAGCAAACAAGAGTCAAATAAGAGCGATAGAAGGGAATCTCTATCATTCAGAAACCACATCTTTGGGGATTGGAAAATTCCTTAGCATCCATAAAAAAGTTAATAAAAAAACAAGTAGAAGATGCCAGGCCTCATATCAAGTGTACAAAAGGCCAGAGTCTCCTATGAACCCCATATCTCTTGTTCCATGGCAAAGAGGCTTTGCACCTAGTGAGTGATAAAAACTGTGATCTCTCCTACTAATTTGTGATCAATATCAGTGTAGTTTATAAATAAGTTTTATACAGATAGTTATAAGAAGCAACTTGTGACTGATAAACCAAATCATATGTATGAGATTTGTGTTTGAATAGTTTTATGATTAGTATCATTATTATACTCTCATGTTTTATGATTCGTATCATTATTATACTGCAACAAACAAGTAGTTTTATTATTACTATCATTATTATACTGCAACAAATAATTTATAGGCAGGGCTGCTGAGGGTATGTCTTAAGTAATATCTGTTATCAATTATATTCTTTGTGAGTCATCTAATTCTTCTATTTCGCATTATTAAGGGTATGTCTTAAGTAATATCTGTTATCAATTATATTCTTTATTTTTATCTATCTTACCAGATGGCACCCAAGAGAGAGACACCTCCTACTGTTAAGGAGAAAGTGATGCCTCCTACTGTTAAGGAGGAAGAGATACCACCTACTGTATCTCAGACGGGAAGTTTCAGTCACCCAGCACCTATAGCGACTGTATCTCAGACAGGAAGTTCCAGTCACCCAGCACCCATAGTGGAGATTGATCATATAGACGCTGTTTATGCGTAGTATCTGAGGGACTGGTATGTGTCCCAGCGTATTGGATATCCTCGAGATTGATACTGTGATGTTTTATATACTTTTATTGTGGTTAATGTGTGATTGTGATACATATATATTATGCCCATTGCGTGATTGTGATACTTATATATTATGTATTTTGTGTGATGGTGATACTTTTATTTTGTATGTATTGTGTGACTGTGATATTTTATATATTTTTTGTGTTATTTCGTACGCAAAAAATTTAATAGAGGGTTGCTCCAGGTCTGTCTATAATATTTGTGTGTATTGTATGACTGTGATACTTTTTATTCATTTTAAATGATATTAATTTACCGGTGTTGAGTGTTCCACCGAAGGGGTCGGCGAACCCAGAGAATTCAACGGAGGGTTGCTCCGGGTCTATTTTTAATTAGAAATTCATAAATTGCAGGAATAATAGTTTGGAAACAATTCAGTATTTTTTTTTTCTGTAAAATTAGCGACATATTTAGCGACGTTTAGCAACGTTTAAACACATCGCTAACTACATCACTAATTAGTGACGTTAATAAAAGTCGTAACATACGTCGCTAAACGTCGCTAAATACGTTGCTGTACGTCGCAAATTGCTGACATAGTAGTACTGCCAGGTCATTAAAGACATAACTGTCACATCGCTATATAAGTCGCTAATTAGCGACATTTAGCGACGTTTGTTTACGTCGCTAATTAGTGATGCTGCGTCGCTAAATGTTGCTAATTTAGCGACACATTTAAGTCGCTAAAAAATGTCGGTATAGCGATGTTTAGCGATATTTTTCCTTTCAGCGACGTGCTGATTTTCGACTTCTGTAAAATGTTGCTAATTACGTCGCTAAACATGATTAGCGACATTTTTTGTCATTTAGCGACATTTTTTTATGTCGCTAATTTAACTTTTTTTGGTAGTGCATACCCGCCCAAGTACAAGCCCTTTAACTTGACTCTGTTTGATGGAAAGATATCACCCTGTCAATTCAGGAGTTACTTTGAGACGTCGATGGGATATCTGCCTCGCAATGATGCCCTCTTAACCAAGCTCTTTGTCGAGACATTGTCTGGAATATCTTTCAATTGATTCTGCAGCCTCCAGGACAATTTTATTTCGTCTTTTAACGACCTCAAAGGTCTTTTTCTTGCTCGGTTCTACGATGGAGGAAATGACATGACGATGTCCTCTTTAATGGACATCACACAAAGGGAGAAATAGTTTGTATGGGAATACATCAAGCGGTATAGGCAAGCGGCGCTAAAGTTATCCCCCGGTAACCCTGAGTCCACGCTAATGGACACCTGCCTAAGAAATTTTTTTCCCATAGTCAGACTCTGGATGGGTGACTCTCAGTTTAAAGAATGAAAAACATTTATCATAAATGTTGTCGGTGCTGAGAAGAAAGTAAAGAACGCCCGCCTCTTAGGAATACAGATGCCATCGCTGATGATAGGGGAAAACGCCCTTACAATAGCAACAACAACAGCGACAATAGTCCAGGGATGGCAAGGGGAAGCAAGCTCTTGTCGCCAATATAACCAAAAACTCGAGCAAAAGTCCACAGAGGCTCCAAAACTGAAGAAAACTTATTCCTTCGAAGATGATGATGTAATGACAATCTTTGATGTATTATTAAAGGGAAACAAGCTTCGGCTTTTCGACATCAAGCGTCCTGTTGAGGCCGTCGAGGTGAATAATCTGAAGTACTGCCACTACCATGGATATGTTTATCATGCGATGCATGATTGCTACATGTTGAAGAGGTATATGCAGCGTCTGCTCGATACCAAGGCCCTCACCTTGAACTTCGATGACAAAATAGTTGCCGCCAATATGGTATCTCTCCAGTTCGGTAATTTTCTAACAATGGAAGCCCAAGACAGAGTAATCCCAATCCCCCGGGCAATAATAGAGGTTGTCAATCTACCACTAGGTCATGACCAAACAGCCGGGCTGATACCTCTCACCACATCACGTGGGGAGGTTATGTGGGTTCATCTAGATCTTGCGCCAGACTTGATGCAGCAGGCAACACCCTCCGCCACCAGGTCCAAGGGCAAGAAGTCCAAGTCCTGCTATATGATTTATATCCCTTCTGAAGAATCATGGCATCGTCAAGACGATGTTTGCCTATGTTGATCCATTCAAAGGGGTTGAGGCCTATTACTCTAACTCGGTCCTCTACAAGCAAGTCCACCAAGATAAAGGTAGCAATGTTACCGATGATGTGGTAGAGACTGGGACAACATCGGACGAGCCCTTGTGAGTCCATCTCAAAGTAAGCGCTTCCGACACAGCCCCTTCCCTCATGGTAAAACTACACAGGAAAGTACCTGAACCTCTGGTTGTTAACCTTCATAGGCTGAGTCGACCGCTGAAGGAAGAATCGACACCTACTACTACTTCCGAACCACTAGTGGTAAAGCTGCACAGGAGACCTCTGAAGTGTCGCTAGCATTGGGGTAGACCTCAGGAAGGACGAACTGGATAAGTATGTAGCCGGTCATGCTAATGTCCATTCTCTTAACAATGTAATTCTTGAGGATAAGATACCTTATTTTATGAATAAAGGGCTATCTTTGAACTACTCGGATGTTGTACATCTCAGCACATTATATTCTAGGGAGCACGTTCTAGGCTTGCTCCTGCATACACATATGACTACCACCTATGCAGTAAATCGGGTTCTCTCTAGTCAAAATTCCTACTTCATAGTTCCAACAAGGAAGATGGGAGACAAATTTATCATCTTCAGCAGAGTAAAAAGTTTCCATTCCTCCGTCCCAGAGGAACTGGAGCCAGAACTCGATACCGACAAAATACCACTTCACTGGTATAGTTCTTAAATCAAGCACCTCATCCAGAAGATGGGGTACGACCTGAAAGTTGTTAAGGGCTTGAACTATGTTAAAATTTGATGTCTACCTCTGCGTTTACAGGCTCCTGCAGGAAAGTCTGAGGATTACTACCATAAGTCCAAGCATGGGTTAAGGTACATCATGTCTCCTACAACCCCCAAAGGCTCGAATGAAGAAGACGAGTTACATTCTCATTCTTCAAAATCTTTTTCTTGGGATTCCGATGTCAGTATCAGGGAAATGCTCAAAAAAATATTGTCTGCCAACATGGTATCAGCTGACCTTGAAGAAGACGACGAGGATCCACTTGAACTCTTTGTAGTAGAACCGTGGACTCAACGCCTAGACACATAATATGAGATACGGTTCAAGCAACGAGAACCTTCCACTAAGGAAGAAGTTATATAAATCGATCTGGGCAATGAATCCTCCCCTAAACCTATTTTTATCAGCAAAAGTCTGTCTGGTAAGGATCGAGAATTCTTGCTACAACTCGTTAGGGAATACATCAATATCTTTGCCTGGAGTTACGAATACATGCCAGGACTAGACCCCCAAATCACGGTCCACAAGCTCAATATCTTGACGAACGCTAAGCCGGTCAAGCAACGACTATGACAGTTTTGATCGGACATCATAAATGACATCAAAACTGAAGTTAACAAACTGATAGCTAGTGGCTTCATCCGCGAGGAACAACATCCAAATTGGGTAGCCAACATCGTACCCATCGTAAAAAAGAATAGGATAATCCAGATCTGTATTAACTTCCATGATCTGAATGCGGTATATTCTAAGGATGAGTTTTCTCTTTCGATCACATACATAATGATCGATAATACTTCTGGTTTCGAGCATATATCCTTCATGAACGGATTCTCAGGCTACAATCAAATTAAGATGTTTCCTGACGATGAGAAGCATACATCATTCTGAATGTCGATAGGAGTTTACTGCTACACAGTCATGCCCTTCGATCTGAAGAATGCAGGTGATACATACCAGCGAGCTATGAGAACCATCTTTCGTGAATATCTATGCAAGATAGTGGAGTGTTATGTTGATGATACCACTGTCAAGGGTCACTCCAAAGATGATCACCTCCGAGATTTGAAGACTTTGTTCGACCTTATTCGCGCACACCAGCTCAAGATGAGTCCACCCAAATCCTTCATGGGAGTCCTCAGTGGCAAATTTTTGGGTTTTGTTATAACTTTAAAGGGCATCCATGTATACCCTGACAATACTAAAGCAATCATTGAAATCCATCCGCCGAAGAACCTCAGAAAACTTTGTGGCCTTCAAGAAAGACTAGCATACATTAGGAGGTTCATATGAAACCACTTTGGATATTATCAACCGTTCACTCAGCTCATGAAGAAGGGAGTCTCCTTTGTCTGGAATAAAGAATGCCAGCGCTCCTTCGATGACATCAAGGAGTACCTCATGAACCCCCTAGTATTTGTGGCCCCCATTATGGGAAGATCTTTCTTGCTATATGTGTTGGCGATGGATCACTCCCTTAGAGCTCTACTAGTCCAGAGAAGTATTATAGGTCATGAATAAGCCATTTACTATCTCAGCAGAATAATGGCAAGCGTAGAGCACATGTACAACCCCGTTGAGAATGAGTGCCTCGCTCTGGTCTTCTCTATTCAGAAGGCCCGACATTACGTGGCTGGATAAACCATCCATGTGATCTCGCGAGTTAATCCTCTTAGGGTCCTCATAACAACCCGGAGTGCTCAACTCTCGCCTAGCCACATGGGCAATACTGCTATCGTCGTACGATATGGTATTGATCCATAAAAGGAGGTCAAAGGCCAAGCATTGGTAAATTTCCTAGCAGCCCACCTTTTATCGGAAACCTCAAAGCACTACTAGGAGATCCTAAACAAAGTAGCAAACTCAAACATGACCACAAGCGCAGATGTCGTTTGGCAAATATTCTTCGACGGTGCTTCAAGAACAGGGCCCAAAGGCGATATTGTTACTGGCGTTAGGATAGTACTAATATTCCACACAATATGGTCATAAATTGTTCTTACTCCCTTACAGAGCCATTCTCCAACAACGTGGTAGAGTACAACGCGCTCGTCATTGTCTCTAACTCGCTAAACAAGTGGGAGTAGACTACCTGGAAGCCTACGACGTTTCCAAGCTGATAGTTAGTCAGGTCAGAGACAAATACGAGATCCGGCACGAGGACTTAATTCCCTACCACCAAGTCACGCTTGGAATAATCTCCACCTTTGAGTGGTTCTTCATAGAGCATGTCCATTGACTACAAAAAATTGAGGCTGACGCCCTGGCCAGCCTCGCTGCTTCCCTGGTAGTCCCGGTCAAAACCCATCAGCTGATCACAGTGGTCGATCAAGAGCTGGTCTGCCCAAAACAAGTGGGAGTTAGGGTTGATTGGTTTAAGGAAAAAGAAAAAAAGGAAAAGGAATATATATATATGTTGGTGTTGGGTTTGACCTAGAATATAATGACTTTGGTCAACACTAGGAAAAAGGCCTTGGCTTGCTATGGAGATATTTCAATGGGCTAGGGTTCGAATGGGTTTAATAAAATTGCAAGAATTGTATCGGTTTACGGGTTTGGAGCTATGGTTTCAAGGGGTTGATGTTAAATTATACACTCCCAAAAATCATAGAAAAATATAATGAAGGAGAAATGGGTTTTGTTTATGTGTCGTGTCCAACGGGTGGACACCTTAATACACTTTGGCATAAGAGTGCCTAACAATTAGAAAATTGCACAGAATAGATTTATTATTTAATTAATTAAATAAATACAAGGGGGTGTTCTAAAATTAATTAGAAGTACAAAGGATTGAATTTAAGTGGGACACAAGCGACACAAGCATCAATTAATAGCCTGTCACGTCTAGGACAAGGGTGTAAATCTGTTGGAAGACAATGGCTAGCGTAGCGTTCTAATTATCAAATAACGATAAAGCGCAACAATCAAATAAAGTCATAGTAATTTAAATAAAATTAATTATCATGCAATCATTTACTCATTAATTTCGGAAAGACAAGAATACCCTTAATCTGAAAAGTGAGGGTGACAAGTTTACCCTCCTTAAAAGAATTTTGTCCTCGAAATTAAAATAAACTAGTACAAGAGCAACAATCAAACAAGAAATTATACCTCAAGTCTCGAAGAGATACGGATACTGCTCGCACATTTCGTCCTCTCTCTCCCAAGTTGACTCTCCTGGAGAGTGATGTCTCCATGCAACACGAACCAAAGGGATAGTCTGGTTCCGCAATGCCTTCTCTCTACGATCCAAGATCTCGATGGGTTATTCAGGATAGCTGAGTGTCGGTCCAACTTTGATCTTCGAGTGATCCAGTATGTGACTGGGATCGGCCACGTACCTTCTCAGCTGCGATACGTGGAACACGTCATGCACTCCATCTAGGACAGGCGGCAAGTCAAGTCTATAGGCCACTGCATCGACCTTTGCAAGTATACTGAAGGGCCCGATGTATCGTGGACTAAGCTTTCCGCCTCTTCCAAAATGAATCATGCCCCGTGTAGGAGAAATCTGTAGGAATACTAAATTGTCAGCCTAGAACAAACAATCTGAATACGCGACTAAATAAAACAATCACAAACCAAAAAAAATTAAACCAATACCTAAAACTCTAGGGGTCTACGGTAGCTATCGGCCCAATGCCGCTGTCTATCCTGCGCCACTCGCAGTTTTTCTCTGATAAGTTTTACCTTTTCTGCTGCATCCACGACTATTTCTGGTCCAAACAAAGCTCTCTCTCCAACATTATCCCAAGATAAAGGTGTACGATACCTTCGTCCATATAAAATCTCGAATGGTGATATCTCAATGCTGGCCTGGTAGCTGTTGTTGTAAGCAAACTTTACCAAGTATAGATGATCCTCCCAAGAACCTCTGAGATCCAATACGTAAGTGCGTAGTATATCTTCAAGAGTCTGAATAGTCCTTTCAGACTGCATGTCTGTCTGAGGGTGATACGCGGTACTGAACTTGAGCTGAGTGCCCAAGCTAGACTGCAGACTCCTCCAGAAATGGGATGTGAAATGACTATCCCGATCAGAGATAATGCTCACAGGAACTCCATGTAATCTGACAATCTGTTGTACGTAGATCTCTGCTAGCTTCTCCGTCCATGTACCCACTTTGAAAGGCAAGAAGTGGGCTGATTTGGTCAACCTATCTACGATGACCCAAATTGCGTCCTTTCCTCCTAGAGAACGAGGAAGTTCCAAAATAAAATCCATAGTCACGTGCTCCCACTTCCATTCGAAAATGGATAAAGGTTGAAGCAATCCTCCTGGCATCTGTCGATCTGCTTTTACCTGTTGGCACACTAAGCATCGGGACATAAAGCGTGCTACTTTGTACTTCATACCATATCACCATACATGCTCCCTCAAATCTTGATACATCTTGTTGGCTCCGGGATGCATCGAGTACTGAGATCGGTGTGCCTCCTGCAAAACTTTTTCGTGCAGCTCTCCACTTGACACACACATCCTCGTGCCATGTCGCAAGGATCCATCATCCGTAATAGTAAAGTCGTCTATCAATCCTGTCCGAACTAGTGCTCTAATATTCCTTAGAGTCTCATCATCATACTGCGCAACTCTAGTTCTGTCCATCAGCTCCGATTGTATTTGCAGTCCCCATATCTGAATCTCAGCTCCTGGAACTAATACTTTAATTCCCAAGCTCTTAAGATTAGCTAATAAATGTCTATCCGAAGTCAAACACATACCCATCGGATACCTGCTCAAGGCATCGGCGACTACGTTGGCCTTTCCGGGATGGTATTGTAATGAGATATCAAAGTCTTTCATCAATTCTAACCACCTCCTCTGTCTCATGTTCAGCTCTTTCTATGTAAACATGTACTTTAAGCTCTTATGGTCTGTGAAGATTTTTACACGCTCTCCGTACAGATAGTGCTTCCACAGCTTTAGGGAAAAGATAACTACCGCTAACTCCAGATCGTGAGTGGGATAGTTCATTTCATGAGGGCATAATTGTCTTAAAGCATAGGCAATTACTTTCCCGTGTTGTTGAAGAACGCATCCCAACCCTTTTCCTGAAGCATCACTATAGATAGTGAATCCACCTGTCCCTGAGGGTAATGTCAAAACTGGCGCTGTCGTCAATCTCCTCTTCAGCTCATCGAATGCCGCTTGACATTCTTCTGTCCAGACAAATTCTACATCTTTCTTGGTCATTCTAGTCATTGGTTCTGCAATCTTGGAGAAGTCTTATACAAATCTTCTATAGTACCCTGCTAGTCCAAGAAAACTCCTGATTTTAGCTACCGTACTGGGGTAGCCCATGACTCCTCTGCCTCTATCTTCTTTGGGTTAACTGAAATTTTGTTACCTGTCACCATGTGTCCAAGAAATTCTACCTTGTCAAGGAAGAACTCATACTTTGAAAGCTTCCCGTACAACCTCTCTCTCCTGAGAGTCTCTAAGACCATCCTCAGGTGCTCTTCATGCTCTTCTGGGGTCTTTGAATATATTAGAATGTCATCAATAAATACCACTACGAACTTGTTAAGGTACTGGTGGAATACCTTGTTTATCAAGTTCATAAATACAGCTGGTTTATTGGTTAAACCAAATGGCATTACTGTAAATTCAAACTGGCCATATCTGGTCCGAAAGGCGGTCTTCGGTATGTCTTCCTTCTTCACCTTTACTTGGTGATAGCCTGACCTCAAGTCTATCTTTGAAAACACCTTTGCTTCGCTCAATTGATCGAAGAGATCATCTATTCTCGGCAGCGGGTATTTATTCTTGATAGTGAGGTTATTCAAAGCCCTATAATTGATACACATGCGTACCGTACCATCCTTCTTTGGTACGAATAATACCGGTGCTCCCCATAGCGATGAACTGGATCTAATGAAACCTTTGTCTTGTATCTCCTCTACTGGTTTCTTCAGTTCTACTAACTCGTTGTTGTTAACTCTATAGACATGTTAGGAAATAGGCTCCGCTCCTGATATCAAGTCTATGGCGACAAACCTGGCGGCAAACCTGGCAACAGCTCTGGAAATACATCCAGGACTCTGCTATAAGTGGATGTGATAACTCCTCTTCTTCCTTCCTGACTCCACAAAAGGTGCCTCTACTCCGCTCCTCTGGCAATCTCAAACTCTGGCTCTTCTGGTGGTCAAAATACTACTCTACCTCCGTGACAATCTATAGAAGCATGGTGTTTACTCAGCCAGTCCATTTTGAGTACAATATCGTATCCCGAAAGTGGCATAATGAGTAAACTCACGCTCAACTCTTGGCCTTCCAATGACACTCTTCGACAACAATCACGGACTAGGATAATGCCTCCTTCTGTCGTGATCTTGCAAGTCCTATTTAATGGTTCAGTTTCTAAATAATGCTTAAGGGCATAAGATACAGATACGAAACTATGGGAAGCGCCAAAATCAAATAATGCAAGTGCTGGAGTATAATCGAGTAAAACTGAACCTGAAATTACGTCTCCAGCTGGCTCGGCCTCCTAAGTAGTCATGGCGTAAGCTCGTCCCATTGGTGCTCCTCTTTGCTGCTGCTGGTGCTAAGCAAACCTCTGCTGCTGTGGTGGAAGTGGAGGTCCTCTCTGCTGGCCTTCTGGTATAATAGGTGCTCTGGCTGGTCCTCTCGGAGCTGCTGCTCCTTTCTGGCGAGTCTGAACAGCTGGGCAGTCCCTTAGCTGATGTGCTGCTGATCCACATGATAAGCAAGTGCCTAACCTTTTCCTGCAGATGTCTCTTGTATGTCCCATCTTCCCATAATACGAACGTGTGGCGATGAGCTGATTCTGCCTCTGTGGTTGCTGTTGCTGAACATGTCCTCGAACTGGTGCCTGTTGCTGGTGTTATTGCTGGTACGACCTTTATTGTTGTTGAAAGTGTGGGTGCTTGGTCGGTCCTGTATTACCTCCTGTTATTCCAGATGTGTCACGTCCTCTCTTGGGCCTGAGGTCCAAGTCATCTTTAGCAATCTGGGCATCCATCAGAATACCCTTAAAAGTAGCAGTACGTCGTCCCGAAGTATGAGACTTGATCTCCCTATTTAATCATTTTCTAAACTTTCGTGCTCGGTCTCCTGGGTCTTGATTCATCGAGGGTACGAATTGACTCAAACGACAAAACTCTGCGGCATATTCGTCGACTGACATACCACCTTGGATTAAGTCATGGAACTGACTTTCTAATGCTCCCAAGGCCACGTCAGGAAAGAATTTCTCCTTAAAGAGCTCTTTAAAGCCCTCCCAAGTAAGTCCTTCAGCAGCGAGTCTCGGCTCTATACGATACCACATCAGTGCGATATCAAATATTTGACTGCCAGCGGCCTCTGTCTGAAGAATCTCTGGGATCTGTGATAAGCGCAAGTTCCTCTCTATGTCCTCTAACCATTCATAAGCATAGAATATTCCTTCTGTGCCCTTGAACTCTCGAGGCATCATCCTCTTAAAGTCCACTATGGTACCGGGCCACTGTTGTTGCTGACCCTGATATTGCGGTTGTCGTGCTACTCTCTCCACAGCCTGGAGAGTCGCCTGATGAGCATTCTCCATGCTCTCTCTTATCAGTTTTGTCTGTGCCTGGTGTGCTTCTGCTTGCACCCTCTGGACTTCAGCTTAAACATGCTGAGATTCTGCTGTTACTCTCTGGGCCTCTAGCATGTCCTGCATCAGTGTGAACATCTGTGTCCCATCAGTGGGTACTCCTCCAAAAATTAGTGTCGGTAGTGGTGAAAGGTTGTCTATCATGGCTGGGGCAATCCTCTGGATCGGTGGAGGAGGAATCCCGTTAGCTGCAGATACTCCCACACGAATAGGAGATGTAGAAGGAACTCCAGGTATCTGTTCATCAGGTTGAGAGGTGGCAGACCTCTCTGAAGTTGATGCTCCCACTCTCATGGATCTAGTATTCGGCAGCATCCTGAATATAGATCAAAAGAATCAATGATAGGTATAATATCATCAGGAAAGGACAGAAAAGAAGCAATCAATCAGAATAGCAATATGAAGATCAGAATTTCCTAGTATGATTGAGCATACTCTCATCCTAGATCCTATTTCCTATATCCTATTGCAGGCTCGTAGCAGTACAACTAAGTTGTCGTACTACCACGATATCACACAATTTGTGAAACTAGACCTGTATGGGCCACCACTAAAAATGTGTCACGACCCGCACCCGGTATAGGGGCACGAGAGCGTGGGTACGTCCAGCCTACGTCACAGAATCGGCGGTAGAACGCTGTCTAGGTCACAGTAATACTATATAACTAAAATACCTGTCAATGATATATATCTCCATAATATCTCACAATGTAATTCAATCACAACAACTAATTCAATCACAACAACTACAAGTATAAGGCATGATAAAATATGAGAAAAGAATGATATAGTCAAACACCATGTCTCAAAATATAGATAAATCACAGTCTAGCTGTCCAACATAAAGTCTCCACAAGTCTCAAATTAAACTTAACATAAGTCTAACATAAACTGAAATAACCTCCAGAAGTCTAAGATGCATAATATAAATACTATCTAGACAGCTGCAGGTAATATCTTATCTAAAGGAATAGTCTCCTTTAATATCTCTAGTGTGTAGTCTGCGTCTATACCTGGTCCGTAGTGTGTGGTACAGAACTCCTTAAGATCCTCTGGAAAAATATATCCAGTCAGGATTGGAACGAAATACACTTCTAACAGCAGTTCCACATATATTGACAAAAACTATAACACATTATAAAGAAATACAAGACAGATATGAACAACTGGCAATAAGAAAAATACTAAAATAAGGAAATGCTGGAATAAAGAAATACTGGAACATCATCATCAATATATATCTAGCAATGAAATAGAAATCCAAGTACATGCAAGAACAATGAACAGATATATTTGTGAATGCTAGGATCATGACTAGAATATAAGGAATACTAGATCAATATACTAGAGATACATGTCAAGAATCATCTAACTAAGTGTGTGAAACATCAATATATCATGTGATCGGCTTAGGATTGATAAGACTCATTACATTGATTAGCGATCATCCTTGTAAAGTCAGGCTAACTACATGTAACAGCGAGGAGGCATGTAATGGTAAGGCTATACCGACGTGAGGTATGGGTGAGCTATGATGCATGTAAAGTTGGGTATGATCACATAAGCTACTAATATTTCCCCTATTTTCCCCAGCTAGTACGATGGATTCCCAATTATGACTCCTCATGACAGGTCTCAATGATGCCAACTCGTGTAAATAACAGTGTCAGAGTCATGTATGCTATACAATAAAAATTATAGAGATAATTAACATAATGGAAACTGTCAGAGAATGTACTCGTCTGTGGTCCTTAGTTGGCAATACCAATATCCGGGTTCCTAGGTATCATCTGAATGATCCAACAGTCCTATAGATATATCATAAACATAATACTGCATCAGACATTACACTAATACACAATCAACACAATGATCTTAGGGACTATGCTAGGGTGGTCACGTCTGTCATTGATGTGCATAACAGACAGTCAATGGTACGATCTTGCCAGTATGTCGATGTACATATGGCAGTCTTTTAACATGCTACAGGGTTACAGGTCAAGATAACTATGGGTATCCGTAATTTTGTTAGGGTCACCTAGTATACGGGCATATAATGCCTATTACTGTTTATCATAAGCATCAACACTACTAATTACAATTTAATAGATATGTGCATTTAGCTACTTAATAGAGTTTACATTATACAAGTTTATATGCATATACTTATACATACTAATTAATTATACTATGTACATATATACTATCAAAACTTATACCATGTATACAGATATTAAGTATACATACTAGGATACTTATAATACATATATATATATGTACGTATAGATATTATTTGAGAGCATATAATATCTATATACCTATACGTATGCAACTACGTACATACATGCATATACCGATACATACATATACTAATGCATAACATACGTACATGCGTACTCATTCGAGATTAGGTTCATGTCAAACCTGCACGCGTGGACGGGGTAGAGATGACGAGACGAGATGATCGTCGTGCACGGTGGTGCACAGTTAGAATGGGCAGCGGGACCGCTGCTCAGGTGCTCCGGTGAGTCGAGATAGGCGGGCTCCAACTTCAGCAACGGTGCGGGCGTTCAGCTCTGGCGCAGGGTCAAGCTCCAGGCGTCGTGTGGTCGAGCAGTTGGGTCGAGTTGTTGCTGCTCCGGTTGAAAACAACGGCGCACGGTGGTTCGGTCGAGCGGGTCCGATCTAGCCCGCGGGGACGAGTCGAAGCGGACGAGTGGGATGCTCTGGTCAACGCTCTGCGGGTTGGACAGGAAAGAATGGCGGAAAGAGCGTGGAGAAGAGGTCGAGATGGTCAGGGTAATCAACGAGGGGCTGCGGCTCTGGCGGGTTAGTCAGGCGCGGGTGGTCGACGAGCTGGGGGACACGAGTGCAGGTGCTCGGGTCGGTTGGATCACCGATCGTCACAGCGGGTTGACAGGGATTGGCGGCAGTCTCACGTACGACTCCAGCAAGTCTCCGATCAGGCGGCGACGGGAACCGAGAGGGGTGATGAACAGTGATGGGAAGGGGATCGGCTGAGTTAGGGTTGATTAGTTTAAAGAAAAAGAAAAAAGGAAAAGGAATATATATATATATATATGTGGTGTTGGGTTTGACCTAGAATATATTGACTTTGGTCAACACTAGAAAAAAGGCCATGGCTTGCTATGAAGATATTTCAATGGGCTAGGTTTCGAATGGGTTTAATAAAATTGCGAGAATTGTATCGGTTTACGGGTTTGGAGCTATGGTTTCAAGGGGTTGATGTTAAATTACACACTCCCAAAAATTATGGAAAAATATAATGAAGGAGAAATAGGTTTTGTTCACGTGTCGTGTCCAACGGGTGGATACCTTAATACACTTTGGCATAAGAGTGCCTAACAATTAGAAAATTACACAAATAGATTTATTGTTTAATTAATTAAATAAATGCAAGGGGGTGTTCTAAAATCAATTAGAAGTACAAATGACTGAATTTAAGTGGGACACAAGCATCAATTAACAGCCTGACATGTCTAGGACAAGGGTGTGAATCTGTTGGAAGATAATGGCTAGCGTAGCGTTCTTATTATCGAATAGCGATAAAGCGCAATAATCAAATAAAGTCACAGTAATTTAAATAAAATTAATTATCATGCAATCATTTACTCATTAATTTCGGAAAGACAAGAATACCCTCAATCTGAAAAGTGAGGGTGACAATAAGGAGGACAATGAATATGTATTTGATTATCAAAACATAAGGTACTCAATCTAAACAACTATAAGAACATAAATGGCACAATGAGATATGAAAGATATAAGAAGTTCTGACATAAGTCTGGAATACAACTCAAATAACAATAATAAGTCTAGAGTCTAACTGTCTCAACATAAATATACCCAAGTCTCACAGTAATAATAATCCAGAACATAAATAAACTAGACTAAGTGCATTCTAAAAAAATGTGGGCGGTGTCTCCTCTAAGGAGAGTGGCTCCTCTGGAATCTCCGAGATGTAGTCACCATCTACTCCTAGACCATAATGGGTAGGGTAGAAATTCTTGAGATCCTCTAAAAATATTATCCAGTCAGGATTGGAGTGAAGAACAAACACTAACAGCAATTTTAATTATATTGACAAAAACTATAAGACAGTGTAAGAAAATACATGATAAAAAAATACTAGAAAAATAAGGAATACTAGAGAGACATGTAATCCGCATATGGATCTAACTAGCAATGAACAGATATATAGGAATGCTAGAAATGAGTGTACTAAAATAAAAGAATAGGAATTCTAGCTAAGTGTTGTAAAATATCAGTTTGCTATGTGATCTGCTTGGGACTAGATCAGGCTGTAGAAGCATAAAAAATACGCTGGAGAATTTATATGCAATACGCATGAAGCCCACGTAAAGCAGAGTTTTAACGCTGTGCAGCATAAAATATAACTTCAGAGCCATTGGCGTACAGCAGAGATTCAAGAATAGTCCGCATAAACTGTCACTTTCGAGGTCATTTGTGGCATAAAAGGTGGTTGTACTCCCCCTACAGCGTAACATATGTCTGCTTTTAATTCAGCGTGGAGTTGTACGAGGAATGCTTTAAATTCTACGAATGAACCTGTCAGACAGTACAATGAACCTGACTCCTGACAGAGAGTACTGTACGATGATCAAAGGGATGGTTGTAATGATGATTCTACACAGAACCCCAGACTGTCACTTAGTGACAAATCCTTGACATAAGTTATCGTTTACGCATTCAAGGAATACACTGCTTATTTTACACAGGCAAGCATGAGCTTTTACGCTCAAGAGGAGACAAAACTAACCGCCACGTCAAAAGCTGCTCTTCGTACAGAACTCGAGGCACGTCTCTGCAATTAATGCACGAGATAGGGGCAGATCTCTGCATTTAATTCACGAGATTTGGCTCTACTTTTAATGACTGGGTGAGCTATAATTAGGGATAATACGTCCACATCACCATTCCTGCATATTACGCCATCAGGCTATTTTCAGCTATAGGAGCATACCGTATGCTATCTCCTCGAAATACGCCAACTCAGGCTATATTTGCAAAAGTATGTGATAAGGCTATTCGGTCCAGAATACACTTAAGACCCCAGTCAAACATCAGACTTTACACTATCTGGATTCTACCCAATATGACAGCTACTTGGCTTTTATGCCAACCTGACGACTACTTGGCTTCTACTCCAAACAAGATAACTATTTGGCTTTTATGCCACGGTGACAGTTATTGGCTTCTACGCCAACCTTTTTTACGCGAGGGGCAGTTACCTATGTGGCTTGCATGCCATGATCTTCAAAGCAGTTATACGCATTACCTCATTATGGGACACGCATCACACGCAGATTCAGGAGATCATTCATACGTGGGTGGCAGTTATTATAATCGTCGCATAAAAAGTGCCACACTCTCCATTATTCGGCTTCTACACCGACTGGACGGTTACTGTCACAAAACCCTATAAATAGAGACCTCCGTCCATGGAGGTCGAAGAGTCAAAGATTTTTTGCAAGGGTCGAAGGTCGAGGATTTATAGAGAGAGAGAAAAGTCTATAGCACAAACAGAGAATTTTGAAGCTTCTTTTACAGCACTTTCCGCTGGCTGGATTTTGCCTCCAGTTTAGAGAAAGTTTGAAGCTTCTTCTACAGCACTTTCCACTGGCTGGATTTTGCCTCCAGTTCAGAGAAAGTTTGAAGCTTCTTCTACAGCACTTTTCGCTGGTTGGATTTTTCCTCCAGTTCAGAGAAAGTTTGAAGCTTCTTCTATAACACTTTCCGCTGGCTGGATTTTGCCTGCAGTTCAGAAAAAGTTTTGAAACGTCTCTTTCGTCTTCTACAACACTTCTTCGTCATCGTGTGGTCCAAGGGACAAAGTGATCGACCGTAGATCAGACTCATATAGTAATATTTCCCCAGAATCAAACTTTTGTACTTAATATTCTCGTATAGGATTAATTGTACTTCTTTTTCTTGTTTGTAAACTGAAGAAAGGGTTTCGTATAAACCTTGTTTCATTTCTTTCGTTTATTATCAAACACAAGATAGCGACTCTGCTCGGACTACTTTCTCTTCTGATGAGAAGGTTATTGCTCCACACGATGCTGTATCCGTCGGAGCAACGAAGAAGACTTTGGTCGTCCAGTTTGACCAATCTGCTTATGAAGATATGCTTCGCATAGGGGGTAGCTCTCATTCCCTCTCTATTCAAGACAGCAGGAAGCTGCATAAAGTGTGGATGCCCCGAACATCCTCTAACCTTCCTGAAGGCTCTCTCTGTCTGATCAACAAGGTTATGGCATCCCAACCTATACGCTCTGTGCATAAAAACCCGTCTCCCATCGCTGACATGGCAGAAAAAGCTTCTGGCAATGCCTCAGAGCCAATCCAGAAGTATGCTATACGCTCTGTGCGTAAAAACCTATCTCCCGTCGCTGACGTGGCTGACATAATTTCTGGCAAGGCCTCAGCGCCAAGACAGAAATTTCACACGTGCTCTACGCGTAAAAACTCGTCTTCCGTCGCTGGCGGGACAGACGTAGTTTCTGACAAGGCCTCAACGCCAAGTCAGAAATTTCAAATGCGCTCTACGCATAAAAATACCTCTCCCACCTATAAGGGGGCAGATGGTCCCTACAGTCTTCGCAAGGGAAAACAAGTGGCAGATTTATCGACCTCTCAGCTTTTATGCCATCAAGAGAAGAAGCTGCCTGCTTTTCAGACTACGCAGAATACTGATGGCCGTTTAAAGACTTCCTCAGTTTTACGGCAATCTGTGCAAGACTTTAGATTACGCCAAGACCAGCCCCTCGGTGTAAAGAAGACCCAGTTTGTGGATAGATACGATCCTCATGGATCATGTGCTACCAACATGGCAGAACTGTTGTATTCATATGGCAGAGAAAGAGTTATGGTTCCCAATCTCCGTACCCCTACTAATGTAAAAAGGAAGAATAAGCCTTCTCCTTTTTCTGTTAATCCTCCTGATTTGCGTAATTTTTTAATCCAAAAATGCAAAGACAAGGGTCGAAAATATGACCTAGTGCCCTTAACTACTAAAAATGGGCAGATCATATGGGGAGTAGCGTCAACAGCTAATGTCGTCACGACATATGGACCACATGAAGATACTATCTTTATTGTTCCATCTACTCGTGACGATCAGCATCAAATAGTCTTCGGTCGAATGTGGAATAGACCAACTGTATAAGAAGATTCTCAAGAGTTTGATGCTGGGAGAATGCAAGTCCACCGATATAGCCCACAAGCTTTAAAAATTATGTAAAATATGGGTTACGATTTGAAGTTGAAGCCAGGCCTCAATTTTGATAGACGAATACCGTTGCATAGTGATCTCTACTGTCAATGAACTCATTTCGGGTTAGGGTATACCGCATCTTATGCGAACTCCAAACCCCAAGAGGCAGGTCCTTCTAAATCAACTTCTGTGGACAATGACGTATCTAGGGGTAGTCTCCTTCGACAAAACAAAGCAGCATTCGAAGCTGGGGGTAGAATTTCCTCTGAATTTGAAGACGATGCAACCATGAATGTCTTCCCTGAAGACCGTACGACTCAGGTATCGGCAGTCCAAAGGCCAAAGGGTACTTTCTCTTTCAATGATGATGATATCATTGAAATCTTTAATATACTGATAAAGGAAAACAAGCTTCGGCTACCCAACATCAGATAGCCTGAAAGGGCTGGCAATGTCGATGACCCAGAATATTGTCTCTTTCATCGATACGTTCATCACCCCACAAGGGCATGCTATGTAATGAAGAGGAGAATCCAGGAGTTGATCGACACCAAAGTTATCACTTTGAATTTATAAACGAGAAGAGGGACGCTGTAAATTGATTTCACATTAAAATGACAATTTGCTTCCTCAAGAAATGCCGGATGATGAGTCCCTAAAAACCTCCCCAGTAGTGAATTTTTTGGAAACGAAAAGTTCACGTCCATATTACCTCTGAACAAATCTTTCGAGTTTTGGCTACCGATTATTATGTCCATATTACCTCTGATATCGGTTGTCATCTCAACTTAGCACCCGTACTTAACTCTAAGTATGCCAGTGGTGTTAAGTCCACAAAAAACTGCCATATCCAAATTACCTCTGAGCAGATATATATCTCCATCCCCAATGGAGTCACAAACTCAAAAGTTTGTCATGTTCATATTACCTCTGAACAAACCTTCCGAGTTTTGGCTATCGATTATCATATCCATATTACCTATGATATCAGTTGTCATCTCAACTTAGCACCCGTACTTAACTCTAAGTACGCCAGTGGTGTTAAGTCTACAAAAGTTTGCCACGTCCATATTACCTCTGGCAGGACTTGTCTTAAACTTATTACTTGCACTTTTGTGTACAACAAGTAATAGGTCCACAATGGAAACAAAAAGTTTACGTCCATATTACCTCTGAACTATTTTCATATTCCCTAACAGAGAAAAAGTTAGTTCATGTTCATATAACCTCTGAACTACGTTTCTCTACTATCTCCACAGAGTCATATTTTACAAACATCTATATTATCTCTGTCAGAACTTGTCTTAAATTCATTACTTGCACCAACGGGTGCAAATAAGTAATGGGTCCACAAAAATTCCCCAGCGGGATGTCTTTGTTAGCCACAAAACCTATTATGTCCATATTACCTCTGATAGGGCTTGTTTCGAACTTATTTTTTGCACTCAACGTGTGCAACAAATAATAGGTCCACCAAAAGATCCCCCAGTGGGATGTCCTTAACAAACTCGGTATTGTACTATATCCATATTACCTCTGGTATGATATTCGAAGTCCACACAAACAATCACAAAGAAATAAAGGGTTCTTATGTGGATGAAAACAACGTTCCCAAAACGGCGCTAACAGATGAGCCAAACCTATCAAAAATCTGATAATGGCTCCTATTAATGGCCAATTCCTGAAGAAGCACTATGCTTAATCTCTCTTGCTTAAACGGATTATGGTAAAAAAAAATTCTAACAAATACCATATAAAAAGGTTAGTCGGATCATATTCTACCAGGTTCATGTGACCTCTGAATAGACATCTTTAACTAATTTGTAAACCTATCATGTTCATATTACCTCTGATAGTGTTTAGTATACAAATCTAGTTAGATTATATTCTAGCAGGTTTATATTACTCCTGAATAGATTTACATTCAGCAAAATCTTAATGAAAGTATGTCATGTTAATGATACCTCTGATATCACTTTTATCCTAGCCTATCATATTCTAAAATGATGGGTCCACCAAAGTCAGATGAAGTCTCT
Source organism: Iris macrosiphon (assembly GCA_036927795.1). Classification (NCBI taxonomy): domain Eukaryota; kingdom Viridiplantae; phylum Streptophyta; class Magnoliopsida; order Asparagales; family Iridaceae; genus Iris; species Iris macrosiphon. The sequence continues at coordinate 65,024,860 of JAYESA010000018.1, read as the reverse complement.
TTATTATCTCCAGAAAGAGCAAGTTATAAAAAAATAAGCAATAAGTACATCATTGGGGAGGAGCAGTCAAATCATGAAGCTGCTGCGCCAGAGCGGCCATCCTCGCATTCCTGGAATCCAAGACGTTAGCACGAGCCCGCTCCATTCATGCCTCATCATCGCTCAGGAAGGATAATTCAGACCGAGCATATACAAAACCGGCGTGGATGACACCCACATGTGCCAGGTTCTGCTGAGCTGCTTCCATTCGGCCCTCCAACACATCTATAGCTGCCACTGAAGTGCGAGCCCACTCCTTTGCTTGAACGAGTTTAGCTTCCAATTTGCGGACTCTCGCTTCATTTCCCTCATGTTCAGTCTTGCACTTAGCCAGCTGGGGAACAACATACCCCAAGATGGTCTGATCTTCATTCATCTCTTGCTGCTGTGCCTGGATGGATTTGTTCAAAGTTTCCATCTCCCCAGCAAGCCTCGCAGTCAAGGAGTCGTACTCAGCCTGAATCATATCCTTGATGCCGTCTCAGGTAAGCCGTAAATATTCGTTAATAGGTTGCTCCAAACCATTAACTATTTGCTCTAACACATTAGCTCTTTCAGCGTCATCGAAATATCTAATCTGCGTTATGATAAGATTGGAGGACATCTTTAGAGCATCAAAACCCAGATTCTTCTCCAGCACTATGGATAACAGCGATTTCAGAGTGACATAAAATATGCTAGTATATTATTCAACTAGCATGATAAAGTACGAATGGATGCTGGGAGTGGCCACGATGTCAGTAAAACCCTTTGGTAGAACATTGGCAGAGGATGTTGCTACGGCCGTTGCCTCTACAGATGGTGCTACAAAAGAACTAACACCAGCAATGGTTGAAGTTACTAGTGTACTCAACGAAGGAGGCACAGTCGCTACGATGGGCTCATCCTCCTCTGAAGATATCGGGACATCATTGTAACACCCTATTCCGCTCAAGCGGACTGCCATCTCAAACGGCAATAGTGCAGCTGTCCCGACCCGCCTTGCCTCGATCAAGAAGCAAAGGATATCCAGACTTGTCCCTACAGGAATCCGGCTTAGGCTTTCAGAGGCTCGCTCAGACGTATCGCTCTACCGAGGCGAATCATCGCTAAGGTGGGTGGCTATGGTGAACTTGTCTTTGCTTAGCCAGCACACATAAAATTTGGAATATTCATGCTAGTCGCTAGGTGATTCACCCCCTGCATGCTAATAAATCCAACGCACCTAGCTAAGGGAATAATCCTAACTCATGTTGCTTGCTAGAACATGGAAATGAAATACTGCTTATATATGTTCAGACCTTCGCATGCTAAGTCCCTTAACGGTTTTATCTCTCGGCTTACCTTTGGGTCTGAGCAAACGTGTTTACTTATGCCCTTTAGAAATGCATGCTTGTCTACTTAAATGTTACCGTGTTTTCATCCAAACCCCGGGAGACTACTACGTAGTCATTCCGTGCCTGAATGAACCTGTAAGTATCCAGGACCGTTAGGTCACCCAAGGCATATCCCTGAACCAGGGGAATGCATTAAGCAAGAATGAATACTGAACGTGAATAACGCTTGAATGATAATCATGCTAAGTATGCATCTTAACGAGGATCGTGTTATGTACTGATGGAATCCCAGCTCGTGGAGCAATATGCTCGTTCAGATTAAGTTTAAGTTTCATGATTATCATGTCAAGCTATAGAATATGGATAGACCCTGACCTACATTGTCGTGGACAACTTGTGCACAAGGTATGTTATGTTGAGTTCCGCAGACAGTCACTGGGGCAACGGGACCGATCCGATCCGGACGGGACATATGAGCAGTCGTATGTTATGGGGCAAGGTGTTATGCAGCGGGGATCGCCACCTGCGTTGCATATCATTCTGTGTCTTGAGACTGTGAACCGTCTATAATGGCTACGCCAGCAACTTATGTTAATATAGATAAGTCATCCTCGCTTAGCGGCTATCCGCGTGCGAGTCATTGCATAGCATCAATGAATAACTTAACACCTGAACGATCATGTTATAAGAATCCTCGTGTTTGCATATGCTATGCCTCCTGAATGTTTATGCTTACCATGCTAGAATTAATCATGTTTGCCTTGGACATGGAAGGAGAAATGGTAAGTTGGTAAGTCTCGCCGTGTTTCCTCAAACATCACACGGCGCACTGCCCGACACGTTAGGCTATTCTATGTTTGCATAAAACTGATCCTAAGGCAACTAGAAAGATAACTTAATATTTGTGTACGGAACTTATATTACATGTTTGGATTTGTCGAGCGGGCGAGTAGCTTCCCCACCAGTGCATTCAATGTACTGATAATCCACCAGTTTGTATACAGGGTACGGGAGAACCTCGTTCGGTGCGGATGCCTCCAACGTGCGTGCTTAGGCGTGAAGATCACTCCGAAGCAACGGTACGTCCGGGACTGAAGTACATATACAAGATATAATGTTGGTGCGTCGCCTGACCATCGCCTATATAATTATTCCATAATTGTAGCCACTTGGCACGCTTTTACTGTTTCAGAGAGAGGCTTGAGCGACTTGTAATCTCGGCTATACGCCGCCTGTAACACATGTTTATATCAATAAAGAGTTGCTTTACTTCAAAATTGTGTTTAATGCTTTCGCTATATTTGTCGACTCAGAGAACTTGTTACCGAATCGCTATGCGTTCATGACTCCGCTGCACTCGGACAATGTGTGCGACTCTGTGGCTTAGAACTCTTGCCGCCAGCCAATGAACCATGGCCTTGCACGGGCGTGGCTCACGCTCTTGCGGCATCACGCCCGGATGGGTTAAGCGATCGTTCTACGGGAGCGCTGGCGAGGGTGATTCCCGCCTAGCGGGAATGGCCGATTTGTCTGCGGGAGATCGGGGCGTGACATGTTGGTATCAGAGCCTGGCTTCTACGCCTTTGGACTTTAATTCGATATCTCTGTTTCGAAAGCTCGTTCGTGGGTTATGTGCACGCTCTCTCTCAATGCCTCGATGGGATGTTCCAACAATAAGTCTAAATACTTCTAAAATACGTTTTAAATGATATGATTGCTTGTCTTGTTGTATGCTGCGAGTGGCCTTTGTGCCAACCTGTGCGGACCCTTGAGAGTATCGCTAGTAGCTTGTCCAATTTTCACTAACTCTAAGTTTGGTTGAATGCATCTATTCGAGGGACGCCTTGAACTAGTGCACCATCCAAGACTTAAGAAAAAGTGGAACTCGAGTGCTGAGACTTCGCTATCACTAAGTTGGTTGACGTGTTCACGCTAGAAGTGTACTTCGAAAGTGCACACGATCTAGACTAAGCGATATGCTGATTTCGAAGCTTGTGCAAGTAAAGATCCAAATAAAATAAGTACAACGACTTGTCTAGGATTGCCTCAACCCTAGATTACTGCTTGTCCTCAGTAAGTCTCGAGGATGAGACTTTTTCTGAGTTGGGTTGGATGTAACACCCTGTTCCGCTCAAGCGGACTGCCATCTCAAACGGCAATAGTGCAGTTGTCCCGACCCGCCTTGCCTCGATCAAGAAGCAAAGGATATCCAGACTTGTCCCTACAGGAATCCGGCTTAGGCTTTCAGAGGCTCGCTCAGACGTATCACTCTACCGAGGCGAATCATCGCTAAGGTGGGTGGCTACGGTGAACTTGTCTTTGCTTAGCCAGCACACATAAAATCTAGAATATTCATGCTAGTCGCTAGGTGATTCACCCCCTGCATGCTAATAAATCCAACGCACCTAGCTAAGGGAATAATCCCAACTCATGTTGCTTGCTAGAACATGGAAATGAAATACTGCTTATATATGTTCAGACCTTCGCATGCTAAGTCCCTTAACGGTTTTATCTCTCGGCTTACCTTCGGGTCCGAGCAAACGTGTTTACTTATGCCCCTTAGAAACACATGCTTGTCTGCTTAAATGTTATCGTGTTTTCATCCAAACCCCGGGAGACTACTACGTAGTCGTTCCGTGCCTGAATGAACCTGTAAGTATCCGGGACCGTTAGGTCACCCAAGGCATATCCCTGAACCAGGGGAATGCATTAAGCAAGAATGAATACTGAACGTGAATCACGCTTGAATGATAATCTTGCTAAGTATGCATCTGAACGAGGATCGTGTTATGTACTGATGGAATCCCAGCTCGTGGAGCAATATGCTCGTTCATATTAAGTTTAAGTTTCATGATTATCATGTCAAGCTATGGAATATGGATAGACCCTGACCTGCATTGTCGCGGACAACTTGTGCACAAGGTATGTATGTTGAGTTTCGCGGACGGTCACTGAGGCACCGGGACCGATCCGATCCGGACGGGACGTATGAGCAATCGTATGTTATGGGGCAAGGTGTTATGCAGCGGGGCTCTCCACCTCCGTTGCATATTATTCTGTGTCTTGAGACTGTGAATCGTCCATAATGGCTACGCCAGCGACTTATGTTCATATAGATAAGTCATCCTCGCTTAGCGGCTATCCGTGTGCGAGTCATTGCATAGCATCAATGAATAACTTAACACCTGAACGATCATGTTATAAGAACCCTCGTGTTTGCATATGATATGCCTCCTGAATGTTTATCCTTACCGTGCTAGAATTAATCATGTTTACCTTGGACAGGGAAGGAGAAATGGTAAGTTGGTAAGTCTCGCCGTGTTTTCTCAAACATTGCACGGCGCACTGCCCGACACGTTAGGCTATTCTATGTTTGCATGAAACTGATCCTAAGGCAACTAGAAAGATAACTTAATAGTTGTGCACGGAACTTATATTACGTATTTTGATTTGTCGAGCGGGCGAGTAGCTTTCCCACCAGTGCATTCAATGTACTGATAATCCACCAGTTTGTATGCAGGGTACGGGAGAACCTCGTTCGGTGCGGATGCCTCCAACGTGCGTGCTTAGGCGTGAAGATCACTACGAAGCAACGGTGCATCCGGGACTGAAGCACATATACAAGATATAATGTCGGAGCATCGCCTGACCATCGCCTGTATAATCATTCCATAATTGTAGCCACTTGGCACACTTTTACTGTTTCAGAGAGAGGCTTGAGCGACTTGTAATCTCGGCTATACGCCGCCTGTAACACATGTTTATATCAATAAAGAGTTGCTTTACTTCAAACTTGTGTTTAATGCTTTCGCTATATTTGTCGACTCAGAGAACTTGTTACCGAATCTCTATGCGTTCATGACTCCGCTGCACTCGGACAATCTGTGCAACTCTGTGGCTTAGAACTCTTGCCGCCAGCCAATGAACCATGGCCTTGCACGGGCGTGGCTCACGCTCGTGCTGCATCACGCCCGGATGGGTTAAGCGATCGTTCTGCGGGAGCGCTGGCGAGGGTGATTCCCGCCTAGCGGGAATGGCCGATTTGCCTGCGGGAGATCGGGGCGTGACATCATTGGGCGAGGCTACACCCGAAAATATTGTGGACAAAGGAGCAACATCTTCAAAGCATGCCCCTTCGGTGTCAAGCACCGCCATTTTATCAGCAGAATCCGCAATAAAGTCAAAAGTTGCGTCGACTCCGCCCTCCCCTGAGATGTCTTCACCTGAAAAGAAGACAAAAGAAAGTTAATATCAACCTGATGTTAATTTTTCTAAAAGAGGCGTAAAGACAACATTTACCCATGGCTGATGGTATATATGTCGCGTCCGCAGCCAGTACAACTAAATTATTTCTTAATGATGCTAAGCAAGCTGTCATACCTGGAAAGAAAGGTGCACCAAATAACGTCTGAGGGTAGTCATCCAAGTCTTCATCCAGATCTACTCGAGGTTTATCGGGTAGAATCTTACTGGAGATACTTACAGATGAAGAAGGGGCTGGACCCATTATTGGTCTGGATAAAGATATCCTTAATTTTCTTGGTCTCGAAGGTGACCTCATTGTACTACCAGTAGCGGTAGTAGCGACAGCAGTCTCAAGCAAAGAATCTCCGGCACTATCAGCCGGAACTATGGAGGTTCCCTCTCTAAAAGTTGAAGGACCTTCGATCAAAGAATCATCCCCGACCGGGGAAACAACAGGCTCACTCCTAGGAGCCTCATGGCTGGAAGTCCTTGTAAGACTACTGACGGTCTTCTTTTTCTTGCGAGGGGAAGGCTCTTTCGGAGTAAAAGCTTTTCGCTTAATGGGGATAACGAGAGGCTCTGCAGGCGGAGCTAATACGCCTCTCGGTATTGTCGTCAAGAATTCTTCTGGACCGACAGGGTCTTCACCCTCATTAGAGAAGATTGATAGAATCTCCTCTCTTCCAGTAGACTTATGAGAGGGCATCCTAAAACTTCTACGCATATCAAAATCGTGATGGAAGGTATTTATCGCCACATCAAATTGTGCATATGAATGGAGGATGCGCAACTCCATAGAGAGAGAAGTTGCAGGCACAGTAAAGGTTGCTCCAGTGCAACCCATTATGAAGTATCGCCACCCTCTGGCCCCATAAATAAGTTCACCTCTGGACTTGAAGCTGGTAATAGCATTCCCCACATGCAATTGGTCATACCCAAACTGCCTAACGAACCGACTGGGCAGATAAGGCTCCAAGAAGCAATGGTCTTCACTTATGTACAATAAATAGGAAGGTCTAATGCAGACCAACCAGTAGAAAGCTTAGGGAGAAAGAACGGTCTTCCTGTGACCTAAATCCTGAAGTTTCATCCCCTGTTGATTGATATGTACAGTGGGGACGATACAGAAGAGCTCCAGCTATGAGTAAAATTTAATGCTCGCCGATAATCTACGACGGTCGTCGCATTCTAAGAAGAATTCTTGTAATTCAACAAGAAATTATTTCCTGAACTACAGGAAGAGTCGGGAGACATCACCCTGGGATTATGAAGGATTAACCATCCCATCAGATATAGGAATGGTAATTCTACCCTGGGAAAGCTTTCACGCTGAGTTTCATCTGCAAGCAGCCCATCAATAATGGCCCTCAGGCCAGCCTGTATCCGGCATACCATGGCAGGGAGCAGGCCCAGTCTTGCTCCAAATACCAAATGCACTGCAGGCCATAAGTTGTTACGATGGATGCGATCTGCAGACGCGATGCCAGGTACTACCCATCGGCACAACCAGATGGAGAGAAAGCCAACCAGTTGAGCCTCCCTTGATAGAGGCTTACGATAATGCCTCATATAACTGTAGGCTTTAGTGCCTGCAGGATAACCCTCGATCTCCTCATCGAGAACCTAATCTAAAGCCCCAGCGTCTTCAATAAGATCATCGACTATTTGAGCATTAAGTATGCTCAGAAGGTTCAGAGGCTTATCTCTGCTATCCACAACTTTGTCTGGCCTAGCATCTTTGGCCTGATGAAAGAAGAGATAGGATGCCCATTTCTTGGTATGAGCCAAATCAGAGGGCTCATTGTAGAAGGTAGTGCATGCAAGATAATGACTCATCAACTCTTGGTACACTACCACTGCCCGAGGGTTTGTATCCTTCAGCTCCCTATTTATGGGAACATACTCTTCGTAAGGAGTATCCTCCATTGGCAGTCTTGAAATCTCTGCCATCCCATTAAGGGCTAGTCCCAACTCCCCTAGTGGAGTGGCAAAATTCCCAGTGAGCGAGATATACCTCTCCATTAAGGCCAAAAATAGGTGGGAGTTGAGAGGCAGCCCAACATTGGTAGCATTCACAGCCGCGAACAGACCAATGCTCTCCAGCTCCGTCTAAAAATGCTTTAGGGCCCAGGCAGTTAAATGAGCCCATCGAAGATTTTCGGGGCTAAGCCACCCGCTAGTCCGAGGATTAACCTTGGGGTATACTCCTTCCCGCCCTATGAAGTCATTGTAAAAAGTCAATATTTGAACCGGTTGGAGTAGTGCAGTATCTTCACTCAGGACGCTACCCGAAAATAATCCCCTGAAAGGCATAACAGGACCTGAAGGACGGCTCACAAATAATCCTCGGTCTGATTATTTCTAATAAAATATCTTTCCCGGTTGGCCGTAAAGATCAGGAGTCAGGGTCCATGACATCTTCTTAGGATGCGTGGCATGGAAGAATGCTGAGATAGGATAATCTCTAGGCATCCTTGGCAGGTACATGACCATGCCCTCAGCAGTAAAATCCCAGTTTTCCTTCTTGGGCTTCGTCTTGGATTGTTTATCAATCATATCCCCGAATAGGAAAGCTGGTTTTATATAATTGTCCCTATCTATATACGTCTGGGGCTCCCAGCTGATCATACTCAATAGCATTCGTTCTCCTTGAGACGATATCAGAATTCCCCTTCCTTCAGGATATTGGGTTCCAGAAATAGGAAATGTCACATGGGACAAATCCTCCAGATAATTGGAGTTCAGCATCCCAGCAGCAGAACCTATCACCTCAGCCAACAGAGGGATCTGTAAGTCTACTACAAAATACAAGAGAACAAGTCAGTTTCTACACTAGACGATACACTCTTACAGTTTACGCCAAAGATGATTAGTCTGAGCTTTACGCCAAGACTACAAAAACTTGAGCTATTACGCCAGAACCTATTTTCGAGGCTTAAAATTCAAGGTTGGCAGTGTACATAAATAGTCTGAGTTTTTACGCCAGACTGTCAAAATTTGAGCTGTACGCCAGAATTTACATCCAGTGCGTAAAACTCATATTTTGTAGTGTATGCCAAATTTCAACAGTCTGTGCTTTTACGCCAGACTGCGAAAAGAGAGTTTTTTTACGCTGACACATTAGGAATATAGGCGTAAATAATAAAACATCTCTGTGCATCATCTTCCTCAAAGAGGCTCTCAGCACAGAAGACGACCTTGCGCGTTCACGTACAACGTGTACGAAGGGTTTTTCTCTTCTCAAAGTCTCTACCTGTGATGCCCGGTGCGCATCTCGTCGGTGGAGCGCTGCATTCAGATTGGGGCTCGTTCAGCCTAATGGGAGTTACTCGTGCTTGAGCAGAGGAGCGAGAAGAAGAGGCAACTTTCTTTTACTTAGAAATGGAAGTTGGTTTCGGTGCCATGGCTAAAACTCAGAGTTATCGAGAAAGAGACGAAGAAGAAAGGTTCTTGGTAAGCTAGGGTTTTGCGAAGGCAGATAAAAAGTTTCTCTCTGAAGGCCTTGGGGTATTTATAGAGTTCAGATACTCTTCGAATTCCTAACCAAATTTGATATTTAATATTTGGTTATGATTTGGGAGCCTATCATTTAAAAGAAGAAGACGGACGGTCAGTGGATCTAGAATTTATGCGCAGAGCAGATCTATAATTTTACGCTCAGAGACTATAAATCTATGATTTTACGCCCGGATGCTTTTATGCTCGGTAGCTTTTACGCTCGAGAGGCTACAAACCTACGACTTTACGCTCAGAGGCTAAAAATCTATGATTTCACGCTCAGAAGTTTTTACGCTCAGAAGCTACAAATCTATGATTTTACGCTCAGAAGTTTTTTCGCTCAGAGGCTACAAATCTATAATTTCACACTCAGAGAATATAAGTCTATGGTTTTACGCCCGAATACTTTTATGCTCGGTAGCTTTTACGCTCAAGAGGCTACAAACCTACGACTTTACGCTCAGAGGCTGCAAATATGTGATTTCATGCTCAGAAGCTTTTTTCGCTCAGAAGCTATAAATTTATGATTCTATGCTCGAAAACTATAAACGGCCAATTACAAGGATCTACGCAGAAATGCCCCTTCTCGACTACAAAATATTCCAAGTGTCCAAAATATACGGAGTTCAACATTGAAAATAACTCTTCTTCTTGGGTCGATTGGAAGTTCAGCCAAAGTCCAACCGGAATCTCTCTCAAAAGTTCAAGTATGGCCTATTTGACAGCCATTTCTCGCCCTATTTTATGGGATTTTTGGGAAATTATTCTTGAAGATGATGGTCTGAACGAGAATCCTTCGTATCAAAGAAGTGACAGTTCAGAAATTCTATGCGACTCCTCGTCCAAAATAGCATGACAGTTTGGATCTTCAAAGACGACTTAATGCTAAGAAGCTTTCTACTCGTTTTTCTATTATGCGTAAAAGACAGGACGAGATCAAATATTCTCTTATCAGAGTCAGCGTAAAGTTATTCAAACGTGCCAAAGCTGCATATATTCAGACTTCCTTACAGCAAATATGGAAAATCATCATATGCGTAAATGAAGACAATCTTATTAATCATGATTTTTTATCTTTATGATTACATATAATAGAAATTCTTTTTCTACAAAGGGTTTCTCATTTTCACTTAAGATCAAGCCAAGAATCTGCTACGCCGGGTTCTCATATAGGTAGAGATCTTTCGTTAATCGGCTTCCGCGACCGATTAACAAGAAAATGATTAATGGCGGGAGGATACAAAACTGGGCTTGTATAAATTATTCAAGCCATCCTCCATATGCTATGGCAGATTGAGTTTGGGATTCTGACCCAACTAAATACTAGAAGACAGGTCCAAACTGCCTACCCTCGTCCAGCGCTATGATAGGGGAAAATACAGCTAGCAAGCTGTGTGGTCGAATGAGACCCTTCCCCTCTCCTGGAAAAATTGCCATATGAAATTACTGATCATCCCGATCAAAGGAAGCTATGATATCCTTCCATGATCCATCGTTGTAGAGGATATTTGCTCGAAGATGCCTCTTTTTATAGCTTCTTATGAACGGGAAGAACATAACCTTCTTCTTCTACCTCAAGTTAGCATAAAAAATCTCGGCAACCATTTCTGTATGGTGAAGGAAGTATAGGAAAAATAGGTTAACTTAGTCGCCTTTATATAGGCAGAGGAGATCACATCAAATCCCAGCAAATTCTGAAATTGTGCCAAAAAATCAGCCTCGAGAAATAAGTCAAATTTGACCGTTTTATGCTTCATTCAAAGTGTTTCAAATTATGAGGAATTTAAAAACTTTGAAGGGGGTCTTGTAGAAGCATGAAAAATATGCTGGAGAAATTATACGCAATACGCATGAAGCCCATATAAAGCAGAGTTTCAATGCTGTGCAGCATAAAATATGACTTCAGAGCCATTGGCGTACGATGGAGATTCAAGAACAGTCCACATAAAGTGTCACTTTTGAGGTTATTTGTGGCCTAAAAGGTGGCTGTACTCCCCCTACAGTGTAACATACGTCTGCTTTTAATGCAGTATGGAGTTCTACGAGGAATGCTTCGAATTCTGCGAATGAACCTGTCAGACAGTACATTAAACCTGACTCCTGACAGAGAGTACTGTACGATGATCGAAGGGACTGCTGTAATGGTGATTCTACACAGAACCCCAGACTGTCACTTAGCAACAAATCCTTGACATAAGTCATCATTTACGCATTCAAGGAATACGCTTCCTATTTTACACAGGCAAGCATAAGCTTTTACGCTCAAGAGAAGACAAAATCAACCGTCATGTCAAAAGCTGCTCTTCGTATAGAACTCGAGGCACGTCTCTGCAATTAATACGTGAGGTGGGGGCAGATCTCTGCATTTAATGCACGAGATTTGGCTCTACTTTTAATGACTGGGTGAGCTATAATTAAGGATAATACGTCCACATCACCCTCCCTGCACATTACGCTATCAGGCTATTTTTAGCTATAGGAGCATGTCGTATGCTATCTTCTCAAAATATGCTAACTCAGGCTATATTTGCAAAGGTATGTGATAAGGCTATTCGGTCCAGAATACACTCAAGACCCCAGTCAAACATCAGACTTTATGCTATCTGGCTTCTACGCCAACATGACAGCTACTTGGCTTTTACGCCAACCTGACAACTACTTGGCTTCTACGCCAAACAAGATAACTATTTGGCTTTTACGCCACGGTGACAGTTATTGGCTTCTACGCCAACCTTTTCTACGCGAGGGGCAGTTACCTACGTGGCTTGCATGTTGTAATCTTCGCAGCAGTTATACGCGTTACCTCATTATGGGACACGTGTCACATGCGGATTCAGGAGATCATTCATACGTGGGTGGCAGTTATTATAACCGTCGCGTAAAAAGTACCGCACTCTCCATTGTTCGACTTCTACGCCGACTGGACGGTTACTATCATAGAACCCTATAAATAGAGACCTCCGTCTACGGAGGTCGAAGAGTCAAAGATTTTTAGCAAGGGTCGAAGGTCGAGGATTTGTAGAGAGAGAGAAAAGTTTAGAGCATAGACAGAGACTTTTGAAGCTTCTTCTACAGTACTTTTCGCTGGCTGGATTTTGCCTCCAGTTCAGAGAAAGTTTGAAGCTTCTTCTACAGCACTTTCTGCTGGCTGGATTTTGCCTCCAGTTTAGAGAAAGTTTGAAGCTTCTTCTACAGCACTTTCCGCTGGCTGGATTTTGCCTCCAGTTCAGAGAAAGTTTGAAGCTTCTTCTATAGCACTTTCCGCTGGTTGGATTTTGCCTCCAGTTCAGAAAAAGTTTTGAAGCATCTCTTTCGTCTTCTATAGCACTTCTTCGTCATCGTGTGGTCTAAGGGAGAAAGTGATTGACCGCATATCAGACTCCTATAGCAATATTTCCCCAGAATCAAACTTTTGTACTTAATATCCTCGTATAGGATTAATTGTACTTCTTTTTCTTTTTTGTAAACGGAAGAAAGGGTTTCTTATAAACCTTATTTTATTTCTTTCGTTTATTATCAAACATAGGCTTGTTATATATGATTGGCTATGATACATGTGAGGTCAGGCTAACTATCTGGTTAGCTATGATATGAGCAATAGTCAGCCTAATCATATATTACTGGCTATGAGGCATGTAAATGGTTAGGCTATACCCTACATGATATGTGGGGTGAGCTATGATGCATATAAAGTAGGATATGATCATATAATCTTGCTAATATTTCTTTGTCCACAGCTAGTACAATAGATTCCAATCTTGACTCCTCATGACAAATATCTATGATACTAGCCCGTGTATCTGCTGTGTTGGATTCAAGTATACACTACAACTAGAATCATAATAATAATCAAAATGATAAAAACTGTCAGAAAATGTACTCGCCTGAAAACCAATGAGATAAATCGACTGTGTCTAGAACACTACCTCGAGGACCTGAATATAGAATATTATATTAAAACAAGGTTTAGGAAAGATAATAAGTTATTCTAGTTCAATTTTAGGTTGTTTGGCCATTTCTAGATCAAAACAGTCAAACTAGATCAACATCTAGGTCAACTAGTCAAACTTGGTTAATTTAGCTAATTCTAGGTTGTTAGAGTCTATCTCTAAGTTATTGGGTCAAAACACTACTCATATAGCTAATACTATCTATATTTAGGATACTCGAGTATCGATACGACACCGTATCTCAAGATACCCGAGATATTCTAATATAACTATCTAGAGTATAATTAATACTATCTATACAATACATACTAACTTATATCAATAGTATATACATATATACACTAATATATACAATATCCCCTATTACCTTGGCTTTGAGCCAATACCTTAAGCTGTATCCTAATACCTTAGCTCGTGTCATGATATCCTGACTTACCCCAAACTAGTATCTAACCCAAAATCTATTACTAGTATCAATACTTAGATTCCAATACTCAACTTAATATCACTTTCACATATACATACTAACTCACTCTTTAATACTCACATCTTGATACCAAAATACCCCTTTCACTAACACAATACTGACATCATAACCCCTCATCACTAAGATGCCTCTATGCTTACTACACTTATCTTGATACCATATCCTCAACCACAAACATCACTCTATACTTGGACACTATACTTGATACACATACTCATGCATAATACCAATTTCCATACAACTGATATACTAACCAATTACACAACCATCATGTATCATGAATACCACTGTCACAGGCCTCTAAGGTCACTGTAATCGACCTTGCCCTACACAACTTAGCACTCTAACCTGAACTGAATGCATGTGCAATTTTACTACAGGACTCCCCTTACCTGCACATCCTTTTATAATGTGGACTGCACACAGGTGCAGTCCTTCATGTTCTCCATTCCTCCATATCTGTACTCTGTAGACTCAATTGTAGTTTTAACACTGCAGTGAACCTCTCAGGACTAAAATCCCCAACACTCTACTCCAACTTGTAGTATCACTAACCTAACAATCCATAACTGCACAACTGCAGTTTTTTTGTATTACTTTTTTGTCTCCAATACTCTAAGCCACACACCAAGATACATTTCACTATACAATATATAACCCCATATCAGGTGACCTACCCGAGCCCCTAATGTACACTAGTGTGTATTTGCTGCTGCCTAGCCCTTAACTCCCTTCTAACTGATTACCAAGTTTAGTCCCCCAATTATAGTAGCTGCTACTACTAAACCCCATCCCTTCACTGTTTGAAACCAGGCTCCAAACCTGAGCCAAAACTCTATTCATAAACTGCACATCATTTCTCAGGTCTCTACATAGCTATTGATACATTCCCAATACCATTATATCAACTTGTCATCATCAGCACACTCACACATCACTCTCCAAACTATTCCTTATACTAACATACTAACACTCACACAAACACTCATCTCTTGGTGCATTACCACACCAACATAGTTGCTTACTTAAACAATATCTCACTTGTGGCCAATTTATGCATTGACCATAGTCCTTGACAGTGAGCAACACTGGTCTACATACCGATGTGCACGAAGTGCACTGAAGTGCACTACCCTGCACCAGTGAGCATGCTGCTCACCCCTTGCCTTACCTGCATGCTACTGCATGCATTGCTCGAGCAAGGCATGTTTAGCTTGCTGCCAAAGCTGAAACCTTTGCTGCTGTTGCTACCTTGCTGTCATACCAATCCAAGATAGCCCCCCATACTGAACTATGGACAACACTCCTTGTTGGCCTTCAGAGCAGACCTTTTCCACTCTACTTGCACACATGTTAACTCCTAGACACATATATGTACTCAATTGTATACCCTTAAAACATACACACAAACCAAAACACCCATGATACTCAAAATTCTCTCTCAATACTCACAGTGCACTCCTTGCACTTACACTAATAGACCATTGCTACTCATACTTGTATTCACATATTTCTCACACACACACCAATTTATATTTATATATATATATATATATATATATATATATATATATATATATATATATATATATACATATATTACCAATAGTGTTAAGTATACACAAAATACCCCCTAGTCATTTCCTCAAACACCTTGAGGACACCTATAGGATACTCTCTTAGTGTGTTATGATACTCCATCAACCACATGCCAAAACCCTAAATATACAACTAATGGCATATACACATATCAAATATATTTATATATATCTAATATGAATAGATATAATGAACAATAGAGAGAAAAATTCACTCTTAAACACTAAACCCTAAAATGTATACACAACTTCATAAAGAAACACCATAGAAATAAATAGAGACTCCTTCTCTTCCCTTATGGCTATTTATAAACCATGGGTGGGCTCCTATTGGCCAAACAAATAAGAAAAATAGAATTTAAAGGAGAGATTTTAGATTTTTACCTATTGGGAGATAGGTTTCCAAATGCAAACTTCTTCTTCTCCAAAGCTCCTTGAAACCTAAACTTCTAAGCTTCTTAGATGAGGGAAATGAAAGAGATTGGGGTTTTAAATTCTGAAATTTGGTAGAGGAAAGAAAGGGTTTGGGGAAGAACTACTTCTAGGGTTTTTCATGAGATATGAATGGCTTTGAGGGAGGCTCCCTCCCTCTATATAGGCCGGCCACTATGACCTAGGGTTGCAATGCATAAGGTCCTCAATGCCCCTATGGTTAGTCATGAAGAGTTATTCACATAAGAGGGGTTTAATCCTAAGTGAGGAGTTTAACTAGATTCTAATTTAAAAATGGATAGGGATTAATTAGTGGGTTCAAATGTCTAGTCTAAGGTTGAGTCCAAAGGTCACATCAAGTCTAGTCCACTAACCCATATCATTAATGATAACAATATATATTTTACATTCATGCAACTATAAACACTATATATATATATATATATATATATATATATATATATATATATATATATATATATATATATATAGTATTGTAAAAGACAAAAATTCCCATACTCTAGAAATGTTGTAGTGACACCTAAGACTTGAGCTACCCAGATCGACTACACCAGGACTATGAGTGAGTTTGTGGTCATCTGCACCCTGATAGAAGCTTGAAAGACCACTCTTAGAGGTAATCCCGTGGACTGCCCATCATTCTTTTGTAAAACAAAGGCTGTCGTAGAATCCCCTGAAGCCATATTCATGAAAAAAATAGCGAACATGATGTATCATGAGGTAAGCACGAACGGACAAATCCTACCCCCATTCTTAACAAATGATGAACAAAATGATGGACTATTCGAGTCTGACGTCTGGGCCCAAAAAATAGAAGAGCAATGGGAGATGCAGTTCAAACAAAAAGAGCCTTGCAATGAAGACAAAGTGGTCCAAATAGATCTCAAATATGAAAAGGAACGCACGAGCCTATATTTATCAACAAGAGCTTAGCAGCGAATAAGCGTAGAGACTTGTCCGATAATATGTTAACATCTTCGCCTAGAGCTAGGAAGATATGCCAGGCCTTGACCCACAAGTGGCCATGCATCAACTAAACATCCAACCACACATCAAACCGATGAAGCAACAACAGAGGCACTTTCTCTTCGATGTCATAAAAGCCATTAAAGCTGAAGTAAAGAAGCTTATTACAAATAGATTCATCCGAAAAGAACAGAATCCCCATTAGGTCGCTATTGTTGTACTGGTACTTGAGAAAAATGGCAAAATTTATATCTGTATTAATTTTTGCAGCCACAATACTGCTTGCCCAAATAACGAGTTTCCACTTCCAATTATAGACGTCATGACCGATAACACTTGTGGTAGCTGTTTGATAATAAACGAAAAAAATTGAAACTAAGTTTATATGAAATCCTTTCATTATTTACAAACAAGAAAAAGAAGTACAATTAATCCTATACGAGGATATTAAGTACAAAAATTTGATTCTGGGATAATATTGCTATAGGAGTCTGATCTGTGGTCGATCACTTTATCCCTTGGACCACACGATGATGAAGAAGTGCTGTAGAATAAGGAGAAGAAGCTTCAAAGACTGCAGGAGGGATTGAACTCTCGTTGCCAAAGTTGTCAATCAATACTCTGTGGAAGTGCTCTCTCTCTGATCTTGACCTTGACCTCTGTCCTTGACCTTTTTGACCTCTGATCCTTTACCCCTGTGACCGAAAATCTCTATTTATAGAGTTCGGTCACAGAAACTGACCAGTCGGCATAGAAACCGAACATCTGAGAGAGTTACACCTTTTATGCAGCGGTTATAATAACTGCTACCCACGTATGAATGATCTCCTGAATCTGCGTGTGACGCGTGTCCCATTACGAGGTCACACGTATAATCGCTCATCGAAGATCACGGCATACAAGCCATGTAAGTAACTGCCCCTCGCCTAGAGGTGGTTGGCATAAAAGCCTAATAACTGTCTCGTTGGCGTAAAAGCCAAATAGTTATCTTGTTGGCATAAAAGCCAAATAGCTGTTCTGTTGGCGTAAAAGCCAAGTATCTATCATTATGGCGTAGAAGCCAAATTCTACACCTTTTTGGCGTAAAAGCCAAGTTGCTATTTTGTTGGCGTAAAAGCCAAGTTCTGCGTAAAGCTTGATGCTGCATGGATAGGTAACCAGCGTAAAGATAGCCAATTATCCTTCCTTGACTGAGGTCTTGAGCGTATTCTAGGCCAAGTAGCTTTATCACATACCCTTTGCAAATTTAGCCTGAGTTAGCGTATTTCGAGGAGATAGCATACGGCGTACTCCTATAGCTAAAAATAGCCAGTTCAGCATATTTTGAAGAGATAGCATATGGCATACTCCTATAGCTAAAAATAGCCTGGTTGGCATAAAATGCCAGGATGGTGACGTGAGCGTATTAGCTCTAATTTCAGCTCTCTCAGTCATTAAAAGTGGAATCAAATCTCGTGCATTAAATGCAGAGATCTGCCCCCATCTCGCGTATTAACTGCAGAGACGTACCTCGAGTTCTGTACGAAGAACAGCTTTTGACGTGGCGTCTGGTTTTGTCTCATCTTAAGCGTAAAAGCTCATCTCTGCCTGTGTAAAATAGGCAGCATATTCCTTGAATGCGTAAACAACGTCTTATATCAAGGATTATGTCACTAAACGACAGTCTGGGTCTCTGTGTAGAATCATCATTACAGCCGTCCTCTTGATCATTGTGTAGTGCTCTCTGTCAGGCGTCAGGTTCACTGTTTTGTCTGACAGGTTCATTCGAGGAATACGAAGAGTTCCTCGTACAACTGCACGATGCATTAAAAGCAGACATATTTTTATACCGTAGTGGCGATATAGCAACCTTTTTACGCCAAAACGGCCTTTGAGTGCTTCTTTACGCAGACTGTTCTGGAGCTTTGTTTTACGCAGAACAGCATTGAAGCTCTGTTGTATGCCTATAGCTATGAAGTCATGTTTTATGCCACACAGTGCTGGAGCTCTATTTTACGCGAGCTTCACGCATGTTGGAGATTTTACGCGTATAATTCTCCAGCGTATTTTTAATGCTTCTACAAGACCCCCTTCAAAGTTTTCAAATTTCTCGTAATTTAAAATACTTTGAATGAAGCATGGTCAAATTTGACTCATTCTGCGAGGCTGATTTCTCGACAAATTTTAGGAATTTGTTGAGATTTGGTATGTTCTCTTCTGCCTATATAAAGGCAAGTGAGTGACCCTGTTTTCTCCATACTTCTTTCACCAAAAAGAGATGGTTGTCGAGATACGTCGGGCTGACCTGAGGAAGAAGAAGATCATGTTCTTCCAGCATGTAAGGAGCCATAAAAGAAGGCATCTTCGAGCAAATATCCTCTGCAACGATGGATCATGGAAGGATATCATAGCTTCCTTTACTCGGGATGATCAGCAATTTTATATGACAATTTATCCAGGAGAGAGGAAGGGTCTCATTTCGCCACACAGCTTACAAGCTGTATTCTCTCCCATTATGGCGCTGGATGAAGGTAGGCAGTTTGGCCCTGTCTTCCAGTATTGTGTTGAGTCTGAATCCCTAACACAAATCTACGGCATGCCTACCATGGCGTATGGTGGGTGGGCTTAAGTAATTGATACATGCCCAATTCTGTATCCTCCCGCCATTAATTATTTTCTTGTTCATCGACAGCAGAAGTCGATGAAGTGCCGTAGAAGACGAAAAAGATCTACACCAATATAAGAACCTGGCACAACAGATTCTTAGTGTGATCTTAAATGAAAATGAGAAACCCTTTGTAGAAAAAGGATTTCTATCATATGTAATCATGAAGATGAAGAACCCTTTGTAAACTAGATTTTTATCATAAGTAATCATGATTAATAGACTTGTCTTCTTTTACGTATATGATAAATTGCCATATTTGCTGTGAGAAAGTCTGATAATGTGTAGCTTCGGCACGTCTGAATTATTTTACGCCGACTCTGATAAAAGACTATCTGATCACGTTTCGTCTTTTGCGCGTAATAGAAAATGCGTAAAAAGCTCCTTAGCATTAAGTTGTCTTAAAGATCCAAACTGTCATACCGTTTTAGACAAGGAGTCGCATAGAATTTCTGAGCTGTCACTTCTCTGATACGAAGAATTTTCTGTTCAGACCATCATCTTCAAGAATGGTTTCCAAAAAATCCCTTGAAATAGGGCGATAAATGTTCGTCGAACAGACCATATTTGAAATTTTGTAAAAGATTCTGACTGGACTTTGGATAAACTTCCAATGGCCCAAGAAGAAGAGTCATCTTCAATGCTGACCTCTGTGAGTTTCAGGCACTTGGAATGTTTTGTAGCAAGAAGGAGCATTTTCTGTGTAAACCCTTGTAATTGGCCATCTGTAGCTTTTGAGCGTAGAATCGTAGATTTATAGCCTCTGAGCGTAAAAAAAGCTTCTAAGCGTAACATCATAGATTTGTAGCCTCTGAGCGTAAAATCGTAGGTTTGTAGCCTTTGAGTTTAAAAGCTCCCGAGCGTAAAAAGCTTCTGAGCATAAAACCATAGATTTGTAGCCTTTGAGCGTAAAACCGTAGATTTGTAGCCTCTTAGCGTAAAAACTCCTGAGCAAAAAATCATAGATCTGCTCTGTACATAAAATGGGGATCCACTGACTGTCCTTCTTCTTTTTCAAATGATAGATTCATAACTGATTTATTAAATATCGGATTTGGTTAGGGATTCGAAGAGTTATCCAAACTCTATAAATAGCCCAAGGTATTTGAGAGAGAAACCCTTTATCTGTCTTCGCAAAACCTTTGCTTTCTTTGAGAACTCCTTGTCTTTGTCTCTTTTTTGAGAACTTAAAGCTTCGCCATGGCACCAAAACAGGCTTCTACTGCTAAGGGAAAGAAAGCTGCTTTCTCAACATCTCACTCTTCTGCTCAAGCAAGAGCAACCCCCATTAGGCTGAGCGAGCCCCGATCTGAACGGAGTGCCCCATCGTCGAGCTGTGCTCCGGGCATCACAGGTAAAGACTTTGAGAGGAAGTAAAAAAAATCATTCGCACACGTTGTACGTGCAAGCGCAAGGTCATCTTTTGTGCTAAGAGTCTCTTCGGAGAAGATGATGCACAGAGATATTTTATCATTACGCTCATATTTCTAATGTGTCAGCATAAAAATCCGTCTTTTACAATCTGGCATAGAAACTCAGACTGTCAAATTTTAGTATATACTGCAAATTTTGAGTTTTACGCGCTGGCATAAATTCCGTCGTAAAAACTCAAATTTTGACAATCTGGCATAAAAAGCTCAAACTGTTTTGACTTTGATATATACTGCCAACCTTGAATTTTATGCAGTGGAAATAGGTTCCAGCGTAAAAATCAAGTTATTGCAGTCTGGCGTAAAAGCTCAGACTGGTAGGTTTTGGAGTATATTGAAAGAATATTACGCCTAGCGTAAAAACTAACTTGTTTTCTTGCATTTTGTAGTGGACTTGCAGATCCCTCCTTTTGCTGAGGTAATGGACTCTGCTGCCGAAATGCTAAACTCAAACTATCTGGAGGACTTGCCCCATTTGACATTCCCCATCTCTGGAGCCAATTATCTTGAAGAAAGGAGAACCCTGATCTTGTCCCAAGGAGAATGAATGCTGCTGAGTATGATCAGTTGGGAGCCCCTGACATATATAGATGGGACGGAGTATAAGAAATCGGATTTCTTATCCGGGGATGTTATTAACAAACAATCCCAGACCAAGCCCAAGAGGAAGGATTAGGTGTTTACTGCTGAGGGCACGGTCATGTATCTGCCCAGGATGCCCAGAGATTATCCTATCTCGGCCTTCTTCCATGCCACACATCCTAGGAAGATGATGTAGACTCTAACTCCAGATCTTCATGGGCGGCCAGGGAAGATCTCATACAAGAAAGTCTTGAACCGGGGCATCTTTGTGAGCAGCCCTTTCGGCCCTGTTATGCCCTTCAGAGGATTACTGCCGGGTAGCATCCCGAGCGAGGACACTTCGCTAATCCAGCTAGTTCAGATATCGACCTTCTGCAATGACTTTATGGGGCAGGGAGGAGTGTACCCCAAAGTTAACCCTCGGACCAGTGGATAGCTTAGCCCGAGGAATCTTCGATGGGCCAGTTTAAATACCTGGGCCCTGAAGCACTTCCAGGTGGAGATGGAAAATATTTGCTTGTTCGTGGCTGTGAGCGCCACTAGTGTTGGTCTGCCTGTCAACCCCAACTTATTCTTAGACTTGATAGAGCAATACAACTCGCTTACAGGGGCTTTTGCCACTCCGCTAGGTGAGTTGGACTTGGCCCTTCATGAGATGGCAGAGATTTCAAAGCTGCCAATGGGGGACACTCCTTATGAAGAGTACGTTCCCACAAATAGAAAGCTGAGGGATACAAACCCTCGAGCAGTGGCGGTATACCAGTAGCTGATGTGCCACTATCTTGTATGTACCACTTTCTATAAAGAGCCTGATTTGGCTCATATCAATAAGTGGGCAGCCTACCTCTTCTTCCATCAGGCCAGAAATGCTAAGCCGGACAAGGTTGTAGATAGCAGAGATAAGCCCTTGAACCTCTGAGCATGCTTAGTGCCAACACGGTCGATGACCTTATTGAAGATGCAGGGGCTCCAAATTATATTCTCGATGAGGAGATGGGGGGTTACCCTGCTGTAGAAGCATAAAAAATATGCTGGATAGCTATACGCAGCATATTTATGCAGAGCAGCGTAAAACGATGACCTCAGAGCCCCCAACATCCAACAGAGCTCTCTCGCTGAGCACAGCGGAAAATACAAGCTCAAAGGACCATCCGCGTAATGCAGTACGTCCAGGCTGCTTCGGCATAAAGAAGGTGCTACATCGCCTCTATGGCGTAAAACACATCCGCTTTCAATGCAATATTAAAGCGTACGAGGAACACTTCGTATCCCCCGAAATGAACCTGTCAAATCCTACAATGAACCTGACGTTTGGACTTCTGACAAAAGGATACCGCTCGACTACCCAGGCAACGACTATAATGATGGCGCGGTACTGTAACCCAGGCTATCATTTACTATCATTTTCCTTACGTAAACCGCTTTCACGTACACAGAGGAACACGCAGCCTAGTTTTACACAGGCAGATGAGAGCTCCTTACGCTCCGCGGAAGACAAACCGCCTGCCACGTCAAGAGCTGCACTCCGTACGGGACTCGAGGCGCGTCTCTGTATTTAATGCACAGGGTGGTGACAGGCCCTCAAGGCACGTCTCTGCAATTAATGTGCCGAATACTGACAGATGCCTGAGGCACGTCTCTGCATTTGATGCACAGAAGGGTGGCAGACCCTCAAAATACGTCTCTGCATTTAATGCGCAGGATGATGGCGGATCTCCATATTTAATACAGGAGATTTGATTAAATGTCACCGAACCATCGTTTAGTGACATCCCCTTTACTAGAGCTGCTCCAACGCATACAAGGGAATACGCTGCCTAGTTTTACACAGGCAAATGTGAGCTCCTTACGCTCCACAGAAGACGAACAGACTGCCATGACAGCGATTACGCTTCGCACAGGATTCAAGGTGCGTCTCTATATTTAATGCACAGAATAATACAAATCTTAAAGACAAGCATCTGTATTTAATGCACATGATGGGGGCAGATCTCTGCATTTAATGCAAGAGATCTGATTATCTCCAAGAGCCATAATTTTGGCTAAAATGTCCGCATCATCACTCTGGCACGTTACGCAGCGGCTTCTACGCCTATTCAGCTTCGGTGCCTGCTCGATTTCTATGCCTATTCAGCTTTCGGTGCCTGCTCGGCTTCTACGCCCATTCAGCTTCGGTGCCTGCTCGGCTTCTATGCCCACTCGACCTCTATGACCGCTCGGCTTCTATGCTCACTCGACCTCTATGATCGCTCGGCTTCTACGCCCACTCGGCCTCTATGACCACTCGGCTTCTACGCCCACTCGGCCTCTATGACCACTCGGCTTCTACGCCTATTTGGCTCCTATGCCGGTTTGATAACTATTTGACTTCTATGCCATGGTGATAGACATTGGCTTCTATGCCAACCTCTTCTACACGAGGGATACCTACCTACGTGGCTTCTACATCGTGATCTCCGTAGCGATTATACGCATTTTGTCCCTTAGTTGGACCCGCATCACATGCTCATTCAAAAGATCATCTATACGCAGGCATTGGTTATTTTTACCATTGTGTAAAAGGGTATTGTACTTTCTACTACTCAGTTTTTACATCGACTGTGTGGTCACTGTCACTAAAACTCTATAAATAGAGACCTCTATCAACAGAGGACAAGGTCAGAAAATTGGTCAAGGAAACCAATATCAGATCCAAGGTCGACAAATTAAAAGGAGAAATAGAGGAGAGAGAAAGAGAGAGAGGAGAATCCAGAGCTCAGGCAAAGAGAAGGGATCGACGACTTTGGCATCGGGCATCCACCCTCTTTAGCAACCTTTGAAGCTGCTACCTGTCTTCCACGGTACTTCTTCACCATCGTGTGGTCCAAGGGCTAAAGTAATCGGCTACAGATCAGACACCCATAGCAATATTTACCCAGATTAAATAAATTATACTCCCACATCCTCGTATAGGATTACATTGTACAAGCTTGTTTGTAAACCAAAGAAAACGGATTTTGTGTAAACCTTATCTTATATACATTCCTTCTTTCGTTTATCACCATAAATAAGATGGCGACTCTGCTGGGGACATCTTTCTCTTCTGATGAGGAAGCGATTGCTTAACACGATGCGGTATCCGTGGGATCCGTGAAGAAGACACTAGTCGTCCAGTTCGACCCGTCTGCCTACGAAGATATGCTCCGAACCAGGGGTAGCTCTCACTCTCTCTCTGTCCAAAGCAACAGGAAGCTGTACAAAGTCTGGATGCCCAAGACATCCTCTACCATTCCTGTGGATTCTCCAATCTCTCCAATCTCTCTGACCAATAAGGTTGTAGCATTGCTCCCTCCGCACCTTGCGCATAAAATTCAGTCGCCTGTCTCTGATAAGGCCGACAAAACTTCTGGCAATGTCTCAGCGCTAAACCAGAAGTATACTCCGCGCTCTGCGCGTGACATTCAGTCTTCCATTCCGGGTGGAATAGACAAAACTTCTGATAAAGCCTCAGCGCTAAATCAGAAGTACAAAATACGCTCCACGCATAAAACAACATCTGACCTCTACGGAGAACCAGATGATCCCTGTGATCTCCACAAGGGAAAGCGAGCGGTGGACTACTCAACTTCTCGGCCTTTACGCCAGCAAGGGAATAATCTGTACGCCCTCCGAATTATGCGAGAAGCTGATAGCCGCCTGAGGACATCCTCAGCTTTACGCCAGCCAGAGCGAAGTTCCAAATTACGCCAGGCAAAGTCCCTAAGCATAAAGAAGGCTCGATTGACGGAAAGACACCCTACTCGGAGATTATCCGCCACCCAGATGGCCAACCTGTTGTATACGGGTGGCACAGGGAAAACCATGGTTCCCATCATCCACATGCCCACCAATAGGAACAAAAGGAACAAGCCATCATCTTCTTCTTCTGTAACTTCTCCTGACCTGAGCAAATATCTAGTCCAGAAACACAAGGAGAGGGGATCTTCCAGCATGGCTATTACACCTCCTAGTGAGCATTGTTGTAATAGTCATAGGATTATAATTAATTGTTGTTGTTCTAAAGCAAAATGGCCAGTTTTTGACCGACTGAGCTACTCTCCATCTTTCCTAGAAGAAGAGCCTACGCATGCATCTGTGAACATGGCTTCACATATACCTGAAGGAAGCTCAGGCTCAAGACGTCCGTCCTCTAGAACTCCGAGCCGAAGGAGATTCAACATGCTCCTCAGGGACACCGAAGCTGGGGTGTTCCAGAATACTCGTTCGAGGTCACGACAACGGACTTCCTACTCCTCTGATTCTGATACTGGGGGTCGTTAGTCTCCCGAATTAGATACTGAGAGTATAGAGTCAACTTCTGCAGCGACCTATACTCATCCTTCAATGACGCCCAGGGAGATGGGAGTTTATGCCATTGAAGATGAACACGAGGAAGCCACACCATCAGGGAACGCTGAGCAACGCATTACTACACTAGAGACATCTCTGAAACAAATACAATCCATGATGGAGAACATGCACCAAATGATGCTAACTCAATATGCGGCTGCTATGGCTCAAACGTTGGTCCCGCCAACTCAGATACGTGTGGGGGTGGACTTGCCACCATCCAACACGGTCCAAGAGCCTGCTCTAGATCAAGAGTCAGTTGGTCCTCTACTTTCTCACTCGGAGAACGTATTACCTCATGCGGGAGTCACGATACAACCGACTCTGTACCATTCTGTGGTCTCGCTATCGACTGAAAATCCGATGCAAGCAGTACGGGAGTTGAAGGCCCAATTTGACGCCTTGAAGCACAAAGATCAGCTCAAGAAATTAGGAATCAACCAGCCTTACCCAACTATCTGGGAAGAGGTCCCTTTTCCCCCGAGGTATAAACCTCAGACTATGGCTCTGTTCGAGGGAAAAACATCACCAAGTTAGTACATGAACTATTTCAGTATGATGACGGTGTTGCTACAAGGGAATGATACCCTTCTCACTCGGATGTTCAAAGGCTGTCTCTTAGGAGTCGCTTACTAGTGGTACCGCAGCCTGGCGGACAACTGCATTACGTCCTTCGAAGACTTCAAAGCTTTATTCTTCACACGATTCTACGAGGGAGGAATGGACAAGTCTATGTCCTCTCTCATCAAAGTCAAGCAGAGGGAAAAAGAGGACATTCGCACCTTTGTCGAATATTTTTGTCAAGCCACTTTGCAGATGCCTCCTGGGGTTCCAGACTCTGTATTGGTAGACATTTGCAGGAAGAACCTTCTTCCCATGATCTCGGTTTCATAGGACCATATCAGTTCCATGATTGGCCCTTGTTTGTGGTATTAAACGAAAGAACGAAGTGTATATAATACGAGGTTTACACAAAACTCTCCTTCTTTGGTTTACAAACAAACATGTACAATTTAATCCTACACGAGGATGTGGAAGTATAATTTATTTAATCTGGGTAAATATTGCTATAGGTGTCTGATCTGCAGTCAATCACTTTAGCCCTTGGACCACACGATGATAAAAAAGTGTCGTAGAAGACAGGAAGCAGCTTCGAAGGTTACAAAAGAGGGTGGGTGCACGATGCCAAAATCGTCGATCCCTACTCTTTGCCTGAGCGTCGGATTCTTCTCTCTCTCTCTCTCTCTTGACCTCTGGTTCGATCTTTCTTGGAAGTTCGACCTTGGATCTATATTTTTCTCCCCTTCAATTTTGTCGACCGTGGATCTGATATTGGTTTCCTTGACCAATTTTTGACCATGTTCGATTTTAAAATCTCAACCTTGTCCTCTATTGATAGAGGTATCTATTTATAGAGTTTTAGTGACAGTGACCACTCCGTCGGTGTAGAAAACGAGTAGTAGAAAGTATAATACCCTTTTACACAATGGTTAAAATAACCAATGCCTGCGTATAGATGATCCTCTAAATGAGCGTGTGACGCTGGTCCAACTAAGGGAAAAAATGCGTATAATTGCTACGAAGATCATGGCGTAGAAGCCACGTAGGTAGGTATCCCTCGTGTAGAAGAGGTGGGCGTAGAAGCCAATGTCTATCACCATGGCGTAGAAGCCAAGTAGACATAGAAGCCGAATAGGCGTAGAAGCCAAGTAGGCATAGAAGCCGAGTAGGCGTAGAAGCCGAGTGGTCATAGAGGCCGAGTGAGCACAGAAGCTGAATGGGCATAGAAGCCAAGTGAGTACAGATCCTGAATGGGCGTAGAAGCCAAGTGAGCACAGATCCTGAATGGTCGTAGAAGCCAAGTGAGCACAGATCCTGAATGGGCGTAGAAGCCGCTGTGAAACGTGCCAGAGTGCTGATGTGGACGTCTTAGCCAAAATTACGGCTTTTGAAGATATAATCAAATCCCTTACATTAAATGCAGAGATTTGCCACCATCCTGTACATTAAATACAGAGGCGTGTTTTTGATGATCTGTTGCCCTTTTGTTCATCTGTCGCAGAGATGTGCCTCGAGAAACTGTCACCACTCTGTACATTAGACGTAGAGACGTGCCTCGAGAAACTGTCACCGCTCTGCGCATCAGTCGTAGAGATGTGCCTCGAGCCCCGTACGAAGCACAGCTTTTGATGTGGTAGGCGGTTTGTCTACTGCAGAGCGTAAATAGCTCATGTCTGCCAGTGTAAAACAAGGCAGCGTATCCCTTTGTACACGTAAAGGCAGTTTACGCAAAGGGGATGGCGATAAATAACAGCCTGTATTGTAGTGCCGTGCCATCATTATAGCCATCGCCTGGGTAGTCGACCAGTATCCCTTTGTCAGAAGTCCAGACGTCAGGTTCATTACAGGATCTGACAAGTTCATTGCAGGATCTGACAGGTTCACTTCGGAGAATACGAAGCGTCTCTCGTACACTTCAATGCTGTGTTAAAAGATGATAGATTTTACGCCAAGGAGGCGATGAAGAACCCTGTTTACGCTGAAGCGGTTTGGACGTACTGCCTTACGCGGATGGTCCTTTGAGCTTATATTTCGCGCTGTGTTTAGCGAAAATAGCTCTGTTGCACGTTTGATGGCTCTGAAGGCCTCTGTCTATGCTGCTCTGTATAAATATGCTGTGTAGAGCTTCCCAGCGTATTTTTTATGCTTCTACAAGACCCCCTTCAAAGCTTTCAAATTCCTCAGAATTTGGAACACTTTGAATGAAGCATGAACCGCTCCTCGTAACACAAAACGTTTCTGAATGGAGCATCAAAATGGTCGATGCTGACTTTATGGCAGATTTATTGGGGACCGGTGTGACCTCTCTCGCCTATAAAAGGCCGAGGAGTTTGACCTGTGTTTCCCATATTCCTTTCGCCACACAAGGATGATCGCCAGAGTCCGTCGAGTCGATCTGAGGAAAAAGAAGACCATGTTCTTCCAGCATATAAGGAGCCAAAAAAGACGGTATCTTCGAGCAAGTGTCCACTGCAACGATGGATCATGGAAGGATATCTTAGCCTCCCTTGCTCGGGATAATCAGCAACTTTGTATGGCGGTTCTTCCAGGAGAAGGGAAGGCTCGTATTGGACCATACAGCTTGCAGGCTGTATATTTCCCCCTGAGACCTCCGCGGACAAGAGCAGACAAACTGTAACAGCTGTCCTCGATCGAGTTGGGTCTTAAAGAAGCCTCAATTGGATCGATCATGGCGTACGGAGCATGGGATCTGCATCATTTATGCATGCCCAGTTCTGTATCCTTCCGCCATCGATCTTCTTGTTCATGACTGTGGTGGTCGATGAACTGCCATGGAAGAAGAGGAAGACCTGCACCAATGCGAGAACCCGGTAGAACAGATTCGGGGGCGGCCTTCCAATGAAGACGAGAAAATCCTTTGTAGACGGGATTTTCCTCATATGTAACCATAAAAAATGAAGAAAAACCCCTCGTAGACAGGATTTCCCTCATATGTAATTATGATTTTGATTTTAATAAAATCGTCTTTCTTCTCTGCATATGATCGTTTTGCCATACGTTGCAGTGAAGTCTGAATGTGTAGCTTCGACACATCTGATTCTTTACGCCGAGTCTGATAGAAAGAGTATTAGGCCCTGTCCTGTCTTTTATGTATAACTAGTGATGCACAAAAAGCTACTTTAGCATTCGAGTGTTTCGAACTGTCCTGTTGTTAGGAATGAGGAACCGTGTAAAATTCTAAACTGTCGCTTTCACTTCTGTGTAAAAAGAATTCTTGTTTCAGACTTCATCTTCAAGACTGATTTCTCAAAAATCCCTTGGAATAGGGCGAGAAATAGCTGTCGAACTGAGTCACCATCTTGAGCTGTAGATGAAATATGCAGACTGGATTTTTTGGATGAACCTCCAATTGACCCGAGAAGAGTAATTTCTCAATGTTTGAACTCTGTATGCTTTGGGTACTTGGGATATTTTGAGGTTAAGAAGGAGTATCTTCTGTGTGAACTCTTTTCAATTGACCGCCTTGAGAACTGTTCGGATATGCGGAAAGTCAGAGATCCGTAGTGTAGATGAGCTAAAAATCCTGAGTTCGTAGCCTATTGAGCGTAGAAAGCCACCGAGCATGAAATCGTAGATTCGTAGCTGCTGAGCGTGAAGTCGTAAGTTTGTAGCCTCTCGAGCGTAAAAGCTACCGAGCACAAAGGCATTCGGGCATAAAACTATAGACTGATAGCTTGCGAGCGTAAAACCGTAGATTCGTAGCTGTCGAGCGTAGAAAGCTCCTTA
The DNA here is from genome assembly GCA_036927795.1 of Iris macrosiphon. Lineage (NCBI taxonomy): Eukaryota > Viridiplantae > Streptophyta > Magnoliopsida > Asparagales > Iridaceae > Iris > Iris macrosiphon. The sequence continues at coordinate 64,994,976 of JAYESA010000018.1, read as the reverse complement.
GCGTAGAACTGTAGATTTGTAGCCTGTGAAAAAGAAATCTTCCAAGCGTAAGGTTGTGGATCTTGTTGCCTCCGAGCGTAAACTAAATGCCGCCGAGCGTGAGATCATCGATTTGGTATCTGCTGAGCGTGAAGTCGTAGGTTTGTAGCCTCTCGAGCATAAAAGCTACCGAGCACAAAGGCATCCGGGCATAAAACCATAGACTTGTAGCTTGCGAGCATAAAATCGTAGATCTGTAGCTGTCGAGCGTAGAAAGCTCCTTAGCGTAGGAACCGCTGACCTGCTTTGTGCGAAAAACTTTTCGAATTCGCTGACTGTCCATCTTTTGAGAGTAGTGGGCTGACGTAGTACCCAATCATAACTAAATATTAATTATGAGATTTGGTTGGGGTTTCGAGGAGTCCGTCCGAGGATTCGAGGAGTCGACCCGAACTCTATATATATCCCAAGTTTTTGAGAGAAAAACTTTTCATCCGTCTTCTGCGAAAGAGAGCCTTTCGACTGTTTGAGTTTTTTCCCTCGTTCTTTCTTCGAGCACTCCGAGTTTTCAGAAATGGCGCCGAAACAAATCCCCTCCACTAAGGGAAATAGTATAGGTTCTTCCTCTCGTTCTTCTGCCCCAGCGAGAGAGTCTTCGGTCGGGCAAGGCAAACTTTCTTCTGAGCGAAGCATCCCGCCGACGAGCAGCGCACCCGGCCTTAGAGGTAGAGCTTTTGGGATGACAAAGAATGACGAAAAATCCTTCGCACATGTTGAACGTGACCGCGCTAGGTCATCTTCTATGCTGATAGCCTCTTTGAGGAAGATGACGCACGGGGACGTTTTTATCTTTTACGCCTATATTTCTAATGTGCCAGCGTAAGAAATCCATGTTTTCGCAGTTTTGAGCGTAAAAGCTCTAACTGCCAAAAACTTGGTATATACTATAAAATTTTAGTTTTATGCCTGTGGACGGGACCTCCAACGTATTAACTAGAATTTTGGCCATCTGGCGTAAAGCACAGACTGTATACCGCTAATTACGCTTCTGGATGTGACTTCCGGCGTAAAATAACCAAATTTGTACAGTCTTGGCATAAAGCACAGACTGTCGTTTCATGGTTTTTATGTTGCAAGATTTGTAATGACGTGTTTTCTTTGCACTTTTGCAGTTAACTTGCATGAGTCTCCACTGGCCGAGGTAATGGGTTCCGCTGCCGGGATGCTGCACTCAAACTACCTGGAGGATCTGTCCCACGTGACATTTTCTATCTCCGGACCCCAGTATCCTGAAGGAAGGGAGATCTTGATATCGGCTCAGGGCGAGCGGACGTTGCTGAAAATGATTAACGGAGAGCCCCTGACGTACATAGACGGGGACCAGTACATCAAGCCGGCTTTTCTTTTTGGGGACATGATTGACAAACAGTCCCAGACGAAGCCCAAGAGAGAACCCTGGGTTTTCTTCGTCGAGAGTGTGGTCTTGTATCTGCCAACTATGCTGAGAGATTATCCCATCTCAGCTTTCTCCCATGCTACACATCCTAGGAGGATGTCGTGGACGCTGACTCCCGATCTTCACGGCAAGCCGAGGAAGATATTTCATCTGAAAGGAGCTGACCAGGGGTCGTTCGTCAGCTACCCTTCCGGCGTTGTGATGGTGTTTAGGGGACTGTGCCCGGGCAGCGTTCCGAGTGAAGACAGTTCAGTGATTCAGCCGGTCCAATTGTCGACTTTCTGCAATAACTTCATGGGGCGAGGGGGGTATACCCCAAGGAGAATTCTCGGTGCAATGGGTGGATCACCCCAACAAACCTCCGATGGGCTTGCCTAGTTGACTGGGCCTGGAAGCATTTTTGGAGAGAGCTGGAGGGCATTGGACTGTATGATGCTGTGAGTGCGACGAGTGTTGGGTTGCCTCCCAACCCTAACCTGTTTCTGGCACTGATGGAGCGATACATTCCGTTCACCGGGACCTTCGCCACTCCACTGGAGGAGTTGGGGTTGGCCCTCCATGAGATGGCAGTGGTCTCGAGACTGCCGATGGGGGATACCCCATATGAAGAGTATGTTTCCACCAACTGAGAGTTGGAGGACTCAGACCCTCGGGTGGTGGAAGTATATCAGGAGCTGATGTGCCACTACTTCGCGTGCACCACTTTTTATGATGAGCCTTCTTATTTGGCTCACACCACTAAGTGGACGTCCTACCTCTTCTTCCACCGGGCCAGGGCTGCCAAGTCGGAGAAAGTCTCGGGGGGCAAGAATGAGCCCGTGAACTGTTTGGGCGTGCTTAGTGTCCAGGTCATCGAGGATCTTATGGAGGATGCTAAGGCTCCAGATCAGATTCTCAATGACGGGGTAGGAAAGTATCCTGAAGGCACTAAGGCCTACAGTTACTTGAGGCGCTGCCGCAGGCCTCTGTCTAAGGAAGCCCGGCTGGCTGGTTTCCTTTCCATATGGCTGCGTCGAGTAGTGGTGCCCGGCATGCATCTGCAGACCGCATTCACCAAAACATCCTATGGCCTGCCGTTCGTCTGGTGTTTGGGGCAAGACTGGGCTTGCTCCCTGCCATGGTGTGCCGTATACAGGCTGGCCTGAGAGCCATGACTGATGGACTGCTCGTCGATGAAGCTCGGCGTGACAGCTTTCCCCCGGTAGAGTTACCATACCTGTACTTGATGGGATGGTTAATTCTCCACAACCCCCGGGTGATGTCTCCCGGCCCTGGTAGTATCTCGGGGGGTAGTTTCTTGCTGAACTACAAGGACTCTCCCTGGAACGTAAACACAGTCGTAGACTGTCGGCTGGTGCTGAGCCTTAGTCACGGCTGGAAGCTCTTCTGCATTGTCCCCTCTGTTCATCGTAATCAATCGGGGATTAGGCTTGAGGATTTAGGTGAAGAGAAGACCAATCTTTCTCCGAAAGCTTTTAATTGGTTGGTCTGCATCAGACCCTCCCATTTGCTGTACAGAAGCGAAGATCATTGCTTCTTCGAGCCCTACTTGCCCAGTCGGTTTGCCAGGCAGTTTGGGTACGATCAGTTGCACGTGGGCAATACCGTCACCAGCTTCAGGTCCAGGGGCGGACTCATTGATGGAGCCAGAGGATGGCGATATTTTATCGTGGGTTGCACGGGAGCAATCTTTACCGTGTCGGTCGTCACAACCTCCACGGAGCTGCGCATCCTCCATTCTTATGCCTAGTTTTATGTGGCGATCAACATCTTCCATCGCAATTTTGACATAAGTGGAAGCTTTAGGGTGCCTTCTTCCAAGCCTGGGGGAAGAGTCGAAGTCCCCTCGGTTTTTTCTGACGAGGGTGAGGAGTTCATCACTCCGGATGAGCCTCTGGTGTCGGTGCCGAGGTATGAAGTGCCTCCTCCTGCGGGGGCTTTGGTAGTCTCTGGGAAGCGAAGGGCTCCTGCTCCCAAGGAGGCTTCTCTTCGTAAGAGGAGAAAGGAGATGGTTGCTCGTCCTCTCCGCGTCCCTGGTATTGAGGCTCCTGGGAGTGAGCCTGCATCTCCCCATGTCAGGGATGATCCTTTGGTTGGAGGTTCCTCGCCTTTTAGAGTGGGACCTTCTACAGTTCCGACTGGCGGCGCCGGAGAATCTTCGCTAGAGGTTGCTGTCGCTGCTACTACTCCAGGTAGTGGAACGAGGTCGCCTGCATGGCCGAGGCAAATGAGAGAATCTTTTCCTAGACCAGCAACGGATGAAACTCCGGCCGTGTCCGTGAGCATGCCTAGCGAGATTTCAGTTGACGAACCTCGACTGCATCTTGGTGAAGGCTCGGTAGAGCACCTGGCGATGTCGGTTGGCCCACCCCTTTCTCCAGGTATGACAGTTCGTATTGCATCATTAAGGCATGATTTAGCTACTTCGGCTACAGATGCGACATATATACCGTTGGCTACGGGTAAATGTCATCTTTATGTCTCCTCTTAGAAAGATTACCATCATATTGATATAAACTTTCTTGTCCTCTTTTCAGGGGACGGCGTTCACGGAGAGTATAGTGTTGAAGCACCTTCTGGCTCTGCTTCGGCTCCTGGCGACGATACGGAGGCGCCCGACTTCGAGGAGGAAATATCTTCGGGAGCCCGCTCGCCCGGAGTGGTTTCGTCATCTCAAGAGGAGGACGAACCGTTATCGTGATCTCTCCCCTCGCGAGTATGCCGATGACTTCGACCGTCGTTGTCGTACCTCCTTTGGTCGTACCACCCATCGAGGCGACAGCTGTGGCTACCTCGTCTACAATCATTCCTGGAGGGGGACTCGCCAATATTGCGGCCACTCCTGGCGTCCAATCGGATCTAGTTGCACTGACCGAGCAATATACCACCCTCTTTTACACCAGTTTGAAAATACTGATATCAATGGTGTTGGCAAAGAACCTAGACTTCGAGCGTCTGAAGAAGTCTTCTCAGTTTTTGATCGGGGCGGTCAGGGAGTTCGGTGATTCTGGGGTAGCTGACGCCCTGGAGGCGATGGTTAATGGTTTGGAGCAACCTATTAACGAATACTTGCAGCTGGCTTGGGGCAGCCTTGAAGCTGAGGTCCAGGCCAGATACGACCTCATGACTGCGCGGCTTAATAAACAACTGGAAAGCCTAGATAACTCCATCAAAATACATAAGCTGGAGATGGATGAAAGAAAAGCTGTCGTGGAGGAGGCTCTTGTTCTTCAGACGAAGTGCCAATCCGAGCATGAAGGGAACGTAGCGAGGGCCAGCAAGTTGAAGGAAAAACTCGCTCTGGCAGAGGAGTGGGCTTCTCAGTCGTTGGCAGGTCTAGATGTAGCGACTGGTCGACTGAGCACAGCACGATGGGATCTGGAGCGTGCAGAAGCTGCCCGTGCTGGCTCTCTTCGGGCAAGGGCCGAGCTGTCCTTTATGAGCAACCCCGAGGCACGACTGGAGCGGTCCCGCGCTGATGCCTTGGTTTCCAGGGATTATAGGATAGCTGTACTGGTGCAGCTGATTCGCGATCTGAGCGCTCTCCCACAATGATGTACCATTTCTTCTTTTTGCTTCTCCAATGTAATTCTGCTCTTTTTGGGAATAAATAAAGCGAATCTTTTCTGACTTTGTGGACCCATCATTTCGGAATATAAATGGCAGGTTTGGGCGAGAGTGATATCAGAGGTAGTATGGACGTGATAGACTTTCGATAAACTTTTAGCAGAACATATTTATTCAGAGGTCATACGGACATGATAGAATATGCTTTGGTAGGATATATCTGTTCATAGGTCATACGGACATGATAGAATATGCTTTGACTAAAGTTTGTAGACAAGACACTATCAGAGATAATATGGACGTGATAGGTATTGCATTTCCAAATTAGTCGAACATATCTATTCAGAGGTTATATGGACATGATAGAATATGACCCAACTAGTTTCGTTTTGGAAGTAGTTTTGTCAGAATTGAGATTCTCGCTATATTCCATTTGCGCAGAGGAGATTAAGCATAGTATCTTTTCAGGAATTTGCCGTTGATAGGAGCCATTAACAGGTCTCCATTAGGCTGGGCTAATCTGTAGGCGCCGTTTGAGAACGTTGTCTCGACCACATAAGGGCCTTCCCACTTGGGCTGGAATTTGCCTTTACTCCTGTGAGTAAGAATCATCGGCCTTCTTACGGCTAAAACTAGCTCTTCAACTTTGAACACTCTTTCCTTTAATTTATGATTGAAAGCTCTGGAAATGCGTGCTTGGTAGAGCGCAATATGCTATTGAGCTTGGAGGCGTTTCTCGTCTAATCCTTCTAGCTCTTGAAGCCTTAACAGGTCATTCTTTTCTTGAGTCAGCTCATTAGCCCCGGCTATCCTGAGTGACGGGATCTGGATTTTGATGGAGAAAACTGCTTCACTCCCGTAGACCAGTAAAAATAGGGTACAACCTGTCGGTGTCCGTACCGTTGTGCGGTATGCCCAGAGATATTCGCCCAGCTTCTCATTCCAATCTCTCTTGTTTGAAGAGACAAACTTCTTCAAGAGTTTGATAATAGTTTTGTTGAAAGCTTCCGCCAAACTATTAGCTGCTGGATAATATGCCGTAGAGGCAATATTACGTATTCAATTCTTATCGCAAAATCGGTGAAACACTTGGTTGATAAACTGAGGCCCATTGTCGTGAATTATCCTCCGAGGTACCCCGAAGCAATAAATGACGTAATGCTTGATAAAGCTAATTACATTAGACGCCTTTACCTCAGCAAGAGGGATCGCCTCTGCCCATTTGGAGAAGTAATCCATGATGGCCAGTATGAACCGGTGACTTCTGGAAGAAGACGGGTGAATAGGACCAATGATATCCATACCCCATGCTTCGAAAGGCCAGGATGCAACCGTAGGATGTAGATATTCAGACGGTTAATGTATAAAGTCTGCATGAACCTAACAGGCTCTGTATTGTCTTGCATAGTTGATCGCGTCTGCGATCATAGTGGGCCAGTAATAGCCCATTCTCCTGATACGATCCTGTAGCTTAGGACTGGGTTGATGCGCTCCGCATACGTCGTTGTGAGCTTCTCGGATAATTTGCTGTGCTTCGTCATTACAGAGACATCTCAATAGCAGTCCGTCGTAGGTCCGGCGATATAGGCATTGTGAAGATGCATCAAAGTAGAAGCGTAATGATCGTCTTTTGACGGATACTGCTTCTTTGGGGTCCTCCGACAAGATTTTGTATGCCACAAAATCTATGAAGGGACTTCTCCAGTCTCTTCTAGGGGGATCTGTGCTCACAGCGTAGCTGCATTCTATGTGAAAATTGTTCTTCACACAGAATAAATCTCTATTAAGAAGGATTACCGAATCCTGCCTTCTTATAGGAGTGGCTAAATCCGCAGCTAGACTGGCTAGGGCATCATCTTTCAGATTCTGAGATCGAGGTACATGCTCTAGGAAGAACCCTTTGAATGTCATGGCTATCTCGATCTTTGCTTGGTGATAAGGGATGAGGTCTGGATTCTGGACTTTATATATTCCCCTGACTTGATTGACGATGAGCAGAGAATCACCGAAAGCTTCCAGGGACTCGACCCCCAGCTCTTTAGCGACTTGGAGCCCGATTAGCAGAGCGTTATACTCTGCCACATTGTTGGAGCATGGCTCATTTAGAGAGTATTCTCGATAGATGATGAGTTTATCAGGAGTGACTAGGATGATTCCTACTCCTGAAACCACGTTTCCCCTAGGACCAGTTCTGGAGGCACCATCGAAGAATAGTTGCCATGTGTTACTTTCCATTGCGGAATTACATTCTGCAACTTCATCAGGGATGTCCTCGTATAGTTTGGAGGTCTCCAGGATCGGATGAGCAGCTAGAAAGTCGGCCAGCGCTTGGCCTTTGATGGACTTCTGCGGGACGTATACCATGTCATATGGTGTTAACAGCATCGCCCAAGTCACGAGTCGGGAATTAAGGGCACTTGGCTTGCTCATCAGTACTCGAAGAGGGTTAATCCTGGAGATGATATGAATAGTCTGGCCGGTGACATAGTGCCGCATCTTCTGGATAGCGAACATCAAAGCCAAGCATTCCTTCTCCACTGGGTTGTACCGGTGTTCGGCTCCGACCATCATCCTGCTGAGGTAGTAGATAGCCTATTCATGACTCATATCGTTCTTCTGTGCGAGAAGAGCTCCTAGCGAATGATCCATTGCTCGAACGTACAACAAGAATGGTCTTCCCATGACGGGAGGCACCAGAACTGGCAGACTGGTGAGGTAGCGTTTGATATCTCCGAACGCTTGCTGACAGGTTTTGTCCCATACGAAGGATACACTTTTCTTCATGAGATGAGAAAAAGGCTGACATCTTCCCGAGAGGTTGGATTTAAATCTCCGGATATAAGCCAGACGGCCTTGAAATCCCTGGAGTTCCCTCAGATTACGGGGCGGTCGCATTTCTACGATGGCCTGGACTTTGTCAGGGTCCACTTGGATGCCTTTGGCGGTGATGATAAATCCCAGGAATTTTCCACTAGATACACCCAGAAAGGACTTCGTAGGGTTCATCTTGAGTTGATGTTGGCGCATTAACTCGAATACCGTCCTCAAGTCTTGAATGTGATCATCTTTGAGGCGGCTCTTGACGGCTATGTCGTCCAAGTAACATTCTACTATTTTGCGTAAATGCTCATAGAATATGTTACTCATAGCCCGTTGGTATGTAGCCCCGGCGTTCTTCAATCCGAAGGGCATGACCGTATAGCAATATACCCCCAACGATGTCCGGAAGGCAGTGTGCTTCTCGTCTTCAGGATGCATCTTGATCTGATTATATCCTGAGAATCCGTCCATGAAAGACATTCATTCAAAATCGCAGGTGTTGTCGATCATGATGTCCGTGATGGGAAGAGGGAACTCATCATTGGGGCAGGCTGTATTCAGATCTCGGTAATCGATGTAGATACGTATTTTCCTATTTTTCTTTATAACTGGGACAACGTTGGCGACCCAGTCGGAATGTTGTTTTTCCCGGATGAAACCGCAGGCTATCAACTTCTTGACTTCAGCTTCGATGGCGTCTATCATATCCGGGCGGAACCGGCGTTGGTGCTGCTTCACAGGCTTTGAATCGGGCAATATGTTGAGTTTGTGAGTAGCCACTCTTGGGTCAAGGCCTGGCATGTCCTCGTAATCCTATGCAAAGACGTCGATATATTCTTTTATCAGCTGGATAACTTCTTCCCTTTCAGCCGGGGAAAGATTGTTACTGATAAATATCGGCTTTGGTGAAAGTTTACCCCCAACATCAACCTGGATAACTTTATCTTTGGTGGGAGGTTCCCTTTGCCCGAAGCAGAATTCCCACTGCGTATCCATTTGTTGGGCCCAAGAGTCATTCTCAAACGGCTCAGAATCATGTTCATCTGCTTCAAAGGGATCTGTCACTACCATATTCACTGATAATGTTTGTTTGAGAGCATCAGGTGAGTCAGAGGGCGATGAGCCATTCTGAGAAGAGGAAAAGATATCCTCGTCCGATTTAGAGGAGGTGGCATACCCTAACCCAAAATGAGTTTGTTGATTGTAGGGGTTGCTGCACAGCGGCGTTCGTCTGCCTCTTCCGTAGTTGAGGCCTGGCTTCCGTTTCTAATCGTAGCCCATATTTTGCATAATCCTCAATGCTTGCAGGCTGTATCGATGAACTTGCATTTTTCCAGCATCGTCATTGAAAGAATCTTCCTGGACAGTCGATTGATTGTGCATGAGGCCGAAGACTATTGAACGCTGACTGCTGCAGGTAGACGGGACAATGAAGATAGAATCCTCATGTTGTCCATATGTCGTGACGACGTTGGATGATGACGCTACTTCCCAGATATATGGACGGTAGGAGTTCATAACTTCCAAGAATTTTTGTGCTATGGGTTCTACCTCGTCACGGGGAGTGGATTCCTGATTTAAAACTTGAGCGTCAATATACTAGAAAAGAGGATGTTTATTATCATCTGGAACTCCGTTCCTGGTTGCATTTACATCAGTCGGCTGCCTGTTGCGCCGAAGGTTGATGACCAAGGGTGGAGACTTCTGGTTCAAAGTGATCACTAGAGGATCACTCCCTTTTTCTGACCTGGTCTTGTTCAGGTGAATAGCCATAGGCTCTATGGCTTTTGGATGAGTGGTTTGTCCTTTCACACTGATTGACAGCGGTAGTGTGGCAGAAGGTTCTTCTGGCTCCCTATGGGATTCCTTTTCTGCCTCGCCTGACACTTCTTCCGTGTGGTCTTGAGAGTACAACACGGCATCGGAATAGTAGGATTCTACTCCTTTAAACGGGTTTAGGTCAGCAACCTCCATTTGTACTGTTCCTTGGTCGTGGATCCACGGTCTTTCCAGCAAAATATTGTAGGACACCTCTGAATCGATGACGTAATATGTGGCCACCGATCTGAGGTTGCCAATCTGGATCCTCAGGCGGATTTTCCCCAACGTCTTACTTCTTTCGACGTTGAAACCCACGATTGTAGTGGAGGTGTAAGCCAATTCGCTGGTAGGAATCCTCAGCGGTCTGAGCAGACTGTGAGGGATGATGCTGATCGACGATCCCGGATCTATGTAAATCCGATCGACCTCCATGGAACCGACGTACCCGGTGTAATAGAGGGGCCTGTCATGCCTGTTATGTTTTAACAGCATGTCGTCTTGAGTGAAAGTGATATTTGTGACCACCTCCATCACACTGTGGCATTGAGGACACGCCACTGGTTCTTCGTTGGGGGACTTGAGCTGGGTCAAGCATGCCTTCGCCTGCATCGGTGCTTCACTCAGGGCTAGACGAGTGTCTTGGAAGAGCCTGAGTAGCTCGAAGATGGACAGCCTGGCTGGTGTATTAGCCAGTTAGGCCAGGATGTCGAAGTTGTATGGCTTCTCTAAACCTTTGTTTGGAATATTTTTTACATGTTTATCAAAGTGCACTTCTCTTTGCTTCCCCTTGTCCGTCAAAGTTGGTTTTGAAGGACCGGCATCTGGTATGACGGGACCTGGTCCTGAAGGTTTGGCAGCTGAAGCGTCCGCCGGTGCATCTTTCTGACTTGCTCCGTAGTCGTTGAGGTAGGCTTTCCCTGAACGGGTTACAGCAAATACCTCTTCTTCGTCTGATGACGAAGAAGTTGCGACCATATGGTATGGTTTGCATTTGGAGTTCTTTCTAGACGTAGCCTTAGTAGCTTTAGTCTCCTCCTCGAGCTCTGACACCAAATCCGGATGAACCCACATAATCTCGCCCTGCCGGGTGGTTAGTGGTATCAGATCATAATTTTGACCCCTGGCTGGAGGGAGATTGACGATGTTCATCGTGGTCCGGAAAATGGGTGTGACACCGTCCGAGACTTCTAGGGAAAGAAGATTGCCAAACCGTAAAGAGATCATGTTGGCCGTGAGCGTCTTCTCGGTATTGTACAGAGTTATGGCCTTAGCATCGATTAACCCCTGGATCTTCCTTTTTAGTATATAACACGCCTTTGTCGGATGGTGCACGTATCTGTGGAAGATGCAGTATTTGGGGTCGTTAGTACTGCCGACTTCTTGGGGCCGCCTCAGCTCCGAAAGGGTGATCTTGCCACTTTTGACGAGACACTCGAATATACTTGGGATGTTATCGTCATCGAAAGAGTACACTTCGATGGGCCTGGAAGTCCCGAGTCTCGCTTGTACGGTTGCCGCAGTCTTTTGCCTGGCCGTATTGATCGCCAGAGCTTCTTTTCCTTTGGAGCTGCGAGGATGGTCGCTGCTGGGAGATGACCTCTTGCCTCTGTCAGAGGCGGAGATCATGATGCCATTGTCGCGTGTCTTGCGACTGTTGTCTTCGGCGGCTACTGCCGAGATGATGAACGAGGGCTAATCATGGAACTGATATGGTCCTGTAAACACCGAGACTACAGGAAGGAGGTTCTTCCTGCAAATGTCTACCAACGCAGAGTCTGGAACTCCTAGAGGCATCTGTAGCGTGGCCTGACAAAAACATTCGATGAAGGTAGGAACGTCCTCTTTTTTCCTCTGCTTGACTTCGATGAGAGAGGAAATAGACATGTTCATTCCTCCCTCGTAGAATCGCGTGAAGAATAAAGCTTTGAAGTCTTCGAAGGAAGTAATGCAGTTGTCCGCCAAGCTACGGTATGCTTATTAATCACAATTTTATGACTATTACAACAGTGCTCGCCAGGAGGCATAATAGACATGTTGGAAGGTCCCCTCTCCTTATGCTTCTGGATTAGATATTTGCGCAGGTCAGGAGGAGTTGCAGAAGAAGAAGACGACGGCTTGTTCCTTCTGTTCCCATCAGTGGGCATGCGGAGGTTGGGCACCATGGTTTTCCCTGTGCCACCTGTGTACAATAGGTTGGCCATCTGGGTGGCGGATAATCCCCGGGAAGGGTGTCTTTCCGTAACCTGAGCTTATTTTTTGCCGAGGGACTTTGCCTGGCGTAATTTGGAGATTTGCTCAGACTGGCGTAAGGCTGAAGAGGTCCTCAGTCGGCCATCGGCTTCTCGCGTAATCCGGAGGGCAGATAGATTGTTCCCTTGCTGGCGTAAAGGCCGAGAAGTTGAGTACTCTGCCGCTTGCTTTCCCTTACGAAGATTATAGCGCTCATCTGGTTCCCCGTAGAGGTCAGATATTGTCTTGCGTGCGAAGCATGATTTGTACTTCCGATTTGGTGCTGAGGCATTATCAGAAGTTTTGTCTATTCTGCCACGGACGGGAGACTGGTTTCTACGCGTAGAGCGCAGTGGATACTTCTGGGTTAACGCTGAGGCTTTGCCCGAAGTTTCGTCTGTACCGCGCGCAGCGGGAGACTAAATTTTATGTGCAGGGCACGAAGGGAGAAATGCTACAACCTCATTGGTCGGAGAGATCGGAGATATCGAAGAGTCCACAGGAATGGTAGAGGATGTCTTGGGCATCCAGACCTTGCGCAGCTTCCTGTTGTCTTGGACGGAGAGAGGGTGAGAGCTACCCCTGGTTCGAAGCATGTCTTCGTAGGCAGACTGGTCGAATTGGACGACCAGTGTCTTCTTCACGGTTCCTACAGATACCGCATCGTGTTGAGCAATTACTTCCTCATCAGAAGAGAAAGACGTCCCCAGCAGAGTCGCCATCTTGTTTGTGGTATTAAACGAAAGAACGAAGTGTATATAATACGAGGTTTACACAAAACCTGCCTTCTTTGGTTTACAAACAAACTTGTACAATTTAATCCTACACAAGGATATGGGAGTATAATTTATTTAATCTGGGTAAATATTGCTATAGGTGTCTGATCTGCAGTCGATCACTTTAGCCCTTGGACCACACGATGATGAAGAAGTACCGGAGAAGACAGAAAGCAGCTTCGAAGGTTGCAAAAGAGGGTGGGTGCACGATGCCAAAGTCGTCGATCCCTACTCTTTGCCTGAGCTTCGGATTCTTCTCTCTCTCTCTCTCTCTCTCTCTCTCTCTCTTGACCTCTGGTTCGATCTTTCTTGGAAGTTCGACCTTGGATCTATATTTCTCTCTCCTTCAATTTTGTCGACCGTGGATCTGATATTGGTTTCCTTGACCAATTTCCGACCTTGTTCGATTTTAAAATCTCGACCTTGTCCTCTGTTGATAGAGGTCTCTATTTATAGAGTTTTAGTGATAGTGACCACTCTGTCGGTATAGAAACCGAATAGTAGAAAGTACAGCATCCTTTTATACAACGGTTAAAATAACCAATGCCTGCGTATAGATGATCCTCTGAATGAGCGTGTGACGCGGGTCCAACTAAGGGACAAAATGCGTATAATCGCTATGAAGATCATGGCATAGAAGCCACGTAGGTAGGTATCCCTCGTGTAGAAGAGGTGGGCGCAGAAGCCAATGTCTGTCACCATGGCATAGAAGCCAAGTAGGCATAGAAGCCGAATAGGCGTAGAAGCCAAGTAGGCATAGAAGCCGAGTAGGCGTAGAAGTCGAGTGGTCATAGAGGCCGAGTGAGCACAGAAGCTGAATGGACGTAGAAGCCACGTGAGCACAGATCCTGAATGGACGTAGAAGCCAAGTGAGCACAGAACCTGAATGGGCGTAGAAGCCAAGTGAGCACAGATCCTGAATGGGCATAGAAGCCAAGTGAGCACAGATCCTGAATGGGCGTAGAAGCCGCTGTAAAATATGACAAAGTGCTGATGTGGACGTCTTAGTCGAAATTACGTCTTTTGAAGATATAATCAAATCCCTTGCATTAAATACAAAGATTTGCCACCATCCTGTGCATTAAATACAGAGGCATGTTTTCGACGGTCTGTTGCCCTTCTGTTCATCCGTCGCAGAGACATGCCTCGAGAAACTGTCACCGCTCTATGCATTAGACGTAGAGACGTGCCTCGAGAAACTGTCACCGCTCTGCGCATCAGTCGTAGAGACGTGCCTCGAGCCCCGTACGAAGTGCAGCTTTTGATGTGGCAGGCAGTTTGTCTACTGCAGAGCGTAAATAGCTCATGTCTGCCTGTGTAAAACAAGGCAGTGTATCTCTTTGTACACGTAAAGGCAGTTTACACAAATGGGATGGCGGTAAATGACAGCCTGGGTTGCAGTACCATGCCATTATTATAGCCGTCGCCTGGGTAGTCGAGCAGTATCCCTTTGTCAGAAGTCCAGATGTCAGGTTCATTGCAGGATCTGACAGGTTTACTTCAGAGAATACGAAGCATCTCTCGTACACTTTAATGCTGCGTTGAAAGAGGATGGGTTTTACGCCCAGGAGGCGATGAAGAACCCTGTTTACGCTAAAGCGGTTTGGACGTACTGCCTTACGCGGATGGTCCTTTAAGCTTATATTTCATGCTGTGTTTAGCGAAAAAAGCTCTGTTGCACATTTGATGGCTCTGAAGGCCTTTGTCTATGCTGCTCTGTATCAATATGCTGCGTAGAGCTTCCCAGCATATTTTTCATGCTTCTACAGCCCTCGTTCATCATCTCAGCGGTAGCCACCGTGGATAATAGTCGCAAGGTGCACGACAATGGCATCATGATCTCTACCTCCAACAGAGGCAAAAGGTCATCCCCCAACGGCGACCATCCTCGCAGTTCCAAAGGAAAAGAAGCTCTGGCGATCAATACATCCAGATAGAAGACTGTGGCAACCACGCAAACGAAACCTGGGACTTCCAGGCCCGTCGAGGCATACTCTTTCGACGACGACGATATCCCGAGTATATTCGAGTGTCTCGTCAAAAGTGGCAAGATCACCCTTCCGGAGGAGAGGCGGCCAAGTGAAGTCGGCAGTGCCAATAATCCCAAGTACTGCATCTTCCACAGATACGTACACCACCCAACAAAGGCGTGTTACATACTGAAAATCACTCTACGCAACGGCGAGAAGACGGTCACGGCCAACATGATCTCATTATAATTTGGCAATCTGCCTCCCCAAGAAGTACCGGACGGTGTTATACCTATTTCGTGGACGACGATGAACATCGTTAATCTTCCCCCGGCTAGGGGTCAAAATCATAACCTGTTACCCCTAACTACCCAGAGAGGCAAGATTATGTGGGTTCACCCAGACTTGGTATCGGAGCTCGAAAAAGAAACTAATGCTACTAAGGCTAAGTCCAGGAAGAACTCCAAATGCAAGCCATGCCATATGGTTGCAACTTCTTCAACATCAGACGAAGACGAGGTTTTAGCCACAGCAACCCGCTCAGGGAAGGCTTACCTCAAGGACTACGGAGCAAGCCAGAAGGATGCACCTGCAGACACTTCAGCTACCAAGTCTTCAGAACCAGAGCCCACCATACCAGAGGCCGGTCCTTCGAGACCAACTTTGACAGACAAGGAAAAGCAAAAAGAAGTGCGCTTTGATAAAACTGTGAAAAATATTCAAAATAAAGGTTTAGAGAAGCCGTACAACTTCGATATCCTGGCCCAACTGGCTAATACACCGGCCAGGTTGTCCATCTTCGAGCTACTCAGGCTCTCCCAAGACACTCGTCTAGCCCTGAGTGAACCATTCATGCAGGCGGATACATACTTGACCCAACTCAAGTCCCCCGACAAAGAACCTGTGGCGTGTCCTCGATGCCACAGTGTGATGGAGGTGGTCCCAAACATCACTTTCACTCAAGGCGATATGCTGTTAAAGCATAACAGGCATGACAGACCCCTCTACCACACCGGGTACATCGGTTCCATGGAGGTCGACCAGATTTACATAGATTCGGGATCCTCAATCAGCATTATTCCTTATAGTCTGCTCAGACCGCTGAGGATTCCCACCAGCGAACTGGCTTACACCACCACTACTATCGTGGGTTTCAACGCCAGAAGAAGTAAACTGTTGGGGAAAATTCGCCTGAGGATCCAGATTGGCAACCTCAGATCGATGGCTACATGCTACGTCATCGATTCAGAGGTGTACTACAACATCCTGCTGGGAAGACCATGGATCCACGACCACAACATCGTTCCTTCGACTCTATATCAATGCTTTAAATATGTAGACACCCAAGGGATAGTATAAACAGAGGTTGCTGACCTAAACCCGTTTAAAGGAGTAGAATCCTACTACTCCGACGCTGTGTTATACTCTCAAGACTACACGGAAGAGGCATCAGCCCAAGCAGAGAAGGAATCCCACCGGGAGCCTGAAGAACCTTCTGCGAAGCAACCCCTTTCAATCAAGGTGAAAGGACGGACTACCCGTCCAAAAGCCACAGAACCTATGGCTATCCACCTGAATAAGACCAGGTCAGGGAAAGGGGGTGATCCTCTAGTGATCACTCTGAACCAAAAGCCTCCGCCCTTAATCATCAACCTTCAGCGCAACAAGCAGCCGAGTGATGTAAATGCAACCAGGAATGCCGTTTCTGATAATAATAAAGGACCTCTTTTTCAGTACATCGACGCTCAGATTCCAAATCAGGAATCATCTTCCCATGACGATATAGAGCATATAGCACAAAAATTCTTGGCATCTATAGATTCCTATTATCCGTACATATGGAAAGTGGCGTCATCATCTAATGTCGTCACGACATGTGGACCACATGAGGATTCTATCATCATAGTTCCACCTGCCCGCAACGGTCAGCGTTCAATAGTCTTCGGCCGCATGCGCAACGAACAGACTACGCAAGCAGATTCTTTCGATGATGATGCTGGTGAAATGCAAGTTCACAGGTACAGCCCGTAGGCCTTGAAGATCATGCAAAGTATGGGTTACAACTTGAAGATGGAGCCAGGTCTCAACTACGGGAAAGGCAGGCGAATACCGCTGCTCGACAATTCCTACTATCAACAAACCCGTTTCGGGTTAGGGTATGCCACCTCCCTTACGACTTCCAAGTCAGATGAGGATATCGTTTCCCCTTTTCAAGATGGCTCGTCACCCTCCGATTTATCTCACGCTCTTGAGCAAACATTATCAACAAATATGATAGTGACGGATTCCTTCGAATCAGACGAACAAGAATCCGAACCATTCGAGAATGACGCTTGGGCTCAGCAAATGGATACACAATGGGAGTTCCGCTTAGAGCAAAGAGAACCTCCCACTAAAGATGAAGTTATCCAGATTGACGTAGGGGATAAACTTTCACCAAAGCCGATATTTATCAGTAACAACCTTTCCAAAGAAGAAAGGGAAGAAATTATCCAGCTGATAAAAGAATATATCGACATCTTTGCGTGGAATTATGAGGATATGCCAGGTCTCGATCCAAAGGTGGCTACTCATAAACTCAATATACTGCCCAATTCGAAGCCTGTGAAGCAGCACCAACGCCGGTTTCGCCCGGACATAATGGACGCCATTGAAGCTGAAGTCAAGAAATTGATAGCCTGCGGCTTTATCCGTGAGGAACAACATCCCGACTGGGTCACCAATGTTGTCTCGGTCATGAAGAAGAATGGAAAAGTACGTATCTGCATCGATTACCGAGATCTGAATGCAGCATGCCCCAAAGATGAGTTCCCTCTTCCCATCACAGACGTCATGATCGATAATACATGCGATTTTGAACGTATGTCTTTCATGGACGGATTCTCAGGATTCAATCAGATCAAGATGCATCCTGAAGACGAGAAGTATACCGCCTTCCGGACACCACTGGGGGTATATTGCTATACGGTCATGCCCTTCGGATTAAAGAATGCCGGGGCTACGTACCAACGGGCTATGAGTAACATATTCCATAAGCATTTACACAAGACAGTGGAGTGTTACATGGACGATGTAGCTGTCAAAAGCCGCCTCAGGGATAATCATATCCAAGAATTGAAGATAGTATTTGAATTGATGCGCCAACATCAACTCAAAATGAACCCTACAAAGTCCTTCCTGGGGGTATCTAGCGACAAATTTTTGGGATTTGTCATCACCGCCAAAGGCATTCAAGTGGACCCTGATAAAGTCAAGGCCATCTTAGAAATGCGACCGCTCCGCAATCTGAGGAAACTAAGGGGATTTCAAGGTCGTCTGGCTTATATCCGAAGATTCATATCCAACCTCTTCGGGAGATGCCAGCCCTTTTCTCGTCTCATAAAGAAAGGTGTATCCTTCGTATGGGACGAAGCCTGTCAGCAAGCGTTCAGAGATATCAAGCGCTACCTCACTAGCCCGCCAGTTCTGGTACCTCCCGTCATAGAAAAACCATTCTTCCTATACGTTCGAGCGATGGAACACTCTCTGGGAGCTCTGCTCACGCAGAAGAACGAAGTGCGACATGAACAGGCTATCTACTATCTAAGTAGAATGATGATCGGAGCTGAGCACCGGTACAATCCAGTAGAGAAGGAATGTTTGGGTCTGATGTTCGCTATTCAGAAGATGCGGCACTATATCACCGGCCAGACTATTCACATCATCTCTAGGATCAATCCCCTTCGGGTACTGATGAACAAGCCGAGTGTTCTTAATTCATGACTCACGACTTGGGCAATGTTATTAACGCCATATGACATGGTGAACATCCCTCAGAAGTCCGTCAAAGGCCAAGCATTGGCTGACTTTTTAGCCGCTCATCCGATTTCGGAGGCCTCCAGACTGTACAAGGATATTCCCGATAAAGTTGCAGAGTATAATTCCGTAATGAAAGGTGATACATGGCAACTATTCTTCGATGGCGCCTCCAGGGCTGGTCCCAGGGGAAACGTGGTTTCAGGAGTAGGAATCGTTCTGGTTACTCCTGATAAGCTCGTCATCTATCGAGCGTACATCTCTTAACAAGCCCTGTTCCAATAATGTGGCAGAATACATTACTCTACTAATCGGGCTCCAAGTTGCTAAAGAGCTGGGGGTCAAATCTTTGGAAGCCTTCGGTGATTCTCTGCTGATCGTCAATCAATTCAGAGAAATATATGAAGTCCAAAATCCAGACCTCATCCCCTATCACCGAGCAACGGTCGAGATAGCCATAATATTCAAAGGATTCTTCCTTGAGCATGTACCTCGATCTCAGAATCTGGAAGCTGATGCCCTAGCCAGTCTAGCTGCAAATTTAGCTACTCCTATAATAAGGCAGAATTCGATAAGCCTTCTTAACAGAGATTTATTTTGTGTGAAGAACAACTTCCACATCGAACGCAGCCATGCTGTGAATGTCGATCCTCCTACGAGAGATTGGAAAAGTCCCTTTATAGATTTCGTGGCATACGAAATCTTGCCGGAGGACCCTAAAGAAGTGGTATTCGTCAAAAGACGATCATTGCGCTTCTACTTCGATGCATCTTCACAGTGCCTATATCGTCGGACCTACGATGGACTGCTATTGAGATGTCTCTCCAATGACGAAGCATAGCAGATTATCCGTAAAGCTTACGACGGCATATGCGGGGCGCATCAACCCGGTCCTAAGCTACAGGATCGTATCAGGAGAATGGGCTATTACTGGCCCACAATGATCGCAGACGCAATCAAGTATGCCAGACAATATAAAGCCTGTCAGGTTCATGTAGACATCATACATCAACTGTCCGAACATCTACATCCTACGGTTGCATCATGGCCTTTCGAAGCATGGGGTATGGATATCATTGGTCCTATTCACCCGTCTTCTTCCAGGGGACACCAGTTCATACTGGCCATCACGGATTACTTCTCCAAATGGACAGAGACAATCCCTCTGACTGAGGTAAAAACATCTAATGTGATCAGCTTCATCAAGCATTACGTTATTTATCGCTTTGGGATTCCCCGAAGGATAATCTATGACAATGGGCCTCAGTTCATCAGCCATGCATTTCATCAATTTTGCGATAAAAATTAGATACAAAATGTTGCCTCTACGGCCTATTATCCAGCTGCTAATGGTTTGGCAGAAGCCTTCAACAAAACTATTATCAAACTCTTGAAGAAGTTCGTCTCTTCGAACAAGAGAGATTAGAACGAGAAGCTGGAAGAATGTCTCTGGGCGTACCGCACAACAGTCCGAGCGTCGACAGGATGCACGCCATTCTCATTGGTCTATGGGAGTGAAGCAGTTTTTTCCATCAAAATTCAAATTTTGTCACTCAGGATAGTCGTGACTAATGAGTTGACTCAAGAAAAGAATGACCTGTTAAGGCTTCAAGAGCTAGAAGGATTAGACGAAAAATGCCTCCAAGCTCAACAGCATATCACGCTCTACCAAGCACGCATTTCCAGAGATTTTAATTAAAAAGTAAAGGAAAGAGTGTTCAAAGTCGGTGAGCTAGTCCTAGCCGTAAGAAGGCCGATGATTCTTACTCACAGGACTAAAGGCAAATTCCAGCCTAAATGGGAAGGCCCTTACGTGATCGAGAGAACGTTCTCAAACAGCACTTACAGGTTAGCCCAGCCTAATGGAGACCTGCTAATGGCTCCTATCAACAGCAAATTCCTGAAAAGGTACTATGCTTAAACTCCGGTGCTTAAGTGGAATAAGGCGATTTTATTTTGACAAACTACTTCCAAAACAAACTTTAGTCCAAGCATATCCTATCATAGATATGCCCTGCTAAAGTTTATCGAGAGTATATCACATCCATATTACCTCTGATATCACTTTTAACCAAACCTGTCATTTATATTCCGAAATTATGGGTCCACAAAGTCAAAAGAAAAGCCTCTTTATTATTCCCAAAAGAGAGAAAAAGTATATTTGAAAAAGCAAAAGCAAAAGTACATCACTTAGGGGGAGCGGTAAAATTGCGAAGCTGCTGCGCCAGTACGGCCATCTTCTCAGCCCCGGAATCCAAGACATCAGCGCGAACCCGCTCCAACCGTGCCTCATCATCTATTAGGAGGGACAGTTTGGCTCTAGCCCGAAGGAAACCAGCGCGGGCGACTCCTGCACTCGCCAAGTTCTATTGTGCTGCGACCAGTCGGCCATTCACCACATTTAGGCCTTCTGACGACTGCGAAGCCTACTCCTTTGCCTGAGCAAGCTTTGTCTCTAGTTTACGGACCCTCGCTACATTGCCGTCATGCTCGGCCTGGCACTTCGTTTGAAGGGCGATAGTCTCCTCCAAAACGGCTTTTTCTTTGTCCATCTTCTGCTGGTTAGTCTCGAGGAATTTATTCAGACCTTCCTTCTTTTCAACAAGATGTGCAGTCAAGGGGTCATATCTGGCCTGGACCAGAGCTTCAATGTTGCCTCGAGCTAGCTGCAGGTATTCGTTAATGGGTTGCTCCAAACCATTAACCATCGCCTCCAGCGCGTCAGCTACCCCAGTATCATCGAATTCCCTGATCGCCTCTATCTAGAACCGAGAGGACCTCTTCAGCTGCACAAATTCCAGCTTTTTTGCCAACACCATTGACATTAGCGTTCTCAGAGTGGTGTAAAAGATGCCGGTGTACTGCTCGGTCAACGCAACTAGGTCCGCATGAATGCGGGGAGTGTCCGCAATAATGGCGACTTCCCCTCCAGGAATAACCACAGACGATATTGCCACAACCGTCGCCTCAACAGGAGGTGCGACGAAAGAAGAATCGCCAACACTGGACAAAGTGACCGGCATGCTCAAAAGAGGCACTGTCGTAATGACAGGCTCGTACTCCACTCGGGATACCTCAAGAGTTTCCTCGACAGGCAAGCTAGCACCCGAAGATGTCTCCTCTTCAAAATTAGGTACCTCCGTATCACCACTAGGACCTGACACGGAGCCAAAGGGCGCGTCTACATCACCCTCTTCGAAGAGGTCTTCCTCTGAAAAGAAGATAAAAGGAAATTAATATTAACGTAATATTAATTTTCCCAAATAAGAGGGATAAAAGACGATATTTACCCATGGCTGACGGCATATATGTCGCATCTGCATCCTGTACAGCTAAATTATTTTTTAATGATTCTAGGCAAGCTGTCATACCTGGAGAAAGGGGTCTGCGACCTGACACTGGCAAAGTAGTCTTCCAGGTCCTCCTCAAAATCCAACCGAGGCTCATCAACTGGAATCTCTCTAGGTGCACTCACAGGCACGGTAGAAGTCCCTCCCGATGCCGATCAAGCTAGAGGTATACGGAATCCTATTATACTCAGCCCTAGGGGCGACTTTATTATACTACCTGAAGCAGTAGCAGCGACTACAGCCTCCTGCTGAGATTCTCCGACACCACCGGCCGGAACTGTAGAAGGTCCCTCTCTAAAAGGCGAGGAACCTCCAATCAAAGAATCATCCCCAACATGGGGAGAAGCAGGCTCACTTCCAGGAGCCTCAATACCAGGAATCCAGAGAGGACGATTTACCGTCTTCTTCTTCCTCTTACGAGGGGAAGCCTCCGTAGGAGCAAGAGCCCTTCGCTTCCCAGGGATTACCAAAGCCCCTGCAGGCGGAGGTACTTCACCCCTCGGTACCGATACAAGAGGCTCGTCCGGAGTAACGGATTCCCCACCCTCATCAGAAAAAACCAAGGGGACTTCAACTCTTCCACCAGGCTTGAAAGAGGGCACCCTGAAACTTCTACGCATATTAAAATCATGATGGAAGGTGTTGGTGGCCACATAAAACTGGGCGTACGAGTGGAGGATACGCAACTCCGTGGAGAGTGTGGTGACGGGCACAGTGAAAATTGCCCCAGTGCAGCCCATGATAAAATATCGCCATCCCCTTGCTCCATCGATGAGTCCACCTCTGGACCTGAAGCTGGTGACGATGTTGCCCATGTGCAACTGATCATACCCAAACTGCCTGGCGAACCGACTAGGCAGGTAGGGTTCAAAGAAGCACTGGTCTTCACTTCTGTACAGCAAGTGGGAAGGTCTAATGCAGACCAACCAATTAAAAGCCTCGGGGAAGAGAATGGTCTTCTCTCTACCTGAATCCTCAAGCCTAATCCCCGATTGATTGCGATGTACAGAGGGGACAATGCATAAGAGCTTCCAGCTATGGCCACAGTTCAGCACCCGTCGACAGTCTAAAATGGTGAGCACATTCCAAGAGGATTTCTTATAATTCAGCAGGAAACTACCCCCCAAGCTACTACCGGAACCAGGAGACATCACCCGGGGGTTATGGAGAATTAACTATCCCATCAAATACAGGTATGGTAATTCCACCCGGGGAAAACTTTTACGCCGAGCTTCATCGGCGAGCAACAACTCAGTCATCGCCCTTAGGCCAGCTTGTATGCGGCACACCATGGCAGGGAGCAAGCCCAGTCTTGCCCCAAATACCAGGCGCACTGCAGGCCACAAGGTGTTACGGTGAATACGATCCGCAGATGCGATGCCAGGTACCACCAGTCGGCGCAACCATATAGAGAGGAAGCCAGCCAGTTGAGCTTCCTTGGACAGAGGCCTGCGACAGTGCCTCAGATAACTGTAGGCCTTAGTACTTGCAGGATATCTCCCTATCCCTTCACCGAGGATCTGATCTGGAGCCCCAGCGTCTTCCATAAGATCGTCGACTACCTGAGCAGTAAGCGCGCTAAGACAATTCACAGGCTGATCCTTGCCCTCCAAAACTTTCTCCGGCTGAGCAGTCCTCGCTTGGTGAAAAAAGAGGTAGGATGTCCATTTGCTAGTGTGAGCCAAATCTGAAGGCTCACCGTAGAAGGCGGTGCAAGCGAGGTATTAGCACATCAGCTCCTGGTACACTTCTACCACCCGAGGGTCTGAATCCCCCAGCTCCCGGTTCATGGGAACATACTCTTCATATGGAGTGTCCCCCATTGGCAGTCTTGAGATCTCTGCCATCTCATGCAGGGCCAATCCTAACTCCCCCAGTGGAGTGGCGAAAGTCCCGGTGAGTGAAATATATCGCTCCATCAGTGCCAGAAATTGGTTGGGGTTAGGAGGTAACCCAACGCTAGTAGCACTCACAGCCGCAAACAGACCGATGTTCTCCAGCTCGATCCGAAAATGCTTCAGGGCCCAATCAACTAAACGAGCCCATCGAAGATTTGTTGGGGTCATCCACCCATTACACTGAGGATTCACCTTGGGGTATACTCCTCCGCGCCCCATGAAATCTTTGTAGAAAGTCAACAATTGCACCGGCTGGAGCACCAAGCTGTCTTCACTCGGGACACTGCCCTGGTACAGCCCCCTGAACAACGTCACAGAGCCGGAAGGGCGGCTGACAAATAGGCCAGTCCTTTCTGATAGAAGATCTTCCCCGGCTTCCCGTGAAGATCGGGAGTCAGCGTCCACGATATCCTCCTGGGATGTGTAGCATGGAAGAATGCCGAGATGGGATAATCTCTCGGCATCTTGGGCAGATTCAAGACCAAGCCCCCGGCAGGAAAAACCCAGAGTTCTTTCTTGGGCTTCATTTGGGACTGCTTATCAATCATGTCCCCAAAGAGGAAAGCTGGCTTTATATATTGCTCCCCGTCTACGTACGTTAGGGGCTCTCCGTTGATCAAGTTCAGCAGCGTTCGCTCGCCCTGAGCCGATATCAGAATTGCCCTTCCTTCGGGATACTGGGGCCCGGAGATAGGAAATGTCACGTGCGACAGATCCTCCAGATAGTTGGAGTACAGCATCCCGGCGGCAGAGCCTATCACCTCAGCTAACGGAGACTCATGCATGTTGACTATAAAAGTACAAGAGAAACACGTCAGTTCCTATAACTAAACATTACAGGATTTGCAGCATCCGCAAAAAAATCCACAGTCCGTGCTCAACGCCGAGACTGTGAAACTTGAGCTTTTACGCTGGAATCCATTTCCTAAACGTAAAATTCAAGATTGCCAGTATACTGTCCGTGCTCTACGTCGGACTGATTAAATTAAGTTGTTACGCCGGAACTCTCATCCATAAGCGTAAAACTTAAATTTTAATAGTATACACCAAGTTTTCGGTAGTCAAAGCTTTTACGCTCAACTACGAAAATATGGAGTTTTTACGCTAATATATTAGAAATATGGGCGTAAAAAGATGAAATGTCTCCGTGTATCATCTTCCTCAAAGAGGCTATCAGCACAGAAGATGACCTAGCGCGGTCACGTTCAACGTGTGCGAAGAATTTTTAGTCGTTCTTATTCATCCCAAAAAGCTCTACCTTTCAGGCCGGGTGCACTGCTCGTCGGCGGGTTGCTCCACTCAGAATGAGGTTCGCCCTGTCCAACCGGAGGCGCTCTCGTTTAAGCCGAAGAACGAGAAGAAGAATCAACCTTCTTTCCCTTAGTGGAGGAAGCTTGCTTCGAGGACATTACTGGAAAACTTTAAAGACTCGAAGAAGAAACGGAGAAGAACTCGAACTGTCAAAAGCTTTCTCTCGCAGAAGACGGATGGAAAGTTTTCCTCTCAGAAACTTGGGATATATATAGAGTTCGGATGGACTCCTCGGACCCCGAACCAAATCTCCTAATTAATATTCGGTTATGATTGGGTCCTACGTCAGCCTATTATTCAGAGAAGGCGGACAGTCAGCGAATTCAAAAAGTTTTTCGCGCAAAGCAAGTTCATGGTTCCTACGCTAAGGAGCTTTCTACGCTCGATAGCTACAGATCTACGATTTTACG
Organism: Iris macrosiphon; assembly: GCA_036927795.1. Classification (NCBI taxonomy): domain Eukaryota; kingdom Viridiplantae; phylum Streptophyta; class Magnoliopsida; order Asparagales; family Iridaceae; genus Iris; species Iris macrosiphon. Next base: position 64,969,594 of record JAYESA010000018.1, on the reverse strand, counting down.
CTCGCAAGCTACAAGTCGGGTTTTACGCCCAGATGCCTTTGTGCTCAGTAGCTTTTATGCTCGAGAGGCTACAAACCTACGACTTCACGCTCAGCAGATACCAAATCGATGATCTCACGCTCGGTGGCGCTTAGTTTATGCTCAGAAGCAACAAATCCACGACTTCACGCTCGAAAAAAATTTCTTTTTCAGAAGCTACAAATCTAAAGTTCTACGCTAAGGAGATTTCTACGCTCGACAGCTACGAATCTATGGCTTTATGTTCGACGGCTACAAGTCGGATTTTACGCCCAGATGCCTTTGTGCTCAGTAGCTTTTATACTCGAGAGGCTACAAACCTACCACTTTACGCTCAGGAACTACAAGTCTATGATTTCATGCTCGGTGGTGTTTAGTTTACGCTCAGAGGCTGCAGACTAATGATTTCACGCTCCACGACTTCCCGCACATCTGAAAGATACGCCGGCCAGAGTACGCGTACATCTGAACGGTTCTCAAAGCGGTCAATTACAGGAGTTCACACAGAAGATACTCCTTCTTGACCTCAAGATATCCCAAGTACCCGAAGCATACAGAGTTCAACATTGAAAAATTACTCTTCTTCATGGGTCAATTCGAAGTTCATCCAGACTCCAGTCTGAGTATTTCATCTACCAAGACGGCAAGTCAGTTTGACAACCATTTCTCACCCTGCCCCAAAGGGATTTTCGAGAAATCATTCTTGAAGATAATGTCTGAACAAAGAAATTTTATTTTTCAGAAGTAACAGTTTCGGAATTCTACGCGGTTCCTCACTCCTAAACAGTAGGACAGTTCGAACACTCGAATGCTAAAGCAGCTTTCTACGCATCCCTAAGTTATGCATAAAAGACAGGACAGGACCTAGCACTCTTTCTAAAACAGAGTCGACGTAAAGAATCAGACGTGTCAAAGCTACACATATTCAGGCTTAACAGCAAAGTATGGCAACATGATTATATGCACACAAAAAAGACGATTTTATTAAAGATTAAAGTCATGATTACATATGAGGGAAATCTAATCTACAAGGGTTTTTCTTCATTTTCATGATTACATGTGAGGGAAATCCCATCTACAAAGGATTTTCTCGCTGTCGTCAGAAGGCCACCCCCCAGAATCTGTTCTGCCAGGTTCTTGCATGGGCGCCAATTCTTCATCTCTCCTCTAGCAGTTGGTCTGTTTTCTCAACCAACTAAAATGATAAATAGAGGGAGAATACGAAACTGGGCCTGCCTAAATTATGCAGATCCCATGCTCCGTGTACCGTGACAGATTGAGTTGAGATATTTTACCCAACTCAATACCCGAGGTCAGAGCTAGTTGCTGCTCTCGCCCCCGGAGGTAATGGGAGAAGGTGCCACTTGCAAGCAGCATGGTGAAATACGATTCTTCTTCTCTCCCGAAGAACCACCATACAAAGTTGCTGATTATCCCGAGCAAAGGAGGCTATGATATCCTTCCATGATCCATGGTTGCAGAGGACATTTGCTCGAAGATGCCATCTTTTTTGACTCCTTACATGCTGGAAGAACATGGTCTCCTTCTTCCTCAGATCGACCCGACGAACTCCGGCGATCATCTCTGAGTGGCAAAGAGAATACGGGAAAAATAGGTTAACTCCTCAGCCTTTTTATAGGCGAGAGAGGTCATACCGATCCCCAATAAATTCGCCATAAAGTCAGCCTCGACCATTTCAAAACTCCATTCAGAAATGTTTCGAGTTACGAGGAGCGGTTCATGCTTCATTCAAAGCATTTCAAATTATGAGGAATTTGAAAGCTTTGAATGGGGTCTTGTAGAAGCATAAAAAATATGCTGGATAGCTATACGCAGCATATTTATGCAGAGCAGCGTAAAATGATGACCTCAGAGCCCCCAACGTCCAATAGAGCTCTCTCGCTGAGCACAGCGGAAAATATAAGCTCAAAGGACCATCCGCATAATACAGTACGTCCAGGCCGCTTTGGCGTAAAGAAGGTGCTATATCGCCTCTATGGCGTAAAACACATCTGCTTTCAATACAATATTAAAGCGTACGAGGAATGCTTCGTATCCCCCAAAATAAACCTGTCAGATCCTGCAATGAACCCGACGTCTGGACTTCTGACAAAGGGATAACGCTCGACTACCCAGGCGACGGCTATAATAATGGCGCGGCACTGCAACCCAGGCTATCATTAACTGCTATTTTCCTTGCGTAAACCACTTTTACGTACACAGGGAAATCGCTGCCTAGTTTTACACAAGCAGATGAGAGCTCCTTATGCTCCGCAGAAGACAAACTGCCTGCCACGTCAAGAGCTGCACTCCGTATGGGACTCGAGGTACGTCTCTGTATTTAATGCACAGGGTAGTGACAGGCCCTCAAGGCATGTCTCTACAATTAATGCGCCGAATACTGACAGATGCCTGAGGCACGTCTCTGCGTTTGATGCACAGAAGGGTGGCAGACCCTCAAAATATGCCTCTGTATTTAATGTGCAGGATAATGGCGGATCTCCATATTTAATGCAAGAGATTTGATTAAATATTACCGAACCGTCGTTTAGTGACATCTCCTTTGTGAGAGCTGCTCTTACGCATACAAGGGAATACGCTGCCTAGTTTTACACAGGCAAACGTGAGCTCCTTACGCTCCGCAGAAGACGAACAAACTGCCATGATAGCGGTTACTCTTCGCACAGGATTCAAGGTGTGTATCTGCATTTAATGTACAGAATGATGCAAATCTTAAAGACAAGCATCTACATTTAATGCACAGGATGGGGGCAGATCTCTGTATTTAATGCAAGAGATCTGATTATCTCCAAGAGCCGTAATTTTGGCTAAAACGTCTGCATCATCACTCTGGCACGTTACGCAGCGGCTTCTACACCTATTCAGCTTCGGTGCCTGCTCGGCTTCTACGCCTATTCAGCATTCGGTGCCTGCTCGGCTTCTACGCCCATTCAGCTTCGGTGCCTGTTCGGCTTCTACGCCCACTCGGCCTCTATGACGGCTCGGCTTCTACGCCCACTCGGCCTCTATGACTACTCGGTTTCTACGCCCACTCGGCCTCTATGACCACTCGGCTTCTACGCCTATTCGGCTCCTATGCCGGTTTGATAACTATTTGGCTTATATGCCATGGTGACGGACATTAGCTTCTATGCCAACCTCTTCTACACGAGGGATACCTACCTACGTGGCTTCTATGCCGTGATCTCCGTAGCGATTATACGTATTTTTTCCCTTAGTTGGACCCGCGTCACACGCTCATTCAAAAGATCATCTATACGCAGGCATTGGTTATTTTAACCGTTGTGTAAAAGGGTACTGTACTTTCCATTAATCAGTTTTTATACCGACTGTGTGGTCACTGTCACTAAAACTCTATAAATAGAGACCTCTATCAACAGAGGATAAGGTCAGAAAATTGGTCAAGGAAACCAATATCAGATCCTAGGTCGACAAATTAAAAGGAGAAATAGAGGAGAGAGAAAGAGAGAGAGGAGAATCCAGAGCTCAGGCAAAGAGAAGGGATCGACAACTTTGGCATCGGGCATCCACCCTCTTTAGCAACCTTCGAAGCTGCTACCTGTCTTCCACGGCACTTCTTCACCATCGTGTTGTCACGACCCGCACCCGAAAATCGGGCATGAGCCGTGGGTACGTCCAGCCTACGCCGCAGAATCGGTGGTAGAACGCTGTAAAGGTTCGTTCTAGGTCAACCATAACTATCTATATCTCACAGAAAAATCTGGCATGACCTCTCCAAAAGGAGGGCAACCACGCAATATATATATATCAAAATCCTCTCCAAAAGGAGGCAACCACGCAATATATATATAAACTCTCAATCACAAAATCTAGGGGAAGAATAAAAGCACGATATGATATAAACAAAGAAACAGAACCAAGAGAGCAAGACAATATACAAAATATATACAGTCCAAGGCCAAAATAGCTACAACATCTCACAGCCACAAAAGAATAAGTACAATCATCCAGAAAATAACAACTAGGAACAACCCAGGAAACCCACCTAGCTAACTAGGGTGCTATAGGCGTCTCCTCGGTGCACTCCTCCTCGGTCACGGGGTCACAACAGTCGTCAACACCCGGCCCGTAGAACGTCGGACAATAGTCCTCAGGATCCTCTGGAAAAAATATGCCCAGTCAGGACTGGAGCGAAGTACATAACTCTGAAAACAACTCCAAATACATGGTAAGGTGTATATGACGAGCAATTGAAAAGTAATCAAGATGCACAGAAAATAAATATATGCTGAAGCACAATAAGTAGCTGCAAGTAAACTGGAGAACAATACAAGTAGTAGAAAAGTAACTGCAGGTGAGAAACATGAATACTAGCTAAGTGCCTTGAGCACAAGTTCGTTATGTGATCGACTTAGGTTGCACATGAAAAATACTATGATAACTCCGTTATGCGTGAGTTGCATAACCGACATACACATGAATACTGTTGGCTTTGATCACATAACCAACTCCTACTCCCCTCCCCCACTAATACCATTGGATCCAACCACAACACTCTACGTACATGATAATAGCTCGCGCACACGAAGGCGAGAGCACAAGAAGCACATGATAGCACATGAGAATCAATACCCGAAGCACATGATGAAATACACGTGATAGAGTACCCGCTGAACACGGTAAGGGGGATCGCATCTCATGACGGGATCCACTAGTACCAGCTCGTGTAATAATGTGTCAGAATCAAGTATTACAGTTCTAGAACAGGTGATATAAACGCTATCATAAAATGGAAACTATCAGAGGTAGGTACTCGCCTGATGTCCTGAGCAACTGATGAGGATCGAGATCCGGACCGGTGTCGCAAGTACCTAATGCGAAAAGCAGAATTAAACAGGGTTCTAAGCATTTAAACTAATATAAAATAATTAAAAACAGGCTTCTAGGGCTATTCTAGGTCGAATGGGTCAAACCGGTGAAATTCGGGTCAAAAAGTCAACTCGGGGTCCAAAAAGTCAACTCTAGGTCAAAACTAGGTCAAACGTTGACTTTTACGGTCAACGGGGACAATTATGGTCAAAGCTAGGTCAAACTAGGGTGCCCCTGAAATTTTAGGTCAAACCGAGCTCATTAAGCTACTAAACTCTCAAACTCACCTAATCGAGATACCGGGATACCCTCGGTATCCGATACCTCGCCCTAGGCCACGTACCCCGCCTAAACCCGCTAAAACCTATGCTAGCACGCGTAAATATATATATATATATAAACATATAAAAATTATTCCAAAACATTTCCTAGGCTAATGCTCAAATACCCCGCTCGAAACTCAATACCTTGGATATCTCAAGGTATTGAGATACCTCGGTATCTCAAAGTATTGAGATACCGCTCTCGAACCCCTTTAACTAGCTATCTAACTAAAGATTATATACCTAGTTATTAATCTAGGCTAGGAAATATACATATCTATCATATATCTATATATCTAAGTAGGTATATACCTATGTATATAGATATCCACACTCACATACACCAATACCCTTTACCTTACCCATCACATAAATATATATATATATATACTATCTAGATATCTCTAGGTATGCAAATAACTATATGTATATAGATATATATATATATCTTAGATAGATAACTACCTATCTACCTATGTATTACCTATCTAGTATCAATCTATCTAGTTATCTATTTATCTAAGTAACTATCTATCTAGCTAACCAACCATCTACCTATCTTATTATCTATCTATCTAAGCATCTATCTAATCTATTCTAATGATCTCTCTAACAATCTATCCCTCTATCACCTAACCCTCGCCAACACCCTCGCGCGAAAGCTAGCTGCTGCTGCTGCCTATGCTCAAAATGCTGCTGCTGCTCGCTGTTATTGCTGCGCTGCTGCTGCTCCTTATGCTGCTATTGGTACTGGTTTGCTGCTGTTGTGCTGCTGCAGTGCAGCAGCAGCTGCTGCCCCTTCTTGCTGTTTGGCCCCCTCCCTCCTACTCACAAACACCCACACACACACTCCCCTATACATATATATATATATATCACCATATATATATATATATATATATATATATATATATATATATATATATATATATATATATCACCATATATATATATATATATATATATATATATATATATATATATATACACACATATAACTATATATATATAACTAGATAGATATATATATATACACACTCTTATATCTATATACTAACACACTCACAAACACTAATACACACACACACTTAAACACATAACCACACACAAACATATAAATATACATAGCTATATATTTATATATATAAAACCTATTTATATATATATATATACACACACTCATCAAATATATATATATATCCATACACCTATATATATATATATATACATAAACACACACAAGCACACTTACACATATACATATATATATATACACATGGACATATACACACACAAGCACATAGATATAAATACACACATATATATATAAATATATATACTTAAACACACATACATATAAATATATATATATATATATATATATATATATATATATAGACACATATACACTAACACAACACAACACACAACAACACACAAACCACACGCCCCACTCACGCCCAACGACCACGACACTCACCAATACCCTAAAATATATAAAATATAACTCGAAAACTCTAGCACACGCTCCACGATACTAACCCAACGTGCGCACAAGCCCGAAACGAGAAAACCAAGTCGAAATGGCCGTTCGGTTATTTCGACGAACACATGGTGCGCGGTTCGGAAAACCTCCTGAAACGCACACCAAACGAACTCGGAATCAGCCCAAAATTTACCCACGCACTCTAAACGATGCCTAGATCCTAGAAAATGTGCTCCCGCATCGATTCTAGGTCCATGGCGGAAACGCACAAGCACTTAGAATCGACGACGACGAAAAGCCCCAATTTTGCCCGAAACGCCCGTTTCTCCACGACACGACTTCCCGTGTCCAAACGGAGAAACACACTCACTCTCTAGACATCCGACAACGTCTACCTAGGTCCATCTAACCTAGGGCATCACCCAAAATTGGGCCAAATTCGGATTTTACCAGAAATTGACACAAAACCTAATGTCAAAGTCTCTAAACTCAACCAAACTAGTTCCAACTTCCTTCTACGGCTAGGTTTAGGGTCTAGGAAGGTTCTACAACACTAATTATACTATATAAAAATAATTAGCAAAGGGAAAGTTAGATTTTACCTCTTAGGAGTTGAAATCCCAAGGCCAAAGTCTCACAACCCCTAGAAATCACCTCCCTCAAGCTCCAAGCCACCAAATCTAGCTCCCACACTAGATCTAAGCTCCACACACCTAGGTTAGGGAAAAAGCAAGGTTAGGGCTAGCATAAGGAGAAGGGATGGAAGAAAGAAGGAAGAAAAGTGAAGAAGAACTCACTTGGAGAAGGAAGGAAGAAGAAAGAAGAAGTGGAGAAGAAGAAGAAGTGAAGAAGAAGAAGTAGAAAATGAAGAGAGGGGGAAGGGGGCTGCTGTGTGGTCGGGTAGGGCTGCTATAAAGGGCCGGCCAAGCAATAATAAAGGGTTCCACAAGTTGACAAATTACAAAAATGCCCTCCTAACTTGGGTTTTGGGTTTCGGGGTTCCAAATGCACTCAAACTAACTCAAATCTCTCCAACTAACCTCCTAAAAATATAATAAATATTTCTAAGCCCCAAAATAATTCTCACAAGGGTGTGGGCTGGGTCGGACATGGGTTCACTAGGGTCTGACATGGGTCCAGGCTAACCAAAATCCTAAAACAATCATTAAAAAAATAATATAAGCACTAAATAAATATAAATATAATTAATTAAATACAATCCACTATTTATCAAATAAAAATAAAAAAAACCCTATTTTCTAGAATTGGGTAGTGACAAGTCTACCCTCCTTAAAATAATTTCGTCCTCGAAATTAAAAGACGAAACTAGGACAGGAATACAAAGAAAGAACCATACCTCAGGGCTCGAAGAGATAGGGGTATCGCTCGCGCATTTCATCCTCCCTCTCCCAGGTCGACTCCCCTGGAGAGTGATGCCTCCACGCGACGCGAACCAAGGGAATAGTCTGGTTCCTCAATACCTTCTTCCGCCGATCCAGAATCTCTACCGGCTGCTCTGGATAGCTAAGAGTAGGGCCCACTGCGATCTCCGAGTGATCCAATACGTGACTGGGATCTGCCATGTACCGTCTCAACTGCGACACGTGGAACACATCATGAACTCCCTCCAGCGTAGGCGGCAACTCAAGCCTATACGCCACGGCGCCGACCCTCTCAAGAATACGGAAGGGTCAGACGAAACGTGGGCTAAGCTTCCCACCTCCACCGAAGCGAATAGTGCCCCGCGTCGGAGAAATCCTCAAGAATACCAGATCTCCAACCTAGCACAAACAAGTTCTCTGCACTTAGTCTAAAACAAGCAATCACAAGCAACACAAGAACAAAATCTAAATTCTAAGCTATACCTCGAACTCCAAAGATCTCCGGTGGCTATCGGCCCAATGCCGCTGCCTGTCCTGCGCCACCCGAAGTCTATCTCTAATGAGCTTGACCTTCTCCGCTGCATCCACCACCATCTCCGGGCCAAACAAAGCTCTCTCACCTACATCATCCCATGACAACAGAGTGCGACACCTCAGTCCATACAACGCCTCGAAAGGTGACATATCGATACTAGCTTGGTAGCTGTTGTTGTAAGCAAACTCTACCAAGTACAAGTGATCCTCCCAAGAGCCTCTGAAATCTAAAACACAAGTCTGAAGCATATCCTCAAGTGTCTGAATGGTCCTCTCTGACTGACCATCTGTCTGCGGGTGATACGCACTACTAAACTTGAGCTGGGTGCCCAAGCTAGCCTGCAGACTCCTCCAGAAATGCGAAGTAAAACGACTATCCCGATCTGATACTATGCTCACTGGAACTCCATACAGTCTGACTATCTGGCGCACATACATCTCTGTTAGCCTCTCTGTAGACGTACCCACTTTGAATGGTAGAAAGTGGGCCAATTTGGTCAACCTGTCCACGATGACCCAAATCGCATCCTTCCCGCCTGGAGAACGGGGAAGTCCAGAAACAAAATCCATGGTCACATGCTCCCATTTCTACTTCGGAATGGGTAGCGGCTGGAGTAAACCTCCCGGCCTCTGCCTCTCTGCCTTCACCTGCTGGCACACTAAGCATCGGGATACGAAGCGTGCTACCTCCCGCTTCATCCCGTACCACCATACATGCTGTCTCAGATCTCTATACATCTTGTTGGCACCTGGATGCATAGAATACTGGGATCGATGTGCCTCCTGGAGAACCTCCTCACACAACGACCCACTCGGCACACACAACCTGGTACCGTGCCGCAAAGAACCATCATCAGCAATGGTGAAGTCATCTGCTAATCCCATCTGAACCTGCGCCCTGATGCTCCTCAGGAACTCATCCTCAAACTGTGTAGCCCTGATCCGGTCTACCAACTCTGACTGAATCTGCAGTCCTCACATCTGTATCTCAACTCCAGGCACTATCACCTCAATGCCCAAGCTCTCTAGATCTGCTAGAAGATAACGATCTGTAGTCAGGCACATAGCTACCGGATACCTGCGCAACTCATCCGCAACTACGTTCGCCTTCCCTGGATGATACTGCAACGATATGTCGAAGTCCTTCATCAACTCCAACCATCTTCTCTGTCTCATGTTTAGCTCTTTTTGGATAAACACATACTTCAAGCTCTTGTGGTCTGTGAAGATCTCCACACGCTCTCCGTATAAATAGTGTTTCTACAACTTCAGAGCAAAGATGACCGCTGCCAACTCCAAATCGTGGGTAGGGTAGTTCTTCTCATGAGGACGTAATTGCCTGGAAGCATAGGCAATCACCCTCCCATTCTACTGCAACACACAACCCAGTCCCTTACCCGACGCATCACTATAGATAGTGAAACCTCCAGAACCTGATGGCAACGTCAACACTGGAGCTATCGTCAACCTCCTCTTCAGCTCATCAAAGGTAACCTGGCACTCCTCTGACCAAATAAACTCCACGTCCTTCCGAGTCAGCCTGGACAACGGCTCTGCAATCCAGGAAAAATCCTGAACAAATCTCCTGTAGTAACCTGCCAGTCCTAGGAAACTCCTGACCTCGGCTACTGAACTCGGAGCACTCCATGCCTCAACTGCCATGATCTTTCTCGGATCCACCGAGATACCCTCTCCAGTCACCACATGACCAAAGAATTCCACCTTGTCAAGGAAGAACTCACACTTTGAAAGCTTTCCATAAAGCTTCTCCTTCCTGAGAGTCTCCAGCACTATCCTCAGATGCTCCTCGTGCTCCTCTGGGGTCTTCAAATACACCAAGATATCATCTATAAACACCACCACAAACCTGTCCAGATTCTGATGGAACACCTTGTTCATCAGATTCATGAACACTGTCGGGGCATTAGTCAACCCAAACGGCATCACCAAGAACTCATACTGTCCATATCTGGTCCAGAAAGCTGTCTTCGAAATATCCTCCTTCCTGACCTTCACCTGGTGGTAGCCTATCCTCAGATCAATCCTGGAAAATACCCTCGCTCCGCTCAACTGGTCAAAAAGATCATCAATACGCGGTAGCGGATACTTGTTCTTGATTGTGAGGTTGTTCAGAGCCCTGTAGTCGATAGACATCCGTATCAACCCATCCTTCTTCAGCACAAAAAGTACCGGAGTACCCCACAGAGAAGAACTAGATCTGATAAATCCCTTATCCTGTAGCTCATCCACCTGCTTCTTCAACTCTATCAGCTCACTGTTGCTGACTCTATAGACGTGCTGGGATATCGACTCCGCGCCTGGCACCAAGTCTATAGAGAACTCCACATCTCTGTCCGGAGGTAACCCTGGCAACTCCTCCGGAAAGACATCCATATACTCCTCTATCAGTGGATGTAGCGACCTCGGCTCTACCACCAGGGCTCCGCAGAAGACTCCCTCGGTCTGCTCCGCTGCTCCTCTGGCAAACTGAAACTCTGGCTCACCCAGCGGACTAAACAAAACTCTGCCTCCACGATAATCTATACTAGCACAATGCGTACTCAACCAATCCATCCTGAGTACAATATCGTAGCTCGGAAGTGGCATTACGAGTAGGCACACACTCAACTCCTGGCCTCCCAAGGTAACTCTTCGGTCTCTGCAGACATCACGGACTAGGATGATACCACCCCCGGTCGTGATCTTGCAGAGTCTAGCTAAAGTTTTAGCAACAAGATGGTGTCTAACAGCAAAAGATACAGACACAAAGCTATGGGAAGCATCGGAATCAAATAAAGCAAGAGATGGAATGGAATCAAGAAGAACAGAACCTGAGATAACGTCACCAACTGGCTCGGCCTCGTCTACTGTCAGGGCAAAAGCTCGCCCCTGCTGTCCTCCTCGGTGCTGCTGCTGGTGCTGGGCGAACCTCTGCTACTGAGTCTGCAAAGGCTGACCTCTCTGTTGCACTGCAGGTACTCTGGCTGGTGCCCTCTGAGCGGCTCCTCCGCCCTGAGCTGGACGGGCAAGCGCTGAAGGACAATCCTTCAGCTGGTGATCTGCTGCACCACACAATAAATATCTCCCAGCCTCTTTCTGCATATATCCCATCCGTGTCCTGGCTTCCTACAGAAAGGGCAAACGATGGGCTGCCTCTGGCCCTGCTGCTGACCCTGCCTCTGCTGCTGAGGCGCCTGCCGGAAGGGCGCCCGACCCTGACCCTGGTGCTGTTGGGTCTGCTGGAATGGCCTCTTGGCTGGTCCTACACTGCTACCTGCTCCTGAAGCATCTCTGCTCCTCTTCGTCTTCAGCTCTAGGTCATCCTCGGCTCTCTGAGCGTCGCTGACAATCTGCTCGAAGGTCGCCTCGCGGTCGCTCCTGGTCAAAGACTTGACCGCCATGACCAAGCCCTTGCAGAACTTCCGCGCCTTCACTGCCTCAGACAACCCCTCCACAAATCTGCCCAGACGGCAGAACTCCGCTGCATACTCATCCACTAGCATACTCCCCTGGACGAGTGCCTCGAACTGACTCTCTAAGGCACTGAGAGCCACGTCTGGGAAGAACTTCTCCTTGAAAAGCTTCTTGAAAGCCTCCCAAGTCAATCCCGGAGCTGCTATCCGCGTATCCGTGCGGAACCAAGTAAGGGCAAGGTTGAACATCTGGCTGCCCGCTGCCTCGATCTGTATGCTGGCTGGGATCATCGCCAGCCTGAAGATGCCCTCTATATGCTCGATCCAGTCGTCGGCGTACAGGATCCCCTCTGTGCCGCGGAACTCCTTAGGCCGCATCCTCTGAAAATTAATGATAGTACCTGGCCTAGGATACTGAGCCTGCTCTGGCTGTGGCTGGATCTGAGCCACTCTGTCGACCGCTGTCATAGCCACCTGATGAGCATTCTCAATGCCCATCCTCATAACATCTGTCTGGCGGTACTGCGCATCCATCATCTCTCGGAAGAATGCGAACAACTGTGTAGCATCCACTGGCGCAGGCAGTAGTGGAGGAGGTACCACCGGGACAACTGGGGTGGCTCTCGGATCAATGGGAGTAAGGGGATCTCCGAGAGAAACTGACGCTCCCTCAACCGCAGGAGTGGCGAGAGGAGCAGGTCGAGAGGTGGCAGACCTCTCGGTGGCAGCTGCTGGGGCGGTGCGCTGAGATATGGTCTTCGGAGGAATCATGAACACAGATCAAAAGGAGTCAATACAGTACAAGAAACGATAACATCAAAGAAGGACAGTAATATTGCAAAAAGAAACAATTTTAGGAAAATTTAAAGATAGCAAAACGAAGTAGGAAGGGTCCTAGTTGTGATTGAGCACACTCTCTCTCAGCCTATATCCTATATCATATTGCAGGTAAACCTAAAACTAGACCTGCATGGGCCACCACCAAAAACGTGTCACGACCTGCACCCGAAAATCGGGCATGAGCCGTGGGTACGTCCAGCCTACGCCGCAGAATCGGCGGTAGAACGCTGTAAAGGTCCGTTCTAGGTCAACCATAACTATCTATATCTCACAGAAAAATCCGGCATGACCTCTCCAAAAGGAGGGCAACCACGCAATATATATATATATATATCAAAATCCTCTCCAAAAGGAGGCAACCACGCAATATATATATAAACTCTCAATCACAAAATCTAGAGGAAGAATAAAAGCACGATATGATATAAACAAAGAAACAGAACCAAGGGAGCAAGACAATATCCAAAATATATACAGTCCAAGGCCAAAATAGCTACAACATCTCACAGCCACAAAAGAATAAGTACAATCATCCAGAAAATAACAACTGGGAACAACCCAAGAAATCCACCTAGCTAACTAGGGTGCTATAGGCGTCTCCTCAGCGCACTCCTCCTCGGTCACGGGGTCACAACAGTCGTCAACACCCGGCCCGTAGAACGTCGGGCAATAGTCCTCAGGATCCTCTGGAAAAAATATGCCCAGTCAGGACTGGAGCGAAGTACATAACTCTGAAAGCAACTCCAAATACATGGTAAGGTGTATATGACGAGCAATAGAAAAGTAATCAAGATGCACAGGAAATAAATATATGCTGGAGCACAATAAGTAGCTGCAAGTAAACTGGAGAACAATACAAGTAGTGAAAAAGTAACTGCAGGTGAGAAACATGAATACTAGCTAAGTGCCTTGAGCACAAGTTCGTTATGTGATCGGCTTAGGTTGCACATGAAAAATACTACGATAACTCCGTTATGCGTGAGTTGCATAACCGACATACACATGAATACTGTTGGCTTTGATCACATAACCAACTCCTACTCCCCTCCCCCACTAATACCATTGGATCCAACCACAACACGCTACGTACATGATAATAGCTCGCGCACACGAAGGCGAGAGCACAAGAAGCACATGATAGCACATGAGAATCAATATCCGAAGCACATGATGAAATACACGTGATAGAGTACCCGCTGAACACGGTAAGGGGGATAGCATCTCATGACGGGATCCACTAGTACCAGCTCGTGTAATAATGTGTCAGAATCAAGTATTACAGTTCTAGAATAGGTGATATAAACGCTATCATGAAATGGAAACTATCAGAGGTAGGTACTCGCCTGATGTCCTGAGCAACTGATGAGGATCGAGATCCGGACCGGTGTCGCAAGGACCTAATGCGAAAAGCAGAATTAAATAGGGTTCTAAGCATTTAAACTGATATAAAATAATTAAAAACAGGCTTCTAGGGCTATTCTAGGTCGAACGGGTCAAACCGGTAAAATTTGGGTCAAAAAGTCAACCCGTGGTCCAAAAAGTCAACTCTAGGTCAAAACTAGGTCAAACGTTGACTTTTACGGTCAACGGGGACAATTATGGTCAAAGCTAGGTCAAACTAGGGTGCCCCTGAAATTCTAGGTCAAACCGAGCTCATTAAGCTACTAAACTCTCAAACTCACCTAATCGAGATACCGGGATACCCTCGGTATCCGATACCTCGCCCTAGGCCACGCACCCCGCCTAAACCCGCTAAAACCTATGCTAGCACGCGTAAATATATATATATAAACATATAAAAATTATTCTAAAATATTTCCTAGGCTAATGCTTAAATACCCCGCTCGAAACTCAATACCTTGGATATCTCAAGGTATTGAGATACCTCGGTATCTCAAAGTATTGAGATACCGCTCTCGAACCCCTCTAACTAGCTATCTAACTAAAGATTATATACCTAGTTATTAATCTAGGCTAGGAAATATACATATCTATCATATATCTATATATCTAAGTAGGTATATACCTATGTATATAGATATCCACACTCACATACACAAATACCCTTTACCTTACCCATCACATAAATATATATATATATATACTATCTAGATATCTCTAGGTATGCATATAACTATATGTATATAGATATATATATCTTAGATAGATAACTACCTATCTACCTATGTATTACCTATCTAGTATCAATCTATCTAGTTACCTATTTATCTAAGTAACTATCTATCTAGCTAACCAACCATCTACCTATCTTATTATCTATCTATCTAAGCATCTATCTAATCTATTCTAATGATCTCTCTAACAATCTATCCCTCTATCACCTAACCCTCGCCAATACCCTCGCGCGAAAGCTAGCTGCTGCTGCTGCCTATGCTCAAAATGCTGCTGCTGCTCGCTGTTATTGCTGCGCTGCTGCTGCTCCTTATGCTGCTATTGCTGATGGTTTGCTGCTACTGTGCTGCTGCTGCAGTGCAGCAGCAGCTGCTGCCCCTTCTTACTGTTTGGCCCCCTCCCTCCTACTCACAAACACCCACACACACACTCCCCTATACATATATATATCACCCTATATATATATATATATATATATATATATATATATATATATATATATATATATATATATACACACATATAACTATATATATATAACTAGATAGATATATATATATACACACTCTTATATCTATATACTAACACACACACTAACACACTCACAAACACTAATACACACACACACTTAAACACATAACCACACACAAACATATAAATATACATAGCTATATATTTATATATATAGAACCTATTTATATATATATATATATACACACACTCATCAAATATATATATATATATATATATATATATATATATATATCCATACACCTATATATATATATACATAAACACACACAAGCACACTTACACATATACATATATATATATACACATGGACATATACACACACAAGCACATAGATATAAATACACACATATATATATAAATATATATACGTAAACACACATACATATAAATATGTACATATATATATATATATATATATATATATATATATATAGACACATATACACTAACACAACACAACACACAACAACACACAAACCACACGCCCCACTCAAGCCCAACGACCCCGACACTCACCAATACCCTAAAATATATAAAATATAACTCGAAAACTCTAGCACACGCTCCCCGATACTAATCCAATGCACGCACAAGCCCGAAACGAGGAAACCAAGTCGAAATGGCCGTTCGGTCATTTCGACGAACACGTGGTGCGCGGTTCGGAAAACCTCCTGAAATGCACACCAAACGAACTCGGAATCGGCCCAAAATTTACCCATGCGCTCTAAATGATGCCTAGATCCTAGAAAATGTGCTCCCGCGTCGATTCTAGGTCCGTGGCAGAAATGGCACGCACTTAGAATCGACGACGACGAAAAGCCCCAATTTCGCCCGAAACGCCTGTTTTTCTGCGACACGACTTCCCGTGTCCAAACGGAGACACGCACTCACTCTCTAGACACCCGACAACGTCTACCTAGGTCCGTCTAACCTAGGGCATCACCCAAAATTGGGCCAAATTCGGATTTTACCCGAAATCGACACAAAATCTAATGTCAAAGTCTCTAAACTCAACCAAACTAGTTCCAACTTCCTCCTACGGGTAGGTTTAGGGTCTAGGAAGGTTCTACAACACTAATTATACTATATAAAAATAATTAGCAAAGGGAAAGTTAGATTTTACCTCTTAGGAGTTGAAATCCCAAGGCCAAAGTCTCACAACCCCTAGAAATCACCTCCCTCAAGCTCCAAGCCACCAAATCTAGCTCCCACACTAGATCTAAGCTCCACACACCTAGATTAGGGAAAAAGCAAGGTTAGGGCTAGCATAAGGAGAAGGGATGGAAGAAAGAAGGAAGAAAAGTGAAGAAGAACTCACTTGGAGAAGGAAGGAAGAAGAAAGAAGAAGTGGAGAAGAAGAAGAAGTGAAGAAGAAGTGGAAAATGAAGAGAGGGGGAAGGGGGCTGGTGTGTGGTCGGGTAGGGCTGCTGTAAAGGGCCGGCCAAGCAATAATAAAGGGTTCCACAAGTTGGCAAATTACAAAAATGCCCTCCTAACTTGGGTTTTGGGTTTCGGGGTTCCAAATGCACTCAAACTAACTCCAAATCTCTCCAACTAACCTCCTAAAAATATAATAAATATTTCTAAGTCCCAAAATAATTCTCACAAGGGTGTGGGCTGGGTCGGACATGGGTCCACTAGGGTCTGACATGGGTCCAGGCTAGCCAAAATCCTAAAACAATCATTAAAAAAATAATATAAGCACTAAATAAATATAAATATAATTAATTAAATACAATCCACTATTTATCAAATAAAAATAAATAAAAAACCCTATTTTTTAGAATTGGTTAGTGACACGTGTGGTCCAAGGGCTAAAGTGATCGGCTACAGATCAGACACCCATAGCAATATTTACCCAGATTAAATAAATTATACTCCCACATCCTCGTATAGGATTATATTGTACAAGCTTGTTTGTAAACCAAAGAAAATGGGTTTCGTGTAAACCTCGTCTTATATACATTCTTTCTTTCGTTTATCACCATAAACACCTGCTGGCACTAAAGCCTTCAGATATATGAGGCATTGTTGCAAGCCTCTGTCAAGGAAAGCTCAACTGGCTGGCTTTCTCTCTGTCTGGCTACGCCGCTGGATAGTGCCTGGCATCGCGTCTACGGATCGCATCCATCGCAACACTATATGGCCCAAAGTGCGTTTGGTATTTGGAGCAAGACTGGGCCTGCTTTCCGCCATGGTATGTAGGATACAAGCTGGCCTGAGGGCCCTTATTGATGGGCTGCTAGCTAATGGTACGCAGCGTGAAGGATTTTCCAGAGTGGAATTACCATTCATGTATCTGATGGGATGGTTAGTCCTTCACAATACCAGGGTTATGTCTCCCAGCTCTGCCAATAATTCGGGAAATAACTTCTTGTTGAACTACAAGAATTTTTTTTGGAAAATGGCGACCGTCATAGATTGCCAGCGAGCATTAAATTTTGCCCACGGCTGGAAGCTCTACTGTACCGTCCCCCCCGTATATATCAATCAACAGGGGATGAAACTTCAGGATGGGGGCCATGGAAGGACCATTCTTTCTCCTGAAGCCTTTTATTGGTGGTCTGTATTAGACCTTCCCTATTGCTGTACATAAGTGAGGACTATTGCTATTTGGAGCCTTATCAGCCGAATCGGTTCGCCAGGCAATTTGGGTACGACCAGTTGCATGTGGGGAATCCTATAACCAGCTTCAAGTCCAAAGGCGGACTTATTGATGGAGACAGAGGATGGCGGTACTTCATCACGGGATGTACTGGTGCAACTTTTGCTGTGCCTGCGACTTCTCTCTCCATGGAGTTGCGCATTCTGCACTCGTATACGCAATTTTATGCGTCCATCAATACCTTCTATCGCGATTTTGATGTGCATGGAACTTTCTGGATGCCCTTCCATAAGTCCACTGGAAGAGAGGAGATGCCGTCTGTTTCCTCGGATGAAGGTAAAGACACCACCGGGGCAGACGAGTATTTATTGATAATACCGAGAGGCGTAATAGCTCCGCCAGCAGAGCCTCTCGTCATCTCACATAAGCGAAAGGCTTCTACTCTGAAAGAGCCTTCCCCCCGCAAGAAGAAGACTGTCGGAGGTCCGAAAAGGGCTTCCACCAAGGGGGCTTCTAGGAGTTAGCCTGTCGTTTTCCCTGTTGGGGATAATTCTTTGATTAGAGGTCCTTCGCCTTTTAGAGAGGGAACCTCCATAATTCCGGCTGATAGCGCTGGAGATTCTTTGCTCGCGGTTGCTGCCGCTACTACCGCTACTAGTAGTGCTTCAAGGTCGCCTTCGAGGCCGAGCATATTAAGAATACCTTTATCCAGACCAATAACGGGAATAACCCCTCCTTCGTCTGTAAGTATTTTCAGCGAGATTCCATCCGATGAACCTCGAGTGGATCTTGGCGACGACTGGGATGACTATTCTCCAACGTCAGTTGGTGCACCCTCTTTTCCAGGTATGACATCTTGCTTGGCATCATTAAAAAATGATTTAGCTGTACAGGCTGCGGACGCAACATACATACCTTCGGCCAAGGGTAAATGTTGTCTTTATGCTTCTGTTAGGAAAATTATCATCAAATTGATATTAATTTTCTTTTGTCTCCTTTTCAAGCGAAGACATTTCTGGGGAGGGCGGAGTCGACACAACCTCTGACTTTATTGCAGATTCGGCTGATGAAACGACGATGTTCGAGGTCGAAGAAGCCTACTTCGAAGCTGCCGATCCTTCATCTGTAACATTTTCGGGTGTCGTATCGCCAACAGTAGTTCAAATAACATCAGAGGATGATGAGCCTATCATCACGACTATGCCTCCTTCGTTGAGCATGCCAGCAACTTCAACCGTTGCTGGTGTCTATTCTTTTGTCGCGCCATCTGTAGAAGCGACGACTGTGGCAATATCCTCTGTCAAAGTTCCAGCAAGGGGATTTACCGATATCGCGGCCACTCCCAGCGTCCATTCGAACTTTGCTATGCTAGTTGAATAATATACTAGCATATTTTATATCACTTTGAAAGCATTAATATCCATGGTGCTGGAGAAGAATCTCGGCTTTGATGCTCTGAAGTTGTCCTCCAATCTCACTATAGTGCAGATTAGAAATTTCAGTGATGCTAAAAGAGATAATGCACTAGAGCAAATAGTTAATGGTTTAGAATAACCCATTAACGAATATTTGCAACTATCCCGAGGCAGCATCGACGATCTGGTTTGGGCTGAATATGACTCCTTAACTACGAATTTGCTCAGCAAATAGAATCTTTAAATAGATCCATGCAGGTGCGACAGCAAGAGATGGATGAAGATAGGCTATCTTGGTGGAGGTCATTCCCCAGCTAGCTGAGTGCCAGGCCGAGTATGAGGGAGATTAAGTGAGGATTCGAGAATTGGAAGCTGAACTCGCTAAGGCAAGGGAGAGGCTTCTCAAGACGTCGGCATTTCGAGGTGTGCTGAAGGGCCAAATGGACACAGCTCAACAGAACTTGACACAGGCGAGTGTCATCCGTGCCGGTTTTGTTGATGCTTGGTCTGAACTATCTCGCTTGAGTGGTGATGAGCCACGACTGGAACAGGCTCGCACTAATATGTTAAATTCTAGGAATGAGAGGATGGCTGCTTTGGTGCAACAGATTCGCGATTTAACTGCTCCTCCCCAATGATGTACCTTTTTTGCTTCTTCTATAATATTGCTATTCCCAGAGATAATAAAGATACTTCTTCTGACTTTGAGGACCCATCATTTTAGAATATAAATGATAGGTTAGGATGAAAGTGATATCAGAGGTAATATGGACGTGATATACCTTCGGTAAGTTTTAGCTTGATATATCTATTCAGAGGTTATATGAACATGATAGAATATGATCCAACTAAATTTGTATACAAAATACTATCAGAGGTAATATGGACGTGATAGGTTTTGAAGTTCCAAATTAGTTAAACATATCTATTCAGAGGTCATAAGAACATAATAGAATATGATCCAACCAGTCTTTGTACGTAGTATCGTTAGAATGAGATCCTCATTAAGCGTAGTACCTCTTTAGGAATTTGCCATTGATAGGAGCCATTATCAGATCTCTGTTAGGCTTGGCTAATCTGTAAGCGCCGTTTGAAAACGTCGTTTCAATCACATAAGGGCCCTCCCATTTGGGCTAGAATTTACCCTTACTTTTGTGCGTGATGATCATTGGCCTCTTCACAGCTAAAACTAGCTCACCAACTTTGAACACTCTTTTCTTCACTTTTTAATTAAAAGCTCTGGAAATGCGTGCCTGGTATAACGCAATGCGTTGTTGAGCTTGAAGGCATTTCTCGTCTAATCCTTCTAGCTCTTGAAGCCGTAGTCGATCATTATTTTCCTGAGTCAACTTATTAGCCACTACTATTCTGAGTAATGGAATTTGGATTTCAATGGGGAGAACTGCTTCACACCCGTAGACTAATGAGAATGGGGTACAACCCGTCGGGGTTCGTACCGTTGTGCGGTATGCCCGGTATGCCCAGAGGCATTCTCTCATCTTCTCATTCCAATCTCTTTTGTTCGAAGAGACGAACTTCTTCAAGAGTTTGATGATAGTTTTGTTGAAGGCTTCCGCAAAACCATTAGCAGCCGGATTATATACCATAGAGGCCATATTTTGTATCTGATTCTTATCGCAAAATCGGTAAAACGCTTGGCTGATAAATTGGGGCCCGTTGTCATGAATTATCCTTGGGGTATCTTGAAGCAATAAATTACATGATGCTTGATAAAGCTGATCACATTGGATGTCTTTACCTCAGCAAGAGGAACCGCCTCTGCCCATTTGGAGAAATAATTGGTGATAGCCAATATGAACCGATGTCCTCTAGAAGACGACGGGTGAATCAGACCAATGATATCCATACCCTATCCTTCAAAGGGCCATGATGCAATAGTAGGATGTAGATACTCAGAAGGCTGATGTTTAAAATTCGCATGAACCTGACAGGCTTTGCATTATCTTGCATACTTCACTGCATCTGCAATCATAGTAGGCCAATAATAGCCCATCATTCTGATATGATCCTGTAACTTAGAACCGGGTTGATGTGCTCCACATACACCGTCAAGAGCTTCTCGGATAACCCGCTTTGCATCATCATCGGAGAGACATCTTAGCAGTAGTCCATCGTATGTTTGGCGATATAGACTTTGTAAAGAAGCATCAAAATAGAAGCGTAATGATCGTCTTTTAATAGATACTACTTCTTTAGGATCCTTTGGTAAGATTTCATATGTCACGAAATCTATAAAGGGACTTCTCCAATCTCGCTTAGGAGGAACCGTGTTTACAGCGTAGCTGCGTTCCATGTGAAAATTATTTTTTATACAGAATAGATCTCTGCTGAGAAGGGTCACCGAATTCTTCCTTCTAATAGGAATCGCTAGATCTGCAGCTAGACTGGCCAGAGCATCAGCTTCCAAATTTTGAGATCGAGGCACATGCTCTAGGAAGAGTCCTTTAAAAGACATGGCTATCTTGATCGTTGCTTTGTGATAAGGAATGAGGTCTGGATTGCGGACTTCATATATCCCTCTGACCTGATTGACGATCAGCTGAGAATCACCAAAATCTTTCAGGTATTCAACCTCCAATTCTTTAGCGACTTGAAGCCCGATTAGTAGGGTATTATACTCTGCCACATTATTAGAGCAGGGTTCGCTAAGAGAATATGCTCGATAGATAACGAGTTTATCAGGAGATACTAGGACAATTCCTACTCCTGAAAACACGTTTCCCTTGGGACCAGTCCTGGAGGCACCATCGAAGAATAACTGCCATGTATCACCTTCCACTGCAGAGTTACATTCTGCAACTTCGTCGGGAATATCCTCGTATAGTTTGGAGATTTCCAAAATTGGATGAACAGCTAAGAAATCAGCCAAGGCTTGACCTTTCATGGACTTCTGAGGGACATACACCATATCGTACGGTATTAATAGCATCGCCCAAGTCGCGAGTCAGGAATTGAGAACACTCGGCTTATTCATCAATACCCGAAGAGGATTGATTCAGGAGATGATATAAATAGTTTGGCCTATGACGTAATGTCGCGTCTTATGAATAGCAAATATTAGGGCCAAGCATTCTTTTTCTACTGGATTATACCGGTGTTCAGCTCTGACCATCATCCTGCTTAGATAGTAGATAGCCTGTTCATAACCCTCATTGTTCTTCTGTGCGATGAGAGCTCCTAAGGAATGATCCATTGCTCGAACATACAGCAAAAATGGTCTTCCTATGACGGAAGGTACCAGAACTGGAGGGTTAGTGAGATAGCATTTGATATCATTAAACGCTTGCTGATAGGCTTCGTCCCACACGAATGAGATACCTTTCTTCATCAGGCGGGAAAACGGTTGACATCTCCCAGAAAGGTTGGATATGAATCTCTTGATATAAGCTAGACGACCTTGAAATCTCCTAAGTTCTCTCAGATTATGGGGTGGTCGCATTTCTAGGATAGCCTTTACTTTATCAGGCTCAACATGAATGCCTTTGGAGGTGATGACAAATCCCAGGAATTTGCCACTGGATACACCGAGAAAGGACTTTGTAGGATTCATTTTGAGTTGATGTTGGTGTATTAACTCCAACACTGTCTTCAAGTCTTGGATGTGACTAGCCTTGAGGTGACTTTTAATAGCGATATCGTCTACATAATATTCCACCTTCTTGCGCAGATGCTCATGGAATATGTTACTCATAGCTCGCTGATATGTAGCCCCGGCAATCTTTAATCCAAAAGGCATGACTGTGTAGCAATATACCCCCAGTGGTGTACGGAAGGCAGTATGCTTCTCATCTTCAGGATGCATTTTAATCTGATTATATCCTAAAAATTCGTCCATGAAAGACATACGTTCAAAACTGCACGTATTGTCGATCATGACGTCTGTGATAGGAAGAGGGATATCATCCTTGGGGCAGGCCGCATTTAGATCTCTGAAGTCGATACAGATGCGAACTTTCCCACTTTTCTTCATGACTGGGACAACATTGGCGACCCAATCAGGATATTATTTTTCTCGGATGAACCCACGGGCTACCAACTGCTTAATTTTAGCTTCAATAGCATCCATCATATCCAGGCAGAACCGGCGTTGGTGCTGCTTTACAGGCTTTGAATTGGACAGTATATTGAGTTTATTGGTAGCCACTTTTGGGTCAAGACCTGGCATATCCTCATAATTCCATGCAAAGACATCGATATATTCTCTTATCAGCTGGATCATTTCTTCTCTTTCTTCATCGGTAAGATTGTTACTGATAAATATTGGCTTTGGTAAAAATTCATCCCCAATATCGACTTGGATAACTTTATCTTCAGTGGGTGATTCTCTCTGCTCGAACCGGAGTTTCCATTGTGTATCCATTTGGTGTGCCCAGGAGTCATTTTTAAAGGGTTCAGATTCTTGTTCCTCTACTTTGAGAGAATCTGTCAATACTATATTTACTGATAATACTCGTTCAAGATCATCACATGAACCGAAGAACGATGAACCATCCTGAGAAAAGGAAAAGGTATCCTCACTTGACTCAGAGCTGTTCGAAGTTACAAGAGATGTGGTATACCCTAACCCGAAATGAGTTCGTCGATAGTAGGGATCACCATGAAACGGCATTCGCCTGCCTTTTCCATAGTTGAGGCCTGGCTCAGATTTTAGATCATAGCCCATGCATTGCATAATCTTCAAAGCCTGTGAGCTATATCTATGAATCTATATTTTCCCAGCATCGGATTCATAAGAATCTTCTTGTACAATCAGTCTGTTCCGCATGCGACCGAAGACTATTGGATGCTGATTGTTGCGAGTATGCGGGATAATAAAGATAGAATCTTCATGTGGCCCATATGCCGTGATGATATTAGATATTGACATTGCTTCCTACACGTACTGATGATAGGAGTCTATAGCTTTCAAGAATTTTTATGCTATAGGCTCTATATCATTATGAGGGAAAGATTCCTGATCAGGAAATTGAGCGTCAGTATACTGGAAAAGAGAATCTTTATTATCATCAGAAACCATGTTCCCGATTGTATTTACATCAGTCGGCTGCGTGCTGCGCCTAAGGTTGATGACCAAAGGTGGAGGTTTCTGGTTCAGAGTGATCACTAGGGGATTACTTGCTCCTCCTGACTTGGTTTTGTCTAAGTGGATAGCCATGGGTTTTATGACTTTCGGACGGGCAGTCCGCCCTTTCACCCGGATTGACAGAGGTTGTTCATCAGATGGTCCTCCTGGCTCCCGATGGGATTCCTCCTCAATCTTGCCTGATACCTCCTTCATGTAGTCTTGGGTGTACAATATGGCATCGGAATAGTAGGGCTCAACTCCTTTGAAAGGATTGAGATCAGCAAACTCTATTTTTACCGTCCCTTGGGCGTCTACATATTTGAAGCATTGATGTAGAGTGGAAGAAACGATATTGCGGTCGTGGATCCATGGTCTGCCCAACAAAATATTGTAAGATACCTTCGAATCAATGATGTAGCATGTAGCCACTGATCTAAGGTCCCCAATCTGGATCCTTCGACGAATCTTCCCCAACGGCTTACTTTTTCTGGCGTTGAAACCACGATTGTAGTGGTGGTGTAAGCCAGTTCGCTTGTAGGAATCCTTAATGGTCTTAGCAGACTGTGAGGGATAATGCTGATTGACGATCCCGGATCTATGTGAATCCGGTCTACCTCTATGGAGTCGACGTATCCGGTATAGTAAAGAGGCCTGTCATGCTTGCCATGTTTCAATAACATGTCCTCTTGAGTGAAAGTGATGTTAGGGACCACTTCCATGACACTATGCCATTGAGGACATGCCACAGGATCTTTATCCGAGGATTTGAGCTGGGTCAAGCATACGTCCTCCTGAATCAAAGCTTCACTCAAGGCTTGACGAGTGTCTTTGGATAGCCTAAGTAGCTCAAAGATGGATAATCTGGCTGGAGTATTAGCCAACTGGGCCAAGATGTCGAAGTTATATGGTTTCTCTAAACGTTTGTTTTGAATATTCTTCAAAGGTTTATCAAAACGAACTTCTTTTTGCTTGCCTTTGTCCGCCGAAGTTGGTCTAGAAGGACCTGCCTCTAGTATGACAGGTTCGGGTTCTGGAAGTTTGGCAGCTGAAGTGTCTGCCGTCGCTTCTTCCTGATTTCCTCCATATTCTTTGAGGTAGGCTTTCCCTGAACGGGTTCGGGTAGCCAAAGCCTCTTCTTCTGATGTCGGGGATATTGCAACCATATGGCATGATTTGCATCTTGAGTTCTTTCTGGACTTAGCCTCAGCAGCTTGAGTATCTTCCTCAATCTCTGACACCAGATCAGGATAGACCCACATAATCTCACCACTCTGGATAGTTAGGGGTACTAGGTCATAATTTTGACCCCTGGCCGGAGGGAAATTAACAACGTTCATCATCGTCCGGGGAAAAGGTACCACACCATCCGGGACTTCTTGAGGAGGTAGATTGCCAAATTAGAGAGAGATCATGTTGGCGGTGACCGTCTTCTCGCTATTACGCAGAGTGATGGCCTTGGCGTCGATTAACTCTTGGAATTTCCTTTTTAGTACATAACACACCTTTGTGGGGTGATGTACGTACCTGTGGAAAATACATTACTTAGGGTTATTGGTACTGTCGACTTTATTAGGACGCTTTACCTCTGGGAGAGTAAGCTTGCCACTTTTGACTAGACAATCGAATATGCTCAGAATATCGTCATCGTCAAAAGAATATTCTTTTTTAGACCTGGAAGTCCCAGGATTTGTTTGCACAGTCCCTGGAGTATGTTGCCTGGACGTATTATCGCCAGAGCTTCCTTTTCTTTGGAACCATGAGGATGTTCGCTATTGGAGGATGACGTCTTCCCTCTATCAGAGGTAGAGATCATAATTTCGTTGTCATGCACCTTCCGACTATTATCTTCAGCGGCCACCGCTGAGATGATAAACGAGGGCCATTCATGGAACTGATATAGTTTCATAAAAACTGAGATCAGTGGAAGAAGGTTCTTCCTACAAATGTCCACCAAGGTTGAATCCGAAACTCCGGAAGGCATCTGCAAAGTGGCCTAACGGAAACGTTCAATGAAAGTACGAACGTTCTCTTTCTCCTTCTGCTTCACTTCGATGAGCGAGGACATAGACATGTCCATCCCTCCTTTATAGAATCGAGCGAAGAACAGAGTCTTGAAATCTTCAAAGAAAGTAATGCAGTTGTCCGCAAGACTACGGTACCATTGGTAGGCCACTCCAGACAGGTAGCCCTTAAATACTCGAGTGAGAAGGGCGTCATTCCCTTGCAACAACTCCGTCATCATGCTGAAGTAGTTCATGTACTGGCTTGGTGACGTCTTTCCCTCAAACAAAACCATAACCTGTGGTTTGTATTTTGGTGGAAAAGGGATCTCATCCCAGATAGCTGGGTAAGGCTGGTTGATTCCCAATTTCTTGAGCTGGTCCTTATGCTTCAAGGTATCAAACTGGGCTTTCAATTCCCGAACTTCCTGCATCGGATCTTCAGCTAGGAAAGGGACCGCAGAAAGGTAAGAGGTCGGTTGTATTGTAACTCCAACAGGAGAGAATACATTCTCCGGATTGATAGGTTGAGGAGCCGTTGACTCTTGATTTAGAGCAGGCTCCTGGCTTGTGTTGGATGGTGGTGTGTCCACCCCCATACATAGTTGAGTCAGAAGAACCGATGCTTGAGCTATAGTTGCTGCATGTTGGGTCACTATCATCTGACGTATACTCTCTATCATGGAATACATCTCTTTAAGCGATGCTTCCAATACAGCGATGCGTTGATCAGTATTCCCCGACGGAGAAGCCTCTTCATGTTCATCTCCAATGGCATAGACCCCCATTTCTCTGGAGGCTACCGAGGGATTAGTATAGATCTCTGTAGAGATCGAGTCTATACTATCAGCATCACATTCAGGACAACCTTCAGTATCAAAATCGGAGGAATACGAAGCCGATTGTCATGACCTCGAACGAGTGTTTCGAAAGGCACCTGCTTCAATATTCTCCAGGAGTCTATCAAATCTCCTTTGGCTTGGAGTTCTAGAGGGATAACGTCTTAAACTTGATCTTCCTCTAGGAATGTGTGAAGCCATATTCACTGATACGAATGTAGGCTCTTCTTCCTGTAAAGGCAAAGAGTAGTTCAACCGGTCAAAAACTGACCGTTTAGCCTTTGAACATCAGTAGTTAACTACAACTTTGTGACTATTACAACGGTGCTCCCTAGGGGGTATAATAGACATATTAGAAGATCCCCTGTCTTTGTACTTTTGGATCAAAAAATCATGCAAATCAGGGAATTTAACAGGGAAAGTAGAAGAAGAAGGCTTATTTTGCCTTTTTATATCAGTTGGGGGTGGAGATTGGGAATCATAACTCTCTCCCTGCCATAAGAATACAGCAGTTCAGCCATGTGAGTAGCATATGATCTATCATCCTTCTGAGGAGCGTATGTTCCCGTGAATTGGATCTTCTTTAAGCGGACGGGCTTATCTTGGCGTACTCTGGATTTTTGCACAGGTTGGCATAAAACAGAGGAAGTCCTCAAACGTCCTCCAGCGTTACGCATAATCTGAAGAGTGGGCAACTTCTTCTCTTGATGGCATAAAAGCCTAGAGGTTGGGAGATCCGCTATTTGTTTTCCCTTGATGTGATCCAAGGGTCCATCTGCCTCCTTATAGGCGGAAGATGTATTTTTACGTGCGGGGCGCATCTAGAATTTCTGAATTGGCGCTGAGGCATTGTCAGAAATTTCGTCTGCCACATCACAGACGAGAGACGAAGTTTTATGCGCAGGACGCGGTGTAGACTTCTGGATTGGCACTGAGGCACTGCCAGAAGCTTTGTCTACCACGTCACAGACGGGAGACAGATTTTTATGCACGGGGCACGATGTAGACTTCTGGATTGGCACTGAGGCATTGCCAGAAGCTTTGTCTACCACATCACAGACGGGAGACGGATCTTTACGCATAGGGCGCACAGGTTATAATGTCACAACCTTGTTGGTCGGAGAGAG
Source organism: Iris macrosiphon (assembly GCA_036927795.1). NCBI lineage: Eukaryota > Viridiplantae > Streptophyta > Magnoliopsida > Asparagales > Iridaceae > Iris > Iris macrosiphon. Next base: position 64,941,008 of record JAYESA010000018.1, on the reverse strand, counting down.
ATAGCCTGCGGGAAGGCTAGAGGATGTCTGGGGCATCCATACTTTATGCAGCTTCCTGTTGTCTTGGACAGAGAGGGAATGATAGCTACCCCCTGCGCGAAGCATGTCTTCATAAGCAGATTGGTCGAATTGGACGACCAGAGTCTTCTTCGTTGATCCAACGAATACAGCATCGTGTTGAGCAATGGTTTCTCGTCAGATGAGAAAGTAGTCCCTAGCAGAGTCGCCATCTTGTGTTTGATAATAAACGAAAGAAATTGAAACTAGGTTTAAACGAAACCCTTTCTTTGTTTACAAACAAGAAAAAGAAGTACAATTAATCCTATACGAGGATATTAAGTACAAAAATTTGATTCTGGAGAAATATTGCTATAGGAGTCTGATCTGCGATCGATCACTTTATCCCTTGGACCACACGATGAGGAAGAAGTGTTATAGAAGAAGGAGAAGAAGCTTCAAAGACTGCAGGAGGGATTGAACTCTCGTTGCCAAAGTTGTCAATCAACACTCTGTGGAAGTTCTTTCTCTGATCTTGACCTTGACCTCTGCCCTTGACCTTTCCAACCTCTGAACCTTTACCCCTGTGACCGAAAATCTCTATTTATAGAGTTCGGTCACAAAAACTGACCAGTCGGTGTAGAAACCGAATAGCGGAGAGAGCTGTACCTTTTACGTGGTGGTAATAATAACTGCTACCTACGTATGAATGATCTCCTGAATTTGCGTGTGACACATGTCCAATTATGAGGTCACGCGTATAATCGCTCATCGAAGATCACGATATTCAAGTCACGTAAGTAACTGCCCCTCGCGTAGAGGTGGTTGGCATAAAAGCCAAATAACTGTCTCGTTGGCGTAAAAGCCAAATAGTTATCTTGTTTGCGTAAAAGCCAAATAGCTATTTTGTTGGCGTAAAAGCCAAGTAGTTGTCTTGATGGCGTAGAAGCCAAATTCTGTACCTTGTTGGCATAAAAGCCAAGTTGCTATTTTGTTGGCGTAAAAGCCAAGTTCTGCGTAAAGCTTGATGCTGCATGGATAGGTAACCAGCGTAAAGATAGCCCATTATCCTTCCTTGACTGAGGTCTTGAGCGTATTCTAGGCCAAGTAGCTTTATCACGTACCCTTTGCAAATATAATCTGAGTTATAGAATACGGCGTACTCCTATAGCTGAAAATAGCCAGGTCGGCATATTTCGAGGAGATAGCATATAGCGTACTCCTATAGCTGAAAATAGCTTAGTTGGCATAAAATGCCAGGATGGTGACGTGAGCGTATTAGCTCTAATTTTAGCTCTCTCAGTCATTAAAAGTGGAATCAAATCTCGTACATTAAATGCAGAGATCTGCCCCCATCTCGCGTATTAACTGCAGAGACGTACCTCAAGTTCTGTACAAAGAACAACTTTTGACGTGGCATCTGGTTTTGTCTCATCTTAAGCGTAAAAGCTTATCTCTGCCTGTGTAAAATAGGCAGCGTATTCTTTGAATGCATAAACAACATCATATATCAAGGATTATGTCACTAAACGATAGTCTAGGTCTCTGTACAGAATCATCATTACAGCCGTCCTCTTGATCGTCGTGTAGTGCTCTCTGTCAGGCGTCAGGTTCACTATTTTGTCTGACAGGTTCATTCGAGCAATACGAAGAGTTCCTCGTATAATAGCACGCTGTATTAAAAGCCGACATATTTTTATGCCGTAGTGGCGATGTAGCAACCTTTTTACTCCGAAACGGCCTATGAGTGCTTCTTTACGCAGACTGTTCTGGAGCTTTATTTTATGCTGAACAGTGTTGAAGCTCTGTTGTACACCAATGGCTATGAAGTCATGTTTTATGCCATACAGTGCTAGAGCTCTATTTTATGCAGGTTTCACGCATGTTGGGGATTTTATGCGTATAATTCCCCAGCGTATTTTTTATGCTTCTACAGTAGCGAGCGTATGTCCTTTATGGATGGATTTTTTAGATATAACCAAATAAAGATGCTCCCAGATGACGGAAAACATATTTCGTTCCACATACCTATGGGAGTGTATTGTTACATGGTTATGCCTTTTGGCTTAAAAATCGCTAGGACAATATACCAGTGCACTACGAACTTGATCTTCTGAAAGCACTTAAGAAAAATAGTAGAATGCTATATGGACAATATCGCTGTCAAAAGTCACCATAAAAAAGATTATTTATAAGACTCGAAGACGATATTCGAATTAATGTGTGCACATTAACTCCGAATAAACCTGGCAAAATCATTCCTAGGGGTTATCAGCAGCAAGTTTCTAGGATTCATGATCACGTCCAAAGGAATCCACCTCGATCCTGATAAAGTCAGATCAATATTAGATATACAGCCATCGAATAACCTCAGAGAACAGTGAGGCTTACAAGGAAGGCTAGCCCATCTTCGCAGGTTCGTTGCCAATTTACCGGGTCGGTGTCAGCCGTTTACTATGCTAATGAAGAAAGGTGTCACTTTCATATAGGTAAATTATGCCAGTAAGCTTTTGAAGACATTAAGAAGTACCTTACCAGCCACCAGTGTTGGCTTCCCTAGTCATGGAAAACCATTATTGTTATACGTGCACACTATGAACCATTCCCTGGGAGCATTACTGGCTCAGAAGAATGAAGAAGGGCACGAGCAAGTTGTTTACTATCTTAGCCGGATGATGATAGAGGCCGAGCATTGATATAATCAGGTCAAGAAGGAGTGTCTCGCTTTGGTCTTGTCATCTAGAAAATATAATATTGTGTGACTGGTCAGACCAACCATGCCATCTCTCGAGTTATCCCCTTTGAGTCCTCATAATTGAGCCTAGTGCACTAAACTCTTGACTCGTGACATAGGCCATACTGCTGTCACCATATGATATAGTGTTCATCCCACAAAAATCCATTAAAGGGCAAGCATTGGCGGACTTTCTAGATGTGCACCCAGTCCCTGAAGGGTCCAAATTATATAAAGATATATCACAAGAAGTACTGGAATCTAACTCGACTACTAGTGAACTCGTATGAAGATTATTCTTTGACTGTGCGTCCATGACAAGACCAAAAGGTCAAATCATAGTGAGAGTCAAAATTGTGCTAATATCCCTAAATAATTTATTCTTCCATAAAGCCTACTCATTGACAGAACTATGCTCCAACAATGCAGCGAAGTACAACAACATATTGATCGGCCTACAACTCACCCACCAACTGAAGATTGAGTATCTGGAAGCCTACGAGAATTATACTGTAAACCCCCTCGACCAATTCAGGATTAATCAGAATTAAATCAAGAGACTAGGATTAAATTGGAATTAATTAGGATTAATGTGCGTCAATTATACGTCTTAATACTCCTTGTCATTGCTTCGAGGTTGCAACATCCCACCCTTAGTATCGTCCACCCGAATTCACGAACATCTTTTAGACATGCCAGACTACCCCTGGCCATTGTGCAACCTTAGACACTCATTATTGCGTCTCATTTTAGCCACGCAATATTCCTTAAGAGAATGCCTTGCATTTATTAAATAATTAAATTCAAGGCCAATTTCACCTCAAACAAACCTAACCAAGCCCACATGCACTCAGCTACGTGGACCAGCCCCACCCCAACAATGCCGGACAGGCCCAAGTCCCAAGAGCAACCCATAAATTTCTATATATAAACACACTTTCTCTCCCTTTTGAAACACTAGATCACCATCATCCCAAACCTAGCAAACCCTAGCCGAGCCTCACCCGAGCAACCATCCCCACCCCGGCCGGACAACTCCCCGCCACCTCAGTCTACCACCTCCACAGTACCTCAGTCCACCGCCCCTCAATGCCGGACCACCCCCAGCAGCCTGCAACAGCCCTCACCCTCACCATCACCAATCCCATCACCAACATCCCCCCACCTAACCCGACTGCCCCGACTGCTCCCGACCGCCAACAATACCTTCACCAACCATTGACCGCCCGACCCCCCGCGTCGCCTTGACCCGACGACCACCCCCGCATCGCCTCGACTAGACGACCGTCGCCGCCCAGGACTACGACTGCTGCTGCTGCAGCTACTACAGTACGGTACTGCCGCTGTTGCTCACTGCCGTCGACGCCGGAGTTCCCCTCACCGGAGTACGGCCAACCAGCAGATAGACCCCCTTCGTCCTGTTGACCAGGTACTCGACCACCAGCCTCCTTTCCTTGTATAATGTCTTCATACGAACGTGTCATCGTATCGTCAAGTTGTGTCGCGTGTCGTATGTGGACACAAATCAATTATATGGAACCCAGATATGAGTATGTATGCTATTTTGATTTAAAATAGTAATTAATAAATGATAATTACCCTAATAGTCGGACTTGTTATAAGCACTTATAATTCACTAGAAACGTGGGCATCTACCTAGTGCAAATAACATGGAATAAATGGCGTATAATTCAATAAGGCATATTGTAGTTTCGTAAACCGATAACATAGAATTATTGTCTCAAGACGCCTAATCGAGGACAGAACGCATGTACACCCTAGCTACGTGCACACGTGACGCTGTATTCGATCAGCCGTGATCTTGCGACAGTACCTAAGAGCAGCGTCGTAAATTATGTATGCATTTGCGTTAGTGTCTGATGTAGAATTTCTATATTATATTGTATGTTTAGGGTCATTGGATCAGCCAGGAGACACTGCAGGAGCAGGCTATTTGTATTCACATCTTGAGGACTCAAGCAAGATACCTTTTCATATTTACTGTCTAATTTAAATTATGCATAAGTTGTATTGTATTCTTGTCGCTTTCTTTTTATATAACTGTGAGCGTCCGAGATTGACTCTGGTGCTATCGACGGATACGTCAATGATTAGTATACTTGACCTAGTTTGTAGTGACTCACCCCATTGGAGGATACTCTGATATCTTCTGAGACCTGACACTTCTACACGTTCGTGGTGACAATTTCATGTTGGGATACGGGTTTGTGTGCTCGACTAGCTATCGTCGCGTATGACATGCATCACGGTTAATAAGTAATTCAGGATTATTTCAGTGCAGAGACTTGGTATTTAGATACGGAGTATGCACGTCGCGTATTCGACTTGGATATATACATTGGGCGGGGAGGACGACTAGTAGGCATATGGGACACCCCACTCCTTTACACTGACACCGCACTCAACGGAGTGATACGGACGTATATATATTACTGATATCACGTTCTGTAGAGTGTTGGATGTTACTTGGTGATATTACAGATACCACACTCTATAGAACGTTGGATATTATTGTATTCCTGCGCCCATGTTATAGGGGGCATGTGTGGCATATACTAGCCGGTTGCCACGACTGGTGAATTACGTCAGCATATGTCTATCCTACACCTTCCTATATACTCACAGTTGTCCTCACATTGCATTCACTTAGATGATTAACACACCCTTTATTGTATTTATTTTATTCAGTATCTATATATGGCATACTTCTATGTATCTTGTTATGTCCCTCTGAGGACCTGGTACCATTCCAGATTTGGACGAGACATATTACCCCACAGTATACGGCCCAGGACAGGAGACGAGGTTCGCTATCGCAGAGGATTTAGAGGTGTTACCGTCAGAGTTTTCGTTATCACTTGGTAGGCCTTTCGCCTAAGATTGGGAGCATCATTATCTAGTCAGCCGATGCCCTAGTTATTACTCTTTTATCTATCATTTCAGTCCTGTTATTTAGTCATAGTAGTTGGTTTGTTCCCTCAGACATTATTGGTTATACTATGATATCTTGAGACTGGTGTTTATCTTCCAACAGTTTATTTAGTACTTCTTGCTGTTTATATTGTGGATGAGATTAGTTTACCTGTTGTTGACTGATATTGGACATGTTAGTATTTTAGGATAGCGTAGCACTCTTTATTAAGATCCATTAAATTGGAATATCCTCGAAGATGTGATAGCTGGCTATTGCCACGTGGCCTGGTCCCGTACATTTTGGGACTGGGGCATGACATGGTTTTATTGGTGGCCCATACAGGTCGTCTTTATCGCTTGTGGTATGATAACATGCCCAGCGAGCCTGTAATAGGATAGAAATTACTAGGTCTCATCCACTTTGATTTCATCTATAAACTTCCTTCGTATTATTTCTAAATATCTGCATCCTGTTTGCTTAATTCTGTACTCTTTTGATGAAGTCCTATCTCTTGCAGCAAGATGAACTTACGCAGAGGACGAGGAGCACCCAGTGCCTCGGTACCGAACAACACCACCCGAAGAGAGGAGGAACCCCAAGGACAACCCACGCTTCAGACCCCGCTGATACATTGGCACGAGACTCCTCAGGGCAATCTTACACCGCAACCCGAGGTACAGACTTCCCAGATGATCCCCATGCAGCATTTTGAGGGACAGACCTTAGGAGCCACACCGATGCTGCAAACTGAGAGGCCGACATCTGAAGAGACGCCTACTACACAGCCAGAGGTTCTATTATTTCTACCTCCACCCTACACATCTCAGATGCCACAACTAGATGGACAGCCACAGATGCTTCAGTTCTTTGAGACCATGATGCAAGCACAGTGGCATCAGACAAAGATATTGAGACAGAGTTTGATGGTAGTACTAGAGAGGACACCTGTTCTAGCACCCGTACCAGCTCCCCAACCAGCCCAGATAGGTGGCACTATTAGATGGTTCTGACAAATAGGACCAAATTCTTTCTCAGGTAATGAGACTACGGAACAAATCTTCGATTGGGTCGCCAACACGGAGATGCTATTAGAGGTTTCACAACTGCATCCAGACCTTTGAATGACCGCAGTGAGGGCCCAACTAAAAGGCAATGCCCATCACTGGTGGGATTCCATCAAGCGCAATATAGGTAAGAACTAGACTTGGAAACAGTTCTTAGAGTACTTTAATGCGAAGTATTTCCCAACTACAGTCAGAAATGTCCTGTACTCCCAGTTCCTACATCTAGAGCAGGGAAATATGACTGTTGACGCCTATAACGCAGAGTTCAGTCACCTTAGCAGATTTGGTGTCGTCCTAATACCCAATGATCTCGAGAAAGCCTAGAGATTTCATCACTGCCTTAATTTTGAGCTACAGAGGTATACCACCACACAGACAAGGATTTCTTATGAAGAGGTTCTTGCGGAGGCGAGAATCCAGGAGGCCATCGTCAGGGGAGCTAGACGTTCCAGCGCGACTACACCCGCCCGAGCCCAGCCCGGGGTAAGAGGACCGATCCGATATCCCAGAGCACTAACACAGCAGAGGGCAACACCATACCAGTCGAAGGAGCTTCCGACTTGTTACCATTGTGGCAAGAAGGGATACGTCATTAAAGATTATCGGAAGAAGTTAGGATTGTACATGATATGTGGAGCAAGTCAGCACCTTGTCAGAGATTACCGACAGCACTACAGACAGGACAGAGGCCAGCAGCACCATTCCCGAGGATACTACCCCCACCAGGAAGTCAGTGCCCACCAGCACCCAGAGGATTTCAGAGGGGACCACCCTTGGCCCCACAGGAGGTACAGTTCGATCGGACCCGACTGCAGATAGGAGGACAAATGCAGGGACATGCCTTCACGTTGGCAGCTACAGAAGAGGAAATAGAAGGGAAAGCTATCACAGGTACCATTTTAGTTACATCATTAACTGCAACTGCATTGTTTGATTCTGGTGCTACGCTATCATTTATATCTAGTAGATTTGTAGTAATGCATAGAGTAGCGACTCCCACCTTACCTAAGAGTTGGAAGATTCTTACTGTAGGAGGTATCGTGCCGGTTACCAGCACTATCAGAACGTGCTCGATAGTCGTATGTGGTAGAGAGATGAGAGCACGATTCTTGGTATTGTCTATGCCGTACTTTGATGTTGTGCTAGGCATGGACTGGTTAAGCCAGTATAACGTCGTACTGAATTACCGGAAGGGTAGCATCACTTTTAGACTGCCAGATCAGCTAGAGTTCGAGTACATGCGAGGGACCGTCGAGCAAGAAATAGGACAGATAGCTAGAACTTGCATGGCTATGGAGATGGTACCCCCACCAATAGTTGCAGAATTTGAGGATGTTTTTCCTGAAGGATTGCTAGGCTTACCGCCAGATAGGGATGTGGAGTTCACCATTGTTCTAGTACCCGGAGTAGCGCCTGTATCTTCTAATGTATACCGATTGGCGAAGAAGGAATTAGATAAGCTGAAGTTATAATTAGAGGAGTTGCAGAGCAAGGGATTTATCCGTCCTAGTACATCACCATGGGGAGCACCAGTATTGTTTGTACCTAAGAAGGATGGAACAGTACGTATGTGCGTTGATTACAGAGCCCTTAATGCTTTGACTGTTAAGAACAAGTACCCCCTACCGCGAATCGATGATTTATTCGACCAGTTGACATGAGCAGTGGTGTTCACAAAGATTGACTTAAGATCGGGTTATCATCAAGTGAAGGTGCAAAGAGAAGACATTCAAAAGACAGCATTCAGGACTCGTTATGGTCACTACGAGTTCTTAGAGATGCCTTTTGGACTAACGAATGCGCCAGTTGTATTTATGAACTTGATGAATAGAGTATTCCACCAATACTTAGACCGGTTCATGGTAGTCTTCATCGACGACATCTTAGTGTATTCGAAGAGCCACGAAGAGCACTTGAGACTAGTGTTAGAGACGCTGAGGAGAGAGAGACTTTATGCCAAGCTGAGCAAGTACGAGTTTCTTCTAGATCGTGTCACTTTTCTTGGATACGTCATCTCAGGAGATGGTATTTCAGTAGACCCGACGAAGATTTCATCAGTAGGGACATGGCCAACCCCTACCAATGTCTCAGAAGTGAGAAGTTTCCTAGGACTTGCCGGATATTACCAGAGGGTCGTAGAGAACTTCGTAAAGATTTTAGAGCTGATGACCCGTTTGACCAGTAAGGAGTAGGATTTCACCTGGACAGAGGAGTGTCAGATGGCATTCGATGAGTTGAAGAAGCGTTTGACTATAGCACCTATCTTGACCATACCTTCTGGACCCGGAGGATTCGTGATCTATAGCGATGCATCCGGGAAAGGATTAGGATGTGTCTTGATGCAGCATGGAAAGGTTGTAGCCTATGCTTCTAGACAGTTGAGGACCCACGAGAAAAACTATCACACCCATGACTTGGAGCTTACAACAGTGATCTTTGTTTTGAAGCTTTGGAGACACTACCTATATGGAAAAAGAGTAGAGATATTCACTGATCACAAAAGCCTAAAGTACGTCTACACCAAGAAGGACCTTAATCAGAGGCAGAGACGTTGGCTCGAGGTGATGACAGACTTCGAGATCGAGCTACAGTACCATCCGGGTAAGGCCAATGTAGTAGCTGACGCATTCAGCAAAAGACCCATGGCATTCTTCTTGACTACCGAACAACATCTGTTGAGAGATCTAGAACAGATGGGTATAGAAGTCGTCATGCCCGGAGTATACGGCCAGTTATCGATTTTTCAGTTGCAGTCGACATTAGTGGAGAGGATCAAGGCTGCTTTGCCAACAGATGCCAGATTCCAGAGGCTTAGACAGAGGACAGAGGCTGGAATACAGACAGGACTCCGTATACATGAGGACGAAAGTTGAGATATGGAGATCGTCTTTATGTTCCAAATATAGAACTTTGTCAGGAGTTGATGACAGAGGCACACAGTTCAACCTACTCCATTTACCCACGAGGCACGAAGATGTACAGAGACCTGAGGCAGTACTACTGGTAGCATGGAATAAAGAGAGAGATTGCACGCTTTATGGCCAAGTGCCTGGTGTGTCAGCAAGTCAAGACTGAGCATCAAAGATCTGCAGGATTTCTTCAACCGCTACATATACCAGAATAGAAATGGGAGCACATCACTATGGACTTTGTAATGGGGGTTCCGAGGAGTCCTAGTGGTCGCAATGCAGTATGGGTAATCGTGGATAGACTCACCAAGTCCGCACACTTTTTACCTTTCAGAGTTGGGCAATCTACAGAGGTCTTAGCAGACATATACATGAAAGATATTGTGCGACTTTACGAAGTGCCAGTTAGTATCGTGTCTGACAGGGATACGAGATTTACGTCTTACTTTTGGCGGAGAATGCAAGAGAGTCTCGGTACTCGCCTGAAGTTTAGCACAGCATATCACCCACAAACAGATGGCCAGTCGGAGAACACCATTCAGACATTGGAAGATATGTTAAGAGCGTGCATGCTAGACTTCGGAGGATCGTGAGAGGACCATTTGCATTTGGTCGAGTTTTCCTACAACAACAACTATCAAGCGAGCATCCAGATGGCTCCCTATGAAGCATTGTATGGAAGGAAATGTCGTTCCCCAGTATGTTGGAGTGATATAGGTGAGAGACAGATCCTTGGGCCAGAGTTGGTTGTTCGTACAGTAGAGAAGGTGAAAAAAATCCAAGGATACCTACGAGCAGCACAGGACAGGCAGAAGCATTGGGCAAATGCACACCGATGACTCTTAAAGTTCCAGGTTGGAGAACACATATTTCTAAAGATCTCACCTACTCGAGGGACTATCAGATTTGGAGGCAGAGGGAAGCTGAGTCCGAGGTACATCAGACCATTCGATGTGTTAGAACGTATCGGAGAGGTTGCTTATAGATTAGCCTTACCGCAGACTTTGGAAGGAGTCCATGACGTCTTCCATGTATCTCAGCTGAGAAGGTACATACCAGATTCGAGTCATGTGCTTGACTATTCAAAAATCACAGTCGGCCCGAGTTTATCATACCAAGAAGCGCCTGTTGAGATCCTGGACAGGAGTGAGAAGGTACTACGAGGTCAGACTATTCCCCTAGTCCGCGTCGCATAGAGACATCATGCACTAGGAGAGTCGACTTGGGAACGTGAGAAGGATATTAGACAGCGCTATCCTCATCTCTTCGAAGGAATAGGTACGTATTAGCATTTTAATTTCAGTCAGTTTCTTACCATGCGTATGTTTTAATTTCGAGGATGAAATGCTCTAAGGAGGGTAGATTGTAAACCCCCTCGACCAATTCAGGATTAATCAGAATTAAATCAAGAGACTAGGATTAAATTGGATTTAATTAGGATTAATGTGCGTCAATTATACGTCTTAATACTCCTTTCCATTGCTTCGAGGTTGCAGCATCCCACCCTTAGTATCGTCCACCCGAATTCACAAACATCTTTTAGACATGCCAGACTACCCTTAGCCATTGTGCAACCTTAGACACTCGTTATTGTGTCTCATTTTAGCCACGCAATATTCCTTAGGAGAACGCCTTGCATTTATTAATTTAATTAAATTCAAGGCCAATTTCACCTCAAATAAACCTAACCAAGCCCATATGCACTCTGCTGCGTGGACCAGCCCCACCCCAACAAGGCCGGACAGGCCCAAGTCCCAAGAGCAACCCACAAATTTCTATATATAAACATACTTTCTCTCCCTTTAGAAACCCTAGATCACCATCATCCCAAACCTAGCAAACCCTAGCCGAGCCTCACCCGAGCAACCATCCCCACCCCAGCAGGACAACTCCCTGCCACCTCAGTCCGCCACCTCCACAGCACCTCAGTCCACCGCCCCTCAACGCCGGACTACCCCCAGCCGCCTACAACCGCCCTCACCCTCACCATCACCAATCCCATCATCAACATCCCCCCTCCTAACCCGACTGCTCCCGACCGCCCACAACACCTTCACCCATAATTGACCGCCCGACCCCCGCGTCACCTCGACCTGACAGCCACCCCAGCGTCGCCTCGACCCGACGACCGTCGCCGCCCAGGACTGCGACTGCTGCTGCTGCGGCTACTACAGTGCGGTACTGCCGCTGCCGCTGTTGCTCACCGCCGCCGACGCCGGAGTTTACTTCACTGGAGGGCGGCCAACCAGCAGATAGACCCCCTTCGTCTTGTTGACCAGGTACTCGACTACCAGCCTTCTTTCCTTGTATAATGTCTTCATACGAACGTTTCATCGTATCATCAAGTTGTGTCGCGTGTCGTATGTGGATACAAATCAATTATATGGAACCCTAGATATGAGTATGTATGCTATTTTGATTTAAAATAGTAATTAATAAATGATAATTACCCTAATAGTCGGACTTGTTATAAGCACTTATAATTCACTAGAAATGTGGGCATCTACCTAGTGCAAATAACATGGAATACATGGCGTATAATTCAACAAGGCGTATTATAGTTTCATAAACTGATAACGTGGAATTATTGTCTCAAGACGTACGTTAACCGAGGACAGAATGCGTGTACACCCTAGCTACGTGCACACGTGACGCTGTATTCGATCAGCCGTGATCTTGCGATATTACCTAAGAGCAGTGTCGTAAAATATGTATGCATTTGCGTTAGTGTCTGATGTAGATTTTCTATATTATATTGTATGTTTAGGGTCATTGGATCAGTCAGGAGATACTGCAGGAGCAGGCTATTGGCATTCACATCTTGAGGACTCAAGCAAGATACGTTGCCATATTTACTGTCTAATTTAAATTATGCATAAGTTGTATTATATTCTTGTTGCTTTCTTTTTATACAACTGTGAGCGTCCGAGATTGACTCGGGTGCTATCGACGGATACGTCGATGATTAGTATACTTGGCCTAGTTCGTAGTGACTCACCCCATTGGAGGATACTCTGATATCTTCCGAGACCTGACACTTCTACACGTTCGTGGTGACAATTTTATGTTGGGATACGGGTTCGCGTGCTCGACTAACTATTGGCGAGTGTGACATGCATCACGGTTAGTAAGTAATTCAGGATTATTTCAGTGTAGAGACTTGGCATTTAGATACGGAGTATGTACGTCGAGTATTTGACTTGGATATATACATTGGGCAGGGAGGATGACTAATAGGCATATGGGATACCCCACTCCTTTACACTGACACCGCACTTGATGAAGTGATACAGACGTATATATATATTACTGATACCATATTCTGTAGAGTGTTGGACGTCACTTGGTGATATTACAGATACCACACTCTATAGAATGTTGGACGTTATTGTATTCCTGCGCCCGTGTTATAGGAGGCATGTGTGGCATATACTAGCCAGTTGCCACGATTGGTAAATTATGTCAGCATATGTCTAACCTACACCTTCCTATATACTCACAGTTTTCCTCACATTGCATTCACTTAGATGGTTAGCACACCCTTTATTGTATTTATTTTATTCAGTATCTATATATGGCATGCTTCTATGTATCTTGTTATGTCCCTCTGAGGACCTAGTACCTTTCCAGATTTGGATGAGACATATTACCCCACAGTGTATGGCCCAGGACAGGAGACGAGGTTCGCTACCGCAAAGGAGTTAGAGGTATTACCGTCAAAGTTTCCGTGATCACTTGGTAGGCCTTCCGCCTAAAATTGGGAGCATCATTATCTAGTCAGCCGATGCCCTAGTCGTTACTCTTTTATATATTATTTCAGTACTGTTATTTCGTCATAGTAGTGGGTTTATTCTCACCAGACATTATTGGTTGTACTATGATATCTTGAGACTGGTATTTATCTTTCAGTAGTTTATTTAGTACTTCTTGCTGTTTATATTGTGGATGAGATTAGTTTGACATGTTAGTATTTTAGGACAGCGTAGCACTCTTCGTTAGGATCCATTAAATTGGGATATCCTCGGAGACGTGACAGCTGGCTATTGCCACGTGGCCTGGTCTCGTGCATTTTGGGACTAGGGCATGACATATACGTTAATCGTGAGCCAAGTTCAAGGAGAATATGAAGTCCGGTATAAATACTTAATACCTTATCATCAAGCTGCTCTGAAGATCACCGAAGGATTCAAATTTTTTTACATAGACTGTGTGCCTCGATTACAAAATACGAAAGCAGATGCACTCGCACGGTTAGATGCTCTACTCGCCACCCTGACTGAGGCTGAATATCAAGTGACAATATCAAGTCATGATCTATTCAACATCAATAACAACACGAAGATTAAGTAAGCATGCTCAACATAGATAAGGTTTCTGCCCCATGATTGGAGGATTTTGTTCATAGATTTTATTCTATATAGAAATCTACCTGACGATTCCAAAGAGGTAGCATCCATCAAGAAAAAAATATTATGTTTTTATTATGACTCTGTTAGCAAGGCGCTCTACCAACGATCTTATAAAGGAAGTTTTGCTCTGGTGCGTCAAATAAATATGCAAAGGAAGTTCTTAAGGAAGCACACAATGGTATGTGCGACGCACACCAGCCTGGTCCTAAACTGCAGGACCGTCTTCGATGTATGTGTTACTACAAACCTACCATGTTAGTACATGCTATAGAGTATATGAAAAGATGTAAAGAGTACCAATTTCACACGGACTTCATTTATCAACCATCATAACTACTATATCAAACTACCATATCTTGGCCTTCTGAAGCCTAGGACATGGATATCACAGGCCCCATTAGCCCACCATCGATAAACGGACACCAACTTATTCTTATTATGAACGACTATTTCTCCAAATGGGCTAAAGTTCTATCATTGTTTGAAGTAAAGACATCAAATGTCATCAAATTCCTCAAGAACGACATAATATACTATTTTGGGGTCCCTCAGTGATTAATCTATTATAATGGACCCCAGTTCGTGAGCCAGACATTTCATCAATTTTGTGACAAATTCAAAATTCAATATTTTACCTCGACGACTTTATACCTGTACGATTTGCACCCGGATATTCGGGCACGAGTACGTAGGTACGTCCAGCCTACGCCGCAGCATTGGCGGTAGAATATTGTCTGGGTCAACTCTAACTAACTAAATATCTCAACAATATATATAGTACCTGTCAATCATCTCAACTCCAAATAGAGGAACAATATGGTATCTCATAAATGTAACTATACTCAATCATAATGCAAACTATGGAAGATAGAGCACGAATGGAATAACGAAGGAAAAGAATCACAATACAACCACAAGACTGAAATAATATACATGCTAAAGTCTTAACAACAGTCTAATACAAGTCCACCAAAAATAAACGAAACCTCCTCAGGCTCTGGTATTAAGTCCTCCTGGTCTACAAGAGTATCCTCTAATGGTATGCCCTCTTGTGGTCCGTAGTATATGGGACACGGATCTATGAGCCAATCATCTAAAAAATATAGCCAGTCAGGATTGGAGCAAAGTACATACCTCTGAAAGTAGTTTCAAATACATAATCGAGCATATAAAACAGATAATAAAAAAGAATACAAGATAACTAAACAACAGAATAAAATAAACTAGAGTGAACAGGTAATGTACTGGAAAGAAGAACATATAATAGAATATCTACAATATAATAGAATAAATAAAATCTAACTAATGTGCCATGGAATACAAGTTTATTATGTGATCTGTTTAGGTTGAACATGAATACAATATGGTAACTCGATTACAAGTGTGGTATGTAATCGACATATACACGAATATATTGGGGCTTGATCACATAATCAATTCCTACTCCCCATCCTCAACTAATACCAATAGATTCAATCATGACACATTACGAACACGAATATGGGCATACTGAACACGAGCAATGTATGTATACAAATATAAGCACACTGAACACGAGCACTATATGAAAATAAAGTACACGATAATCAATACCCGATACATACGATAAAATACATGTGAAAGAGTACCCGCTGAACACGGTAAGGGATAACATCTTCTGACAAGATCCATGTAGTACCAGTCCGTAAAACCATTGTGTCAGAATCAAGTATACAGTTCTAGAATATGAGATATATACACTATTATGAAATGAAAACTAATAGAGAAATATACTCGCTTGAGGTCCTGAGCAAGGTGTGTCTCTCGATGCCCAAGCTGGTGTCACACAGACCTATATATGGTATATTGCATCAATACAAGGTTTTGGAATAAAAATAAGTTAAACTAGGTTAATTATAGGTCATAAAGCTATTTCTAAGTCAAAATAGTCAAACTAGGTCAACCCTAGGTAAAACTAATCAAACTTGGTCAAACTAGCTATTTTTAGGTTGTGTGAGTCCATCTCTAGGATAATGGATCCATTCACTATGTAACTAGGCTATACTAGCTATGCTAAGATATTAGGATACCAACAAAATATCGTATCATAAGATACGCAAGTTATTTGATATAAAAATACTACAATATATATACAAGACAAAATAGGTATTACTCCTAGCTAAACTAATGCTAAGTGGATACCGTGGCTTTGAACCAAAAGCGGTATCACACCACCTACACACCCATCTTGAAATACAAACTCAATACCTTGAGTATAAACCAATACCTTGACATTACCTTGGTATCACAAGGTAATCCAAATTCTAACATATAACTAACTACCCATACACCTAACTATATACTAACTTGCATTTAAACTTCTAACAATACTATATTAACTAACATACTAACATACCTCTTGATATTTAATACCCGTACCCAAAATACCTCAACTCTCATTAACTTGGTGTTACTCAAGATAATCTAGAAATAATACTAACCAATGCTAATTAGTGCTTATATATATATATATATATATATATATATATATATATATATATATATATATATATATATAACTTACTAACTTATCAATATATATAAATATAACTAACTAACTTATCAATATATACATACATAACTAACTTAGCTTATAACTTATCCATAACTAATACTACCGCTGCTTATTAAAAATTTTGCAGCTGACACTACTGCTGCTTATTACAATTTCTGCAGCTTATTGCTACTTATGTCGCTGCTTACTGCTTCAGTTGTAACTGCTTATCGCTGCTTCTGTCGCTGCTTACTACTTCAGCTGCAGCTGCTTATCGCTGCTTCTGCTACTGCTTACTGCTTCTACTGCTGCTGCTCACTGCTTCTGCTTATTGCTGCTACTGCTCACTGCTTCTGCTGCTGCTTTATGTTGCTGCTTCTTGCTGCTGATGCTTTCCGCTGCTTACTGCAGCTTATTGCCCTGCTTATCCGGCTGCTTATGCCTATAATTCACCCCTCTAGCTCACATGTACATATCTGATACACACATACACTCACTCACATAACTACATATATATATAAATTTATCCATCTACCTATATATACATATATGTCACCATATATCCACACTAGTGGTGCACATACACTCTTCTATTCTCCCATGAACACCAACACATAAAAATAAAATATAGAACATACACATAATTATACATATACATATATATCATACAACAATTATAATATTCTAATAGCTATAATCAAGGCGAATTAAATTGAAATGCAAGAAAACAAACATGTGGAGTGCACCGCACCCGTATCATCCTCAATCTATGATATGCTTGCGATACGGCTCGACCACAACACCAAACGTATATCGAAGGACACGAGCAAGTCTAAAATCATAATTAGAAGCAACACGAAGTGTTAGCTACTCGACTACGTGCCCGTGTCAAAATATGACATGCTTAAACCCCCTTGTGTCCGAAAAAACCCCCAAATCAATCTATATCGTCAAATTGTCGGGATACGGCCTATATATATCCAATTATGGATACAACACTAGTCACACATAGTCAAACATATGTCAATTTGGTCTAATTGACCTATTGACAGACACAAGATGTGCCAATCTTGAAATTCTCCAAAAATTGACATAAAATACCACGTAACATTCTCCATATGCCTCCTATGAACCTAATTCAAATTCCTATGGGTAGCCTTAGTACATAAAAGGGTTTCTAATGATTAAATTATAGATTTAGAGTCTAATTAGTGAGAGAAAACTGAATTATAATCTATTGAAAGATGGATTCCCAATGAAATACCCAAATTGAGTATCAAAAGCCTTCAACTTGTAGATCCTTGCTTCTCCTTGTAGATCCTTGCTTCCTCCTTATAGATCCTTGCTTTCTCCTTGTAGATCATTGTTCTAATAGCCTCCAATAAAGAATAAGGAAGGAATTGGGAAGAAATTTGAGTAGGGATTGGTGTAGGAATGAAGGAATTTGGAAGAAAAAAATTCTATATCCATATTTGGAATAAAAAATAAGGATATATAGTCTCTTCCCACTCTAATAGGTGGTCGGCCGATACCCTTCCTCCAAGCTAATATAAAATGTCTGCAATACCCCTTGGGGCTTGTCATGAAAGAATTAATTAAGGAGGAAAGATTCTAGTCTAATTGGTTTCACTAACTAATTCATCCTCCTATTGAATGGGCTTACTATTGGGCCCAATTCTAACTAGAAATAAATATTGGTCCATGGATCTAATCTAAACTAGTTAGGTCCACTAACACAAGTCCAAAATAAAATCTTATATCTAACAATAAATAAATAATACACTAAATAATATTTATAATATGCACAATATTTAATATATAATCCTAAAAATAAAAATATCTATACCAAATTATCAAACTACCCTTAGTTGGAAAAGTGAGGGTGACAATCCTACCTACCTTAGAAAAAAATTGTCTTAAAAGATAAGGAAAAAACTAACTACCAAAAGCAATCAATACAAGCAAAAAAGAATCATACCTCACGGCTCAAACAGATAAGGATATTACTCGCATATCTCGGCCTCTCGCTCCCTGGTACTCTCTCTTGGTGAGTGATGCCTCCATGTGACATACACCAAAGAAATCGTCTGGTTCCTCAGCACCTTCTTTCTTCTATCCAGAATCTCCACTGCTCTGGATAGCTAAGAGTAGGACCCACCTCAATCTTCGAGTGATCCAACACATGACTAGGATCTGCCATGTACCGTCTCAACTACGATACATGAAACATGTTGTGCACTCCCTCCAATACAGGTGGTAAGTCTAGTCTGTAAGTAACTGCAGTGACCCTCTCGAGAATACTTAAAGGTCCGATGAATCGCGGACTAAGCTTTCTGCCTCTACTGAAATGAATCGTGTCACGTGTCGAAGAAATCCTCAAGAAAACCAGATTGCCAACCTAGCACAAATGTAAACTCCCTCAACCAATTTAGGGTTAAATTGATTTAAAACCGGAGGCTAGGATTTATTTGAACTTAATTAGAAATTTTATGAGACAATTTTATGTACCCCTCTGACCATGACGTAACCCTAGCTATGACATGTTCGTTGATTTCAGCCTTGCGCTTTCAATTATTAATTTAATTAATTTTTGGAGACCAAATTCACCCTAAGTAGGACTTAACCAAGCCACATGCATTCTTTTATTGGACCCGTCCCACCCCAACAAGTTTCAGATAGGCCCAAGTCCCGAGGCCAGCCCATCAAACTCCCTTATAAATACCCATACTCTACCCATCAAAAACCTTAAAAGTATTATTCACCCATCACCCCAAACCCTAGCCGATCCCCTCTCACCCGAGCTACCCCTCCCTCTACCAACCGCTGGCCACCTGGCCGACGGTGCTGCTCCCCACGCCGGACCGCCCTGCCCACCGCCAACCAGCACGGTCAGCCGCCCGCAACCCCACCTTCAACCATCCCCCGCCATTAACTAAACTCCATCTCCTCCGACTTCCCGACCCCCCACCGTGAGCCGCCACCATCACCGCATATCCTCGCCTAAACCACCTCAGTCCACCGGACCATCGTCCCCACCACCTAACCTTGCCGGCCAGCCGCTGCCGCTGCAGAACTGTAGTGGCGACTGCCGCTACTGTACAGCCACTGCCGCTGCTGCTCTACGCCGGCCAACACCGGAGCACCGCCTCGCCGGTGGACGTCCAGACTGCGAACGCAGACCCCCCCACGATCAGCCTCGTATAGGTACAACTCGTATCATGTGTAGTTATATCATCGTGTCGTCGAGTTGTATCGCGAATAGTCGCGTGGACACAAGAAAATTATGCTAGAAACCCTATATTTGAGTATGCATGCTAATTAGACTTAAGTAATGAATTAATAGATAATAATTCCTCTAATAGTCTGACTTGATATGAGCACTTATAATTCACTGGGAAACATAGACTTGACCTAGTACATTTCATATGGGAATTAATGGCGTAATGCAACAACACGTAATGTAAGTTCGTAAAACCATAAACGTAATAATTATTGTCTCAAGACACACGTTGACCAAGGACAGAACACATGTACATTCTAGCTACGTGCACACGTAACACTGTCTTCGACCAACCGTGAACTTGAGACAGTTCCTAAGAGCAACGTAGTGTCTACACATTTGGTCTTAGTATCTGATGTAGATTTCTATATTATATTGTGTGTTAGGATCATCGGATCAGCCAGGAGACATCGCAGGAGCAGGCTATTGGCATTCACAGCTTGAGGACTTAGGCAAGATACCTTGCCATATTTCTGTTTAAATTAAATGCTGCATAAGTTGTATGTTATCTTGCTGTTCTATTTCATATGACAATGCGCGTCCGAGATTGATTCGGGTGCTATCGATGGATACGTCGATGATTTAGTATACTTGGCCTAGTCACTAGTAGACTCACCCCAGTTAGGAGGATACGTTGATATATTCTAAGACCTGACACTTTACACGTATTCACTGTGACATTCATATTGGGATGCGGGTCCGCGTATTCGAATAGCTATCGGTGCGTGTGATATGCATCATGGTTAGTAAGTAACTCAGGATTATGTTATTTTAGAGACTGGCATATAGACATATGGTATGCACGTCGAGTATTCGACTAGTGTATCTACATTGGGCGGGGAGGACCACTAGTAGGCGTATGGGATACACCCATTGGAATTCGTAGTATTCGGAGGAGCCACGGATCCAATGACTCCCTTTATGCAGATTCCCCGTTCTCCGGATCAATATGGACGTTATATATACTTGTAGATTCCCCATTCATCGAAGACATATGGACGTTATATGATTCAGATTCCCCGTTCTTCGGAGCGGTATGGACGTATATATACTTGCAGATTCCCCGTTCTTCGGAGTGGTATGGACGATATGCCTACACCTACTCATATGTACCAAAGTTGTCCTCACATTGCATTCACTTAGATGGTTAGCACACCCTTTATTGCATTTACTTTATTCAGTATTTATATGTGGCATATTTCTATGTATCTTGTTACGTCACTCTGAGGACCTGGTACCTTTCCAGATTTGAACGAGGCATACTACCCCACAGTGTACAGGCCAGGACAGGAGACGAGGTTCGCTACCACAGAGGAGTTAGAGTGCAGCCATCAGAGTTTCCGTGATCACTTGGTAGGCCTTCTGCCTAGGATTGGGTGCATTATTATCTAGTCAGCCGATGTCACGACCTGCACCCGGTGTAAGGGTACTAGTTGCCTATTGTTGACTGATATTGGGACCACTAATATAAGTCCATCTCCTTAATTAATTAATTTAATCCATCTCCTTAACAATGGGCTTTCTAAATGGGCTAAGTCTAACTAATTAATTCATGTTGGTCCATGGGTCCAAACTAAACTAGTTGGGTCCACTAATATAAGTCTAAATTAAATAAATAATATCTAATAATAATTAAATAATACAACAAATAATTATTTACCATGCATAATATTTAATTAAATAGGAAAAGACTAAAATATCCTTTCCTAGAAAATATGGTAGTGACAGCCGATGCCCCAGTCATTATCTTTTATCTATCATTTCAGTATTTTATTTCGTCATAGCAGTGGGTTTGTCCCCACCTGGCATTCTTGGTTGTACTATGATATTTTGAGACTGGTGTTTATCTTCCAGCAGCTTATTTAGTACTTCTTGCTGTTTATTTTATGGATGAGATTAGTCATCTATTGTTGACTGATATTAGGACATGTTAGTTATTTAGGACAGCATAGCACTCTTCGATAGGATCCAGACGTGACAGCTGGCTATTTCTACGTGGCCTAGTTCCATATATTTTGGGACTAGGTTTTAGTGGGTGCACGATGCCAAAGTTATCGATCACTACTCTTTGCCTGAGCTATGGATTCTTCTCTCTCAAAGATTCTTCGACTTCTCTCCAATCTCCAATTTTTTGACCTTGCTAAAATCTTCAACCTCGCTAAAATCTTTGACCCTTGACCTCTGTCGATAGAGGTCTCTATTTACAGAGTTTTTAGTGACAATGACCACCCAGCCGGCGTAGAAGCCGAGCCGTAGAAAGTATGGCACCTCTTTACGCGATGGTTACAATAACCGTTGCCTGCATATAAATGATCTCCTGAATGAGCATATGACGCATGTCCCATTAAGAGACGATGCATATAACAACTGTGAAGATCACGACATAAAAGCCACGTAGGTAGTTATCCTTCGCGTAGAGAAGGTTGGCGTAGAAGCCAATAACCTATCACTATGGCGTAGAAGCCAAAGAGTTATCAAACCGGCAGAGAAACCGAATAGGCGTAGAAGCCGAGCAGGCATAGAAGCCGAGTAGGCGTAGAAGCCGAGCAGGCGTAGAAGCCAATGCGCAACGTGCCAGTGTGATGATGTAGACGTCTTAGCCGGAATTACGGCTTTGGGAGATATACTCAAATCTCTTGCATTAAATGCAGAGATCTGCCATCATCCTGCACATTAAATATAGAGGCATGTTTCGAAGGCTTGCCATTATTCTGTGCATTAAATGCAGAGGCGTGCCTCGAGCCCTGTACGAAGAGCAGCTTTTGACGTGGCAGTCAGTTTGTCTTCTGCGAAGCGTAAACAGCTCACATCTGCCTGTGTAAAACTAGGCAGCGTATTCTTTCGTTTGGGTAAAAGGAGTTTACGCCGAGGAGATGTCAGTAAACGACGGTTCAGTGACATTAATCAAATCTCTTGCATTAAATGCAGAGATCTGCCATTATCCTGCGCATTGAATGCAGAGGCGTGTCCCGAAGGCCTGCCACATTCTGCGCATTAAATGCAGAGATGTGCCTCGACCCTGTACGAAGAGCAGCTTTTGACGTGGCAGCCGATTTGTCTTCTGTGGAGCGTAAATAGCTCACATCTGCCTGTGTAAAACTAGGCAGCGTATTTCTTCGTTTGCATAAAAGCAGTTTACGCCGAGGAGATATCAGTAAACGATGGTTCGGTGATATTAATCAAATCTCTTGCATTAAATGCAGAGATCTGCCATCATCCTGCACATTTAATGCAGAGGCGTATCCCGAAGGCCTGCCACATTCTACGCATTAAATGGAGAGACGTGCCTCGAGCCCTGTACGAAAAGCAGCTTTTGACGTGGCAGCCAGTTTGTCTTCTGTGGAGCGTAAACAGCTCACATCTGCCTATGTAAAACTAGGCAGCGTATTCCTTCATTTGCGTAAGAGCAGTTTACGCCGAGGAGATGTCAGTAAATGACGATTCGGTGACATTAATCAAATCTCTTACATTAAATGCAGAGATCTGCCATCATCCTGCGCATTGAATACAGATGCGTGTCTCGAAGGCCTACCACATTCTATGCATTAAATGCAGAGACGTGCCTCGAGGGTCTGCCATCATTTCAGCCGTTATCTGGGGAGCCGTGTAGTACTCTTTGTTAGGAGTCAGATGTCAGGTTCACTGCGTGATTTGATAGGTTCTTTCGGGGAATACGAAGCGTTCCTCGTACGCTTTAATGTTGTATTGAAAGCGGATGAGTTTTATGCCATAAAGGCGATATAGCACCCTTTCTACGCTGAAGCAGCCTGGACGTAATGCATTGCGCGGATAGTCCTTGAGCTTGTATTTTACGCTGTACTTGGCGGGAAAGCTCTGTTGTACGCCGATGGCTCTGAAGTCATATTTTTACGCTGTCCAGCATTAGAATGCTATATATAGCTACTCAGCATATTTTTTATGCTTCTACAAGACCCCCTTCAAAGCTTTTAAATTTCTCGTAATTTGAAATGCTTTGAATGAAGCATGAAACGGTCAAGTCTGACTCGTTCTTCAAGGCTAATTTTTTGGCAGATTCTTGGGGATCCGTTGGGATTCGGTGTGTTCTCTTTTGCCTATATAAAGGCTGAGGAGTTAACCTGTTCTTCCCATATTCCCTTTACCATATAAAGATGATCGCCGAAGTTCGTCGGGTCGACTTGAGGAAGAAGAAGACCATGTCCTTCCAGCATGTAAGGAGCCAAAAAAGAAGGCATCTTCGAGCAAGTGTCCTCTGCAACAATGGATCATGGAAGGATATCATAGCCTCCCTTGCTCGGGATAATCAACAACTTCATATGGCGGTTCATCCAGGAGAGAGGAAGGGTCACATTGGACCACACAGCTTACAAGCTGTAAATCTTCTCCTGATACTTTTGTGGACGATAGCAGACAAACTGTAACTGCCGTCCTCGAGTATTGAGTTAGGTTTAATACCTCAACTCAATCTATCATGGCATTGGATACAGGAAAGCAGATTTACCCTGCTGTCCTGTATTAGAGGATGGGTCTAGGCCCAGTTTTGTATCCTCCCACTATTAATTATTTTCTTGTTAATCGGTCGTGGAAACCGACTAACTGCTGAAGAAGACGGAAGAAGATCTCCACCGATACGAGAACCTAGCAGAACAGATTCTGGGGGTGGCCTTCCGATGAAGATGAGGGAATCCTTTGTAGACGGGATTTCCCTCATATGTAATCATGAAAATAAAGAAAAAATCCCTTGTAGACAGGATTTCCCTCATATGTAATCATGATTTAATAAAATTGTCTTTTTCTGTGCATATGATTATCTTGCCATATCTTTGCTGTGCTGAAGTCTGAATATGTGTAGCTTCGACACGTCTGGTAACTTTACGTCGACTCTGATAGAAAGAGCATTAGGTCTCATCCTATCTTTTACGTATAACTAGGGATGCGCAGAAAGCAGCTTTAGTATTTAAGTCGAGTACTCGAACTGTCCTGTTGTTTAGGAATGGGGGAGCCACATAGAATTCTGAACTGTCACTTCTGATGAGAAGAATTATTGTTCAGACCATCATCTTCAAGAATAATTTTTTGAAAGTCCCTTGATTTAGGGCGAGAAACGGCTGTCAAACTGAGTCGCCATCTTGAGCTGTAGATAAAATATTCAGACTGGAGTCTGGATGAACTTCCAATCGACCCAAGAAGAAGAGTCATTTTCAAATCTAAAATATGTGTGCTTTGAGTACTTGGGATATTTTGAGGCCAAGAAGGAGTATCCTCTGTGTGAACCTTTGCAATTGACCGCCTTGGGAGTTGTTCAGATATACGCCTATTCTGGCCTGCGTATTTTGAGATATGCGGAAAGTCAGAGATCCGTAGTGTAGATGAGCATAAAATCCTGAGTTCGTAGCCTATCGAGCATAAAAGCCACCGAGCATGAAGTCATATATTTGTAGTTCCTGAGCGTGAAGTCGTAGGTTTGTAGCCTCTCGAGCATAAAAGCTACCGAGCATGAGAGCATCCGGGCTTAAAACCATAGACTTGTAGCCTCTGAACGTAAAACCGTAGATTTGTAGCTGTCGAGCATAGAAAGCTCCTTGGCGTAGAACTGTAGATTTGTAGCCTGTGAAAAGGAAATCTTCCGAGCGTGAAGTTGTGGATCTGTTGCCTCTGAGCGTAAAAGCCATCGAGCGTGAAATCCTAGATTTGTAGCTTCTGATCGTGAAGTCGTAGGTTTATAGCCTCTCGAGCGTAAAAGCTACCGAGTACAAAGGCATCCGGGCGTAAAACCATAGACTTATAGTCTCTCAGCATAAAACCGTAGATCTGTAGCTGTCGAGCGTAGAATGCTCCTTGGCGTAGAACTACGAATCTGCTTTGCACAAAAACTTTTCGAATTTGCTGACTGTCTGCCTTCTCTGAGTAATAGGCTGACGTAGTACCCAATCATAACCGAGTATTAATTGTCGGGTTTGGTTCGAGATCCGAGGAGTCCATCCGAACTCTATATATACCCCAAGGTTCTGAGAGAAAAACTTTTCATCTGTCTTTTACAAAAGAAAGCCTTCGTCTCTTTGAGTTCTCTCCTTCGTTTCTTCTCCTTGCATTCAGAGTTTTCAGCAATGGCCCCAAAACCGATCTCCTCCTCCTCTAAGGGAAAGAAGGTCGACTCTTCTTCTCGTTCTTCTGGCCAAGTGAGAGCGACTTCTGTCGGACAAGGCGAGCTTCCTTCTGGACAAAGTGTCCCGCCGATGAGCAGCGCACCCGAAGTTAGAGGTAAAGCTTTTGGGATAAAAAGAACGACGAAAAATCCTTCGCACACGTTGTACGTGACCGCGTTAGGTCATCTTCTGTGCTGATAGCCTCTTTAAGAAAGATGATGCACGGAGACGTTTCATCTTTTACGTCCATATTTTTAATGTGTCAGCGTAAAAACTCCATATTTTTGCAGTTGAGCGTAAAAGCTTTGACTGTCGAAAACTTGGCGTATACTATAAAATTAAGTTTTACGCTTGGATAAAAATTCTGGCATAATAACTCAAATTTTGGCAGTCTGGCGTAAAACCCAGACTGTATACCGCCAACCTTGAATTTTACGCTTTAGGAAATGGATTCCAGCGTAAAATGATCAAGTTTTTACAGTCTTGGCGTAAAGCACAGACTGTTGCCTCTCGGCATATGCTGCAAGATTATTATGTCTAGTATAGAAACTGACGTGTTTTTCTTGCATTTTATAGTTGACCTGCATGTGTCTCCACTGGCCGAGGTGATGGGCTCTTCTGCCGGGATGCTGTATTCCAACTACCTGGAGGATCTGTCCCACGTGATATTTCCTATCTCCGGACCCCAGTATCCTGAAGGAAGGGGGATCCTGATATCGGCTCAAGGCAAGCTAATGCTGTTGAGCATGATCAACGGAGAGCCCCTGGCAACCGTAGACGGGCAGCAATATATAAAGCCAGCTTTTCTCTTCGGGGGATTGATTGACAAGCAGTCCCAGACGAAGCCCAAGAAAGAACTCTGGGTTTTCCCCGCCGGTAGCTTGGTCTTGTATCTGCTCAAGATGTTGAGAGACTACCCTATCTCGGCCTTCTTTTATGCCACTCATCCCAGGAGGATGTCGTGGGTGCTGACTCCCAATCTTCACGGCCGACCGGGGATTATATTTTACCAGAAAGGATCTGGTTATGGGTTATTTGTCAGCCGTCCTTCCGGCTCTGTGGTGCCGTTCAGGGGATTATACCCGGATAGTGTCCCAAGTGAAGATAGTTCAGTGCTCCAGCCGGTGCAATTATCGACTTTCTGTAATGACTTCATGGGTCATAGAGGAGTATACCCTAAGGTGAATCCTCGGTGCAATGGGTGGATCACCCCAACAAATCTTCAATAGGTTCGCTTAGTTGACTGGGCCCTAAAGCATTTTCAGAACGAGCTGGAGAGCATTGGTCTGTATGCAGCCGTGAATGCTACCAGTGTTGGGTTACCTCTCAACCCCAACATGTTTCTGGCTTTGATGGAGCGATATATCTTGCTCACCGGGACTTTTGCTACTCCACTGGGGGAGTTGGGGCTAGCCCTCCACGAGATGGCAAAGATCTTGAGACTGCCAATGGGGGATACTCCTTACGAAGAGTATGTTCCCCCCAACCGGGAGCTTGGGGATTCAGACCTTCAGGTAGTGGCAGTATACCAGGAGCTGATGTATCACTACCTGGCGTGCACCGCCTTTTATGGTGAGCCTTCTGATTTGGCTCATACTAATAAATGGACGTCCTACCTCTTCTTTCACCGGGCCAGGACTGCTCAGCCGGAGAAAGTCTTGGAAGGCAAGGATCAGCCTCTGAGTTTTCTGAGCGTGCTTACTGCTAAGGAAGTCGACGATCTTATGGAAGATGCTAGGGCTCCAGATCAGATTCTCGATAAAGGGATAGAAAAATATCCTGCAGGCACTAAGGCCTACAGTTATCTGAGGCACTGCCGTAGGCCTCTGTCCAAGGAAGCTCAATTGGCTGGCTTTCTCTCTATATGGCTGCGCCGACTGGTGGTACCCGGTATCGCATCTGCGGACCGTATTCATCGCAACACCTTGTGGCCTGCAGTGCGTCTGGTGTTCAGGGCGAGACTGGGCTTGCTCCCTGCTATGGTGTGCCGCATACAAGCTGGCCTGAGGGCCATGACTGAGGGGCTGATCGCCGATGAAACTCGGTGCGATAGCTTTCCCAGGGTTGAATTACTATACCTGTAATTCATGGGATGGTTAATTCTCCATAACCCCAGGGTGATGTCTCCCGGATCGGACAGTAGCTCAGGGGGTAGTTTCTTGCTGAATTACAAGAAATCCTCCTGGAGCGTGACGACAGTTTTAGACTGTCGACGGGTGCTGAATTTCAGTCACAGTTGGAAGCTCTCCTGCATTGTCCCCTCTGTACATCGCAATCAATCGGGGGTTAGGCTTGAGAATTTAGGTAGAGAGAAGACCATTCTTTCTCCTAAAGCTTTTAATTGGTTGGTCTGCATTAGACCTTCCCATTTACTGTACAGAAGTGAAGACCAGTGCTTCTTTGAACCCTACCTGCCTAGTCGGTTTGCCAGGCAGTTTGGGTATGACCAATTGCACGTGGGTAACGCCGTCACCAGCTTCAGGTCCAGAGGTGGACTCATTGATGGAGCGAGAGGATGGCGATATTTTATCATGGGCTACACTGGAGCAATTTTTACTGTGCCCGTTATTACACTCTCCACGGAGCTGTGCATCCTCCACACGTAGTTTTATGTGGCAACCAACACATTCTATCGCGATTTTGATATGGGTAGAAGTTTTAGGGTGCCTTCCTCCAATTCTGCAGGAAGAGACGATGTCCCATCAGTTTCCTCTGATGAGGGTGAGGATTCCGTCAATCCAGACGAGCCTTTATTGGCAGTACCGAGGGGTGACATACCTCCGCCTGCAGGGGCTTTGGTCATCTCTGGTAAGCGAAGGGCTCCTGTTCCGAAGCAGACTCCCCCTCGCATGAAGAAGAAGGTGGCTAGTCGTCCTCTCAGGATTCCCGGTCGTGAGGTCCCTAGAAGTGATCCTGCTATCTCCCCTGTTGGGGATGTTTCTGTGATTAGAGGTCCCTCGTCTTTTAGAGAGGGACCCTCCTTAGTTCCGACTGGCGGTACCGGAGAACACCTGCTTGAGGCTGCTGTTGCTGCTATCGCTTCAGGCAGTGGTACGAGATCGCCTACCAGGCCGAGCCCAATGGGAGAAACCCACGTCGCGTCTGTGGGTATACCCAGCGAGATTCCGGCTGACGAACCTCGATTGAGTCTAGGTGAAGACTCGGAAGGATACCTACCGATGTCAGTTAGCACACCCCCTTTACCAGGTATGACAGCTTGCTTAGCATCATTAAGATATGATTTAGCTGTACTGGCCGCAGACGCAACATATACACCATCGGCCATGGGTAAATGTCGTCTTCAAGCCTCTTTTTTAGAAAAATTAACATCATGTCGATATTAACTTTCTTATCCTCTTTTCAGGGGAAGACATCTTTGGGAGAGCAGTGTTGACATGATTTTTGGCTCTGCTTCAGCTCTTGGCGATGACATGGAGGCGCCCGACTTCGAAGAGGAAATATCTTCGGGTGCCGGCTCGCCCGAAGTGGTTTCGACATCTCAAGAGGAGGATGAGCCTGTCATTGCGACATCGCCTCCTTCGAGTGTGCCGGTCACTTAATCCGTAGTTGGCGCATCTTCTTTTGTCGCGCCACCTGTTGAGGCGACGACTGTGGCCACCTCGTCTGCGGTCGTCCCTGGAGGAAGGTTCGCCAATATCGCAGCCACTCCGAGCGTCCATTCGGATCTAGCCGCGCTGACTGAGCAGTAAACTGGTATCTTCTACACCACCTTGAAAATGCTAATATCAATGGTGTTGGAGAAGAATCTAAACTTCGAGGCTCTGAATAGGTCCTTCCAGTTTGCGACAGCGTCGGTCAGAGAATTCGGCGACACTGGGGTAGCTGACACCCTGGAGGAGATAGTTAATGGTTTGGAGCAACCCATTAAAGAATATCTGCAGCTATTTCGAGACAACATTGAAGATCTGGTCTAGGCTAAATATGACTTCTTGACTGCGCAGCTTGCTGAAAAGGTGGAAGGCCTAAATAAATTCATCCAGACACATCAGCATGAGATGGATGAAGGAAAAGCTGTTTTGGAGGAGGTTATTGCTCTTCAAGCGAAGTGCCAGACCGAGCATGAAGGGAATGTAGCAAGGGCCCGCAGGTTGGAAGAAAAACTCGCTCAGGCAAAGGAGTGGATTTCTCAGTCGTCGGCAGGTCTAGATGTGGTGAATGGTCGACTGGGCATAGCTCAACAGAATTTGGCGCGTGCAGGAGTTACCCGTGCTAGTTTTCTTCGGACTAGAGCCGAACTGTCCCTCCTGAGCAACGACGAGGCACAGCTGGAGCGGGCCCGCGCTGATGTCTTGGGTTCCAGGACTGAGAGGATGGCCGTACTGGCGCAGCAGATTCGCGACCTGACCACTCCCCCCAAATGATGTACTTTTTTGCTTTTTAATGTAATTTTGCTCTTTTTTGGGAATAATAAAGAGACTCTTTTCTGATTTTGTGGACCCATCATTTTGGAATATAAATGATAGGTTTGGGTGAAAGTGATATCATACTTTCATTAAGGTTTTGCTGAATGTAGAACTATTCAAGGATAACATGAATATAATCCAACTAAATTTGTGTACTAAACACTATCAGAGGTAATATGAACATGATAGGCTTACAAATTAGTTAAGGATATCTATTCAGAGGTCATACAAACCTGATAGAATATAATCTAGTCAACCTTTGTGGATAGTATAGTCAGAATAAGATCTTCATCATACTCCATTTGGACAAAAGAGATTAAGCATAGTGCTTTTTTCAGGATTTTGTCGTTGTGGGAACATTGTTTTCAACCACATAAGAGCCCTTCATTTCTTTGTGATTGTTTGTGTGGACTTCGGATATTGTACCAGAGGTAATATAAACATAGTACAATATCGAGTTCACTAAGAACATCCCACTGGGGGATCTTTTGGTGGACCTATTATTTGTCGCGCACGTTAAGTACAAATAATAAGTTCGAAAACAAGCCCTATCAGAGGTAGTATGGACATGATAGGTTTTGTGAATAATAAGGACATCCCGCTGGGGAACTTTTGTGGACTCATTACTTTTATACGCACATCAGTACAAGTAATGAGTTTGAGACAAATCCTGGCAGAGATAATATAGATGTTTGTAAAAATATGACTCTGTGGGGATAGTAGAGAAACGTAGTTCAGAGGTAATATGAACATGAACTGACTTTTTCTCTTCCAGAAAATATAAAAATAGTTCAGAGGTAATATGGACGTGAACTTTTCATTCCCATTGTGGACCTATTACTTGTTGCGCACAAAGATGCAAGTAATAAGTTTAAGGTGAGACCTATCAGAAGTAATATGGACATGATAGATTTTTGTGGACTTAACACCACTAGCGTACTTAGAGTTAAGTATGGATGCTAAGTTGAAATGACAACCGATATCAGAGGTAATATGGACATGATAATCGATAGCCAAAATTTAGAAAGTTTGTTCAGAGGTAATATGAACATGACAAACTTAACTGGGAAGGAATATTATGATAGCAGTCCAGAGATAATATGGACATGAACTGATGTCTATTGTAGACCTATTACTTGTTGTGCACTAAAGTGCAAGTAATAAGTTTGAGACAAGCCCTGCTAGAGGTAATATGGACGTAGCAGACTCTACTGGGGATTACAGCTCAGAGGTAATATGAACATGGCTGATTTTGCGGACTCAACACCACTGGCGTACTTAGAATTAAGTACGGATGTTAAGTTGAGATGACAACCAATATCAGAGGTCATATGGACATGATAATCGATAGCCAAAAATTTGGAAAGTTTGTTCAGAGGTAATATGAACATGACAAACTCAATTGGAGAGTAGTTCAAAGGTAATATGAACATGACAAACTCAACTAGAGAGTAGTTCAGAGGTAATGTGGACGTGAACTGATTATTGTAGACCTATTACTTGTTGTGCACAATAGTGCAAGTAAATAAGTTTAAGATAAGCCCTATCAGAGGTAATATGGACATGATAGGTTTTGGTGGACTTAACACCACTGGCGTACTTAGAGTTAAGTACGGATGCTAAGTTGAGATGACAACCGATATTAGAGGTAATATGAACGTGATAATCGATAGCCAAAAACTTGAAAAGTTTGTTCAGAGGTAATATGAACATGACAAACTCTGCAGAAGAGAAGCGGACTTATTATCCATGGCGTACTTTAAGTACGGATAATAAGCTAAAACAACTAACACTATCAGGGGCTATACGAGCGTGATAGCAGAAAGTCGAAGAGAAGAACTTTCCTCAGAGGTGATATGGACATGGAGATTTTTTGATCAATAACAACAATCTGGGAGGTTTTGTTCAGAGGTCACTTGGACATAACAAACTCAGCTGGAGAAATTTTGTTTGGACTCATCATCCGGCATTGGAGTGATGGAACAAATGGTCATATTGGATTGGGACCAATTTGTAGTGACCCTCTTCTTGTTTATAAATGCAAGGTAATAACTTTGGCATTGATTAACTTCTGGATTCTCTTCTTTAATACATAACATGCCCTTGTGGGGTGATGAACGTACCGATGAAAGAGATAATATTCTGGGTCATTGACATTGCCAGCCCTTTCAGGGTGTCTGATGTTGGGTAGCCGAAGCTTGTTTTCCTTTATCAGTATATTGAAGATTTCAATGATATCATCATCATTGAAAGAGAAAGTCCCTTTTGGCCTTCGAACTGCCGATTCCTGAGTCGTGCAATTTTCCGAGAAGACGATCATAGCTGCATCATCTCCGAATTCAAAGGGAATTTTACCCCCAACTTTGGATGCTGCTTTGTTTTGTCGAGGGATGCTACCCCCAGATATGTCATTGCCTACAAAAGTTGAGCTAGAAAGACCTGCTTCCCGGGCTTTGGAGTTCATATGAGATGAGGCATATCCTAACCCGAAACGAGTTAGTTGACCGTAGTGGTCGCCACGCAATGGCATTCGCCTATCTTTTCCCTTATTGAGGCCTGGCTTCAATTTTAAATCATAACCCATATTTTGCATAATCCTCAAAGCTTGTGGGCTATATCAATGGACTTGCATTCTCCCAGCATCAGACTCGTGAGCATCCTCTTGTACAATCGGTTTACTCTATATGCGACCGAAGATGATTGGATGCTGATCGTCGCTAGTAGGTGGGACTATAAAGATAGTATCTTTATATGTCGTGATGACGTTAGCTGTTGATGCTACCCCCCACATGCTCTCCCCATTCTTAGTAGTTAAGGGCACTAGGTCATGATTTTGACCTCTGCCTCTACATTTCTGGATCAAGAAATCGTGCAAATCAGGGATTCTAACAGAAGAAGGAGGAGGCTTATTATGCCTTTTTACATTAGTGAGGGTACGGATATTGGGAACCATAACTCTTTCCCTGCCACCTATATACAGCAGAGTCGCCATCTGAGTGGCGAATAATCCCTGAGGATTGTGTCTCTCCATAAATTGAGCCTTCTTTACGCTGAGGGACTGCACCTGGCGTAAATTGGAGCTCTGCCCGGGCTGGCGTAAAGCTGAGGAGGTCATCAGTCGGCCATCAGCTCCTCGCATAATCCGGAGGGCGGGCAGATTCTTTCCTTCCTGGAGTAAAGGCCGAAAAGTTGAGCAGTCCGTTACTTGCTTTCCCTTGCGTAGATTGCAGGGATCATCTGCTTCTCCACGGAGGGCAGATGCATTTTTGTGCGCGGAGCGCATTGGGAATTTCTGATTTGGCGCTAAGACATTATCAGAAATTCTGTCTGCGACATCATCGACGGAAGACTGGATTTTACGCGCAGAGCACGTTGTATACTTCTGGATTGGCACTAAGGCATTGCCAGAAGTTTTGTCTATACTGCCAGTGGCGGGAGACTGAATTTTACGTGCAGGACACGGAATATACTTCTGGGTTGGCACTAAGGCATTGCCAAAAGTTTTGGCTATACCGGCAGTGGCGGAAGACTAAATTTTACGCACAGGGCGCGGACGGAGCGATGCTACAACCTCGTTGGTCAGAGAGATCCGAGAGGTCGGAGAGTCGACAGGAATGGTAGTGGATGTCTGGGGCATCCAGACCTTACGCAGCTTCCTATTGTCTTGGACCGAGAGAGAGTGAGAGCTACCCCCTATTCGAAGCATATCTTCGTAGGCAGACTGGTCGAACTGGACGACCAGGGTCTTCTTCACGGATCCTACGGATATCGTATCGTGTTAAGCAATTGCTTTCTTGTCAGATAAGAAAGAAAGTATCCCCAGCAGAGTCGCCATCTTGTTTATGGTGATAAACGAAAAAAATATAAAATAGATGAGGTTTATACGAAACCCGCTCTTTAGTTTACAAATAAGCTTGTACAATTAATCCTATACAAGGATGTCGAGTACAATTTTTTAATCTGGATAAATATTGCTATAGGTGTCTGATCTGCGGTCGATCACTTTGTCCCTTGGACCATACGATGATGAAGAAGTGTCATAGAAGACGGAAAGCAGCTTCGAAGGTTGCAAAAGAGGGTGGATGCACGATGCCAAAGTCGTCGATCACTACTCTTTGCCTGAGCTCTGGATTCTTCTCTCTCAAAGATTTTTCGACTTCTCTCCAATCTCCAATTTTTTGACCATGCTAAAATCTTCGACCTCGCTAAAATCTTCGTCCCTTGACCTCTGTCGATAGAGGTCTCTATTTAAAGAGTTTTTAGTGACAGTGACCACCCAGCCGGCGTAGAAGCCGAGCCGTAGAAAGTATGGCACCTCTTTACGCGATGGTTACAATAATCGTTGCCTGCATATAAATGATCTCCTGAATGAGCGTGTGATGCGTGTCCCATTAAGAGACGATGCGTATAACTGCTACGAAGATCACGGCATAAAATCCACGTAGGTAGTTATCCTTTGCGTAGAGAAGGTTGGCGTAGAAGCCAATAACCTGTCACTATGGCGTAGAAGCCAAAGAGTTATCAAACCGGCATAGAAACCGAATAGGCGTGGAAGCCGAGCAAGCATAGAAGTCGAGTAGGCGTAGAAGCCAAGCAGGCGTAGAAGCCAATGTGTAATGTGCCAGAGTGATGATGTGGACGTCTTAGCCGGAATTACGGCTTTGGGAGATATACTCAAATCTCTTGCATTAAATGCAGAGATCTGCCATCATCCTGCACATTAAATGCAGAGGCGTATTTCGAAGGCCTGTCATTATTCTGCACATTAAATACAAAGGCGTGCCTTGAGCCCTGTACGAAGAGCAGCTTTTGACGTGGCAGTCGGTTTATCTTCTGTGGAGCGTAAACAGCTCACATCTGCCTGTGTAAAACTAGGCAGCGTATTCCTTCATTTGTGTAAAAGCAGTTTACGCCGAGGAGATGTCAGTAAACGATGGTTCGGTGACATTAATCAAATATCTTGCATTAAATACAGAGATCTACCATCATCCTGTGCATTGAATGCAGAGGCGTGTCCCGAAGGCCTGCCACATTCTACGTATTAAATGCAGAGACGTGCCTCGAGCCCTATACGAAGAGCAGCTTTTGACGTGGCAGCCGGTTTGTCTTCTGCGGAGCATAAACAGCTCACATCTGCCTGTGTAAAACTAGGCAGCATATTCCTTCATTTGCGTAAAAGTAGTTTACGTCGAGGAGATGTCAGTAAACGATGGTTCGGTGACATTAATTAAATCTCTTGTATTAAATGCAGAGATCTGCCATCATCCTGTGCATTGAATGGAGAGGCGTGTCCCAAAAGCCTGCCATATTCTGCGCATTAAATGCAGAGACGTGCCTCGAGCCCTGTACGAAGAGCAGCTTTTGACGTGGCAGCCGGTTTATCTTCTGCGGAGCGTAAACAGCTTACATCTGCCTGTGTAAAACTAGGCAGCGTATTTCATCGTTTGCGTAAGAGCAGTTTACGCCGAGGAGATGTCAGTAAACGACGATTCGGTGACATTAATCAAATCTCTTGCATTAAATGCAGAGATCTGTCATCATCCTGCGCATTGGCGTGTCCCGAAGGCCTGCCACATTCTGCGCATTAAATGCAGAGACGTGCCTCGAGGGTCTGCCATTATTTTAGCCATTGTCTGGGGAGCCGTACAGTACTCTTTGTCAGGAGTCAGACGTCAGGTTTACTGCGTGATTTGACAGGTTCGTTTTGGGGAATATGAAGCGTTCCTCCTACGCTTCAATACTGCTTTGAAAGCGGATGAGTTTTACGCCATAAAGGCGATATAGCACCCTTTCTACGCTGAAGCAGCCTGGACGTAATACATTACGCGGATAGTCCTTGAGCTTGTATTTTACGTTGTACTTGGCGGGAAAGCTCTGTTGTACGCCGATGGCTCTGAAGTCAAATTTTTATGCTGCCCAGCTTTAGAATGCTGCGTATAGCTACTCAGTGTATTTTTTATGCTTCTACAGCCGCAAACCGAGAGGCCGACATCGGAGGAGACGCCTACTGTACAGCTAGAGGTTCCATTACCACCACCTCCACCCTACACACCCCAGATCCCACAGCTAGATGGACAACCACAGATGCTACAGTTCTTTCAGACTATGATGCAGGCACAGTGGCATCAGACAGAGACGTTGAGACAGAGTTTGATTGCAGTACTAGAGAGGACACCTGTACCAGCACCCGTACCAGCACCTCTACCAGCCCAGACATGTGGCACTGTTAGATGGTTCCGACAGATGGGACCAGATACCTTCTCAGGCAATGAGACTGCAGAGCAGATCTTTGATTGGGTCCCCAATACTGATATGCTACTAGAGGTGTCACAACTGCACCTAGACCTTTGGATGACTGCAGTGAGGGCCCAACTAAAAGGTAAAGCCCATCACTGGTGGGATTCTATTGAGCGCAGTATAGGCAAGAACCAGACCTGGGAACAGTTCTTAGAATACTTTAATGTAAAATATTTTCCAGCAACAGTTAGGAATGCCCTGTACTCCCAATTTTTATATCTAGAATAAGAGAATATGACTGTGGACACATATGACGTGAAGTTCAGCCGTCTTAGCAGATTTGGTGCCATCCTATTACCCAATAATCTAGAGAAAGCCCAAAGATTCCATTACGGCCTCAATTTTGAGCTACAGAGGTATACCACCACACAGGCGAGGATTTCTTACAAGGAGGTTCTTGCAGAAGCGAGGATCCAGGAGGCCATTGCCAGAGGAGCTAGACGTCCCAGCACGACCACGCCAGTCAGAGCCACGCCTGGAACAGGAGGACCGATCCGTTATCCCGGGGTGTAGACACAGCAGAGGATAGCACCATACCAGCAAAATGAGCTTTCGTCTTGTAACTACTACGGTAAGAGAGGACATTACCACAAAGGCTGCCGAAATAGACTAGGAATATGTATAATTTGTGGAGCGAGCCAGAACTATGCCCTGGACTGCCCACAGCGCAGCGACATAGCACCGTAGACAGGACAGAAGCCAGCAGCACCAGTTTCGAGGATACTACCCCCGCCAGGAGGACAACGTCCACCAGCACCTGGAGGATTTCAGAGGGGACCACCCTTGGCCCCACAGCAGGCACAGTTCGATCGAGCCCGACAGCAGACCGGAGGACAAAGACAGGGACAGGCCTTTGTATTAGCAGCCACTGAGGAGAAAACAGAAGGAAAAGCAATCACAGGTACCATTTTAGTTGCATCATTAACTACAACTGTATTGTTTGATTCTGGAGCTACATTATCATTTATATCTAGTAGATTCATAGCAATGCATAGAGTAGCTACTTCCCCCTTAGCTAAGAGTTAGAAGATTCTTACCGAAGGAGGTATCGTGTCTATTACCAGCACTATCAGAACTTGCTCGGTAGTCGTGTGTGGTAGAGAGATGAGAGTACAATTTTTGGTGTTACCCATGCCGTACTTTGATGTTGTGCTAAGCATGGACTGGTTAAGCCAGTATAATGCTGTACTAAACTGCCGGAAGGGTAGCGTCACTTTTAGATTGCCAGATCAACCGAAGTTTGAGTACATGCGAGGGACCATCGAGCAAGGAGTAGGACAGACAGCAGGAACTTACATGGCTATGGAGATGGTACCCCCACCAATAGTTACAAAATTTAAGGATGTTTTTCCTGAAGAATTGACAGGCTTACCGCCAGATAGAGACGTGGAGTTCACTAGTGAGCTAGTACCCGAAGTAGCACCGGTATCTTCTAATGTGTACCGATTGGCAAAGAAGGAGTTAGATGAGCTGAAGCTACAATTGGAGGAGTTGCAGAGCAAGGAATTTATCCGTCTGAGTGCATCACCCTGGGGAGCACCAGTGTTGTTTGTACCCAAGAAGGATGGAACAGTACTCATGTATATTTATTACAGAGCCCTTAATGCTTTGACTATCAAGAACAAGTACCCCCTGCCGCGGATTGACAATTTATTAGACTAGTTGACACGAGCAGTAGTGTTCACAAAGATCGACTTAAGATCGGGTTATCATCAAGTGAAGGTACGAAGAGAAGACATTCAAAAGACAGCATTCATGACTCGTTATGGTCACTACGAGTTCTTAGTGATGCCTTTTGGACTGACGAATGCACCGGCTGTATTTATGAACTTGATGAACAGGGTCTTCCACCAATACTTGGACCAGTTCATGGTAGTCTTCATCGACCACATTTTGGTGTATTCGAAGAGCCATGAGGAGAACGAGAAGCACTTAAGACTAATGTTAGAAACCCTAAGGAGAGAGAGGCTTTATGCCAAGCTGAGCAAGTATGAGTTTCTCCTAGATTGTGTTACTTTTCTTGGACACGTTATCTCAGGACATGGCATCTCAGTAGATCCGGCGAAGATTTCATCAGTGGAGACATGGCCAACCCCTACCAATGTCTCAGAGGTGAGGAGTTTCCTAGGACTTGTCGGATATTACCGGAGGTTCGTAGAGAACTTCGCGAAGATTGCAGAGCCTATGACCCGCTTGACCCGTAAGGAGCAGGAGTTCACTTGGACAGAGGAGTTTTAGAAGGCATTCGACAAGCTGAAGAAGCGCTTGACTACAGCACCCATCTTGACTATACCTTCTGGACCCGGAGGATTCGTGATCTATAGCGATGCATCCGGGAAAGGATTAGGATGCATCTTGATGCAGCATGGAAAGGTTATAGCCTATGCTTCTAGACAGTTGAGACACATGAGAAGAACTATCCCACTCACGACTTGGAGCTTGCAATAGTGATCTTTGCCTTGAAGCTTTGGAGGCACTACCTATATGGAGAAAGAGTGGAGATATTCACTGATCATAAGAGTCTGAAATACGTCTACACCCAGAATGACCTGAATCAGAGGCAGAGACGTTGGCTTGAGGTGATGACAGACTTCGAGATTGAGCTACAGTACCACCAGGGAAAGGCTAATGTAGTAGCTGACGCTTTGAGCAGAAGACCCATGGCATTCTTCTTGACTACTCAATAACACCTATTGAGAGATCTAGAGCAGATGGGTATAGAGGTTGTTATGCCCGGAATTGACGAATAATTGTCGAGTTTCCAGCTATAATAGATATTAGTAGAGAGAATCAAGGCTGACAGATGCCAAATTTCAGAGGCTTAGACAGAGTACAGAGGCTGGATTACAGACAAGACTGCGTATACATAAAGACAGAACCTTGAGATGTGGAGATCGTCTCTATGTTCCAAACTGAGAACTTTGTCAGGAGTTGATAGCAGAGGCACACAGTTCAACCTACTCTATTCATCCAGGAGGCACGAAGAAGTATAGAGACTTGAGACAGTACTACTGGTGGCATGGAATGAAGAGAGCGATAGCACATATTATGGCCAAGTGCCTGGTGTGTCATCAAGTCAAGGCTGAGCATCAGAGATCTGCAGGATTGCTCTAACTGCTCCCTATACCAGAGTAGAAATGGGAGCACATCACCATGGACTTTGTTACGGGCTTTTTGAGGAGTCCTAGTGGTCGCAATGCAGTATAGGTAATCGTGGATAGACTCACCATGTTCGCACACTTTTTACCCTTCAGAGTTGGACAATCGACGAAGTTCTTAGCAGACATGTACATGAGAGAGATTGTGCGCCTACATGGGGTGCAAGTTAGCATCGTGTCTAACAGGGATACGAGGTTTACATCTTACTTTTGGTAGAGTATACAAGAGAGTCTCGGTACCCGCATAAAGTTTAGCACAGCATTTCATCCACAGACAGACGTTCAGTCAGAGCGCACCATTCAGACTTTGGAAGACATGTTAAGACCGTGCATGCTAGATTTTGGAGGACTATGGAAGAACCATTTGCATTTGGTCAAGTTTTCCTACAACAAATGCTATCAGGCGAGCATCCAGATGTCTTTCTATGAAGCATTATATGAAAGGAAGTGTCGTTCTCCAGTATGCTGGAGCGATATAGGCGAGCGACAGATTCTCGGACCAGAGTTGGTTGTTCGTACAGTGGAGAAGGTGAAAAAGATCCAAGGGCATCTACGAGCAGCACAGGACAGGAAGAAGCACTGGGCGAATACGCATCGAC
Organism: Iris macrosiphon; assembly: GCA_036927795.1. Classification (NCBI taxonomy): domain Eukaryota; kingdom Viridiplantae; phylum Streptophyta; class Magnoliopsida; order Asparagales; family Iridaceae; genus Iris; species Iris macrosiphon. The sequence continues at coordinate 64,900,544 of JAYESA010000018.1, read as the reverse complement.
GATCCTTAGAGTTCCAGGTTGGAGATCATGTATTTCTAAAGATCTCGCCTACTCGAGGGACTATCAGATTCAGAGACAGAGGAAAGCTGAGTCCGAGGTACATCAGACCCTTTGATGTGTTAGAACGCGTCGGAGAGGTTGCTTACAGATTAGTCTTGCCGCATACTTTGGAAGGAGTCCATGACGTCTTTCATGTATCTCAGCTGAGAAGGTACATACCGGATCTGAGTCATGTACTTGACCATTCAGAGATCACAGTCGGCCCTAGTCTATCATACCAATATGAGCCTGTTGAGATTCTGGATAGGAGCGAGAAGGTACTACGAGGTCAGACTATTCTCCTAGTTCGTGTTGCATGGAGGCATCATGCACCAGGCGAGTCGACCTAGGAACACGATGAGTATATTAGACAGCGCCATCCCCACCTCTTCGAAGGACTAGGTACGTATTAGCATTTTAAATTCAGTCAGTAATTCCTGCCATGCGTATGTTTTAATTTCGAGGACGAAATGCTCTAAGGAGGGTAGATTGTAAACCCCCTCAAACAATTTAGGGTTAAATTAATTTAAAACCGGAGGCTAGGATTTATTTGAACTTATTTAGAAATTTTGTGAGATAATTTTATGTACCCCTCTGACCATAGCGTAACCCTAGCTATGACATGTTCGTTGATTTCAGCCTTGCGCTTTCAATTATTAATTTAATTAATTTTTGGAGACCAAATTCACCCTAAGCAGGACTTAACCAAGCCACATGCATTCTTTCATTGGACCCGTCCCACCCTAACAAGTTCCAGACAGGCCCAAGTCCCGAGGCCAGCCCATTAAACTCCCTTATAAATACCCATACTCTACCCATAAAAAAACCTAAAAGTACTATTCATCCATCACCCCAAACCCTAGCCGACCTCCTCTCACCCGAGCTACCCCTCCCCCTAGCAACCGCCGGCCACCTTGCCGACGGTGCTGCTCCCCACGCAGGACCGCCCTACCCACCGCCAACCGCCACGGTCAGCCGCCCGCAACTCCACCTTCAACCATCCTCCGCCATTAACTAAACTCCATCTCCTCCAAATTCCCAACCCCCGACCGTGAGACACCACCATCACCGCATATCCTCGCCTGAACCACCTCAGTCCACCGGACCACCGTCCCCACCACCTCACCTTGTCGGCCAGCCGCTGCAGAACTATTGTGGCCACTGCCGCTGCTGTACAGCCACTGCCGCTGCTGCTCCACGCCGGCCAACGCTGGAGCGCCGCCTCACCGGAGGATGTCCAGATTGCGAACGCAGACCCCCCCACGATCTGCCTCGTATAGATACAACTCGTATCCTGTGTAGTTATATCGCTGTGTCGTCGAGTTGTCACGAATAGTCGTGTGGACACAAGAAAATTATACTATAAACCCTATATTTGAGTATGCATGCTAATTAGACTTAAGTAATGAATTAATAGATAATAATTCCTCTAATAGTCTGACTTGATATGAGCACTTATAATTTACCGGGAAACATAGACTTGACCTAGTATATTTCACATGGGACTTAATGGAGTAATGCAACAACACGTAATGTAAGTTCGTAAAACCATAAACATAGTAATTATTGTCTCAAGACACACGTTGACCAAGGACAGAACACATGTACATTCTAGCTACGTGCAGACGTAACGCTATCTTCAACTAACCGTGAACTTAAGACAGTTCCTAAGAGCAACATAGTGTCTATATATTTGGTCTTAGTATCTGATGTAGATTTCTATATTATTTTGTGTGTTAGGATCATCGGATCAACCAGGAGACATCGCAGGAGCAGGCTATTGGCATTCACAGCTTGAGGACTCAGGCAAGATACCTTGCCATATTTTTGTTTAAATTAAATGCTGCATAAGTTGTATGTTATCTTGCTATTTTATTTCATATGACTGTGCGCGTCCGAGATTGATTCGAGTGCTATCGACAGATACGTCGATGATTTAGTATACTTGGCCTAGTCACTAGTAGACTCACCCCAGTTAGGAGAATACGTTGATATCTTCCAAGACCTGACACTTTACACCTATTCACTGTGACATTCATATTGGGATACGGGTCCTCGTATTCGACTAGCTATCGGTGCGTGTGACATACATCACGGTTAGTACGTAACTCAGGATTATGTTATTTAGAGACTAGCATATAGACACGTGGTATGCACATCGAATATTCGACTAGTATTTCTACATTGGACGGAAAGGACCACTAGTAGGCGTATGGGATACACCCATTGGAATCCGTAGTATCCGGAGGAGCCACGGATCCAATGACTCCCTTTATGTAGATTTCCCGTTCTTCGGAGCGGTATGGACGTTATATATACTTGCAGATTCCCCGTTCTTCGGAGCAGTATGGACGTTATATTATTCATATTTCCCGTTCTTCGAAGCGGTATGGACGTATATACACTTGCAGATTCCCCGTTTTTCGGAGCGGTATGGACGTTATGCCTATACCTACTCATATGTACCAAAGTTATTCTCATATTGCATTCACTTAGATGGTTAGCACACCCTTTATTGTATTTACTTTATTCAGTATTTATATATGGCATATTTCTATGTATCTTGTTACGTCCCTCTGAGGACCTGGTACATTTCCAGATTTGGACGAGGCTTACTACCCCACAATGTACGGGCCAGGACAGGAGACGAGGTTCGCTACCGCAGAGGAGTTAGAGTGCAGCCATCAGAGTTTCCGTGATCACTTGGTAGGCCTTCTACCTAGGATTGGGTGCATCATTATCTAGTCAGCCGATGTCACGACCCGCACCCGGTATAAGGGTACTAGTCAGAAACAACGTCCAGCCTACGCCACAGAATCGACGGTAGAACGCTGTCTAGATAGTCTATCTAACAATATAATGAACCACCAATAATGATAGTATAGTCAATCACAGAACTAAAATAGAAATGAGCACAAATCAGATAAGAATAGAATAGTCACAATATATCTCATGAGTCTAAAATAATACATCAATGAATCTGAAGAAGTAACAAAATAAGCTGAAGAAAAATCCAGTACAAAAGAATACTATGAAGCTACAACTCCAGGGTCAACTGTCTCAGTTGGGATAAGTCCCTCTTGAGCCAGGGTCTCAGAATCTAAACCCACAACATCCTGGGGTCCATAATAGGTAGGGTACCACTCCTCAGTGTCATCTGAAAAAATATATCCAGTCAAGAAAGGAGCATAGTACATCTCTAACAGCAGTTCTAATCAATGATAAAAACTATGTAACAGTAAATAGCTGTGGATAAACAAGATGCACAATAGATATAAGAGATATATATACAATAAGAAAATACTGGAAATAAATACAATAATGAACAATATGCCAATGAAACAATAATTCTAATAACTAAGTGTGTGAGTACTAGCTTAACATGTGATCGGCTTGGACAAGATGCAATACGGCCTGGCAAATCATACGTGCGGTGTATGATTAACACTATTCAGTAATCAGTACTTTATTCAATAGGGATATTGATCAAATATCTATACTATTACTCCCCACCCCCGACTGGTATAATAGATCCAACCACGGTACGCTATGGCACGAGATTTCCTAAGAAGATAGCTAGTCTTCCTAAGAATCAGTGTCTGTACATGTACAAGATAACCAATAAAATAATACTTGCACCATATACACCATATACCAAGGAATAACATCTCATGACGAGATCCGGATATACCAATCCGTGTAACCATAGTGTCAAGAGAACATGGATATCTACACTAGATACAATGAACATAGAGAATATCATAAATGAGAAACTATCAGAGAATGTACTCGCCTGAAGTCCAATGAATAGTCTCACAGATGTCTGACCCGGTGTCTCGAAGACCTAGATATGGAATACAACATCAATACAAGGTTCCGAAAAGAGAATAAGTTAAACTAGTCAACTTCTAGGTCAATAAGTCAACTCTAAGTCAAAAGTCAACTAAAGTCAACTATGGTCAACTATGGTCAAACCTAGGTCAACTTATCTATTTCTGGGTTGCACAAGTTTAACACAAAAATCTAGGGTCAAGTTATTTAATCTAAGTCATAGAAACCACATCCTAAAATATTAGGATACCGTATCTCCGGATACGTGAATCCAAGGTAAACCTCACAATACATATATATCAACAATAAAGTATAATAATATAGTATATTAAATATAAACAATTATGAACCATGGTTTTGAACCAACTTGGAATTCCCACAAAGTCACAAACTTGGTACCCAAATCCCGTATCTTGAGTATCCCATTTACCTTGGTTTTCACAAGGTAATACTCAAGATACCTTGATATAGTAATTACCCTCATATATAATATAATATAATATATATATACTAATATTATACAATTAAGAAATATAACAATACTAGTACTATATCTCAAAATTAATACATATATATATACCTATATATATATATATATATATAATATATAAACTATATACTAAAACTGCCACTGTCACTGAAAGCAGTGTTGAAAAATACTGATTTTTCAGTAAACAGACTTTCAGTGACAGTTCAGGCTGTCACTGAATTGCCGTCGCTACTGCTACTGCGTATTTGCACTGCTGCCACCCCTTTGGTGACAGTTATCAACTGTCACTAAATTCTCCGTCGCCGCTGCTGCTTATATTCCCGCCCGCTGCTGCGTTTATTAATGACAGGATCTGTCATTAATAGCTACAGCGGCTGCTGCTGCTCACGGTTATTAATGACAGAATCTGTCATTAATAGCTGCTGTTGCTATAAAGAATAATAAATATATATATATATATATATATATATATATATATATATATATATATATATAATCTATATATATATCAATATATATATAAAAATCAAAATAAATAATTATATATATCTACATATATAATCCTAATACATATCTAATATATATATCTATATAAATAAATACCAAATTGCTATAATACACATCCTATGTACTAATGTACATAATACAACATGGTTAAATGTACACATACATAATATAAAAATACATCCATTCATATATATAATTAATCATATAATAATTATAAATAATATAATACTTAATTAAACACATATATATATTTTATAAAACATTTTCATATATTTTACATCACTAATATAATTTTTAACATATATAAATGCATGTAGAAGAAAGCTACATATGTATTTATACATTATATTAGTACACATATAATACATAAATCTATGCTACAATAAATACCATAATAAATACACTATAATAAATATATAACATCTCTATATATATACTTAATTATAATTCAAGAATTAAAGCACAAATAATTAGATCTACACATAAATACACCACAAATGGAGAGTATCATACCGTATCCCACTAGATCTAGGATACACATGCGACACGAGTCCAACACACAACCAATTTCACCCCAAAGGACACAAGCAAGTCACAAATATTATATATGAACAAATCAAAGTGTCAATATAGATCTATGTGTCCGTGTCAAAATACGACATGTACAAAGTCCCGTGTCGGAGAAAAAATCCCCAAAACAACACGTATCACCAAATTATTGGGATACGACCTACACGTACCCAATTATGGACACAACACTAGCCCCAAACACATAAACACATGCCCAATTGATCTATAGGATCAATTGACACACACAACAAAATGTCAATTCGGAATTCCCCCAAAATTGACACAAAAAAGCACCATAACTTTCTCCATAAGTCTCCTATGAACACAAAATCAAGTCCTATGGGTAGTACATATATATGGGTTAATTTTCCATGATTAAATCTCGAATTTAGAAGCTATTTTAAGGGGGAAAAAAACTAAATTATACCTATTGGGAGATGGATTCCCAATGAAACCTCCAATTGAGATGAAATTGCCTCTAAATTGTAGATCTTTGCTCCTCTTTGTAGATCCTTGCTTCCTCCTTCTAGATCCTTGCTTCTCAACTCTCTAATGGTGAATTGGGAAGGAATTGGAATGAATTTGGTAGAGAAATAAAATGGGAATGAAAGGAATTTGGTAGTGAAAAATTCTAGATCTAGATTTGGAATGAAAAAGAGAGTAGAGAGAATTTTTCCCCCTCTTTTAATAGGCCGGCCCCTACCCCTTCCTCAAGCAATTATGAAATTTTCAATATACCCCTTGGGGCCTCTCATGAAAAAATAATTAAGGAAGGAAGCTTCTAGTCTAATGATTTAATTAATTTAATCCATCTCCTTAACAATGGGCTTTCTAAATGGGCTAAGTCTAACTAATTAATTCATGTTGGTCCATGGGTCCAAACTAAACTAGTTGGGTCCACTAATATAAGTCCAAATTAAATAAATAATATCTAACAACAATTAAATAATACAACAAATAATTATTTACCATGCACAATATTTAATTAAATAGGAAAAGACTAAAATACCCTTTCCTAGAAAATGTGATAGTGACAGTCGATGCCCCAGTCATTATCTTTCATCTATCATTTTAGTATTTTATTTTGTCATAGCAGTGGGTTTGTCCCCACCTGGCATTCTTGGTTGTATTATGATATTTTGAGACTGGTGTTTATCTTCCAGCAGCTTATTTAGTACTTCTTGTTGTTTATTTTGTGGATGAGATTAGTCGCCTATTGTTGACTGATATTGGGACATGTTAGTTATTTAGGACAGCATAGCACTCTTCGATAGGATCCATTAAATTAGGAATTCCTCGAAGACGTGACAGCTGGCTATTGCCACGTGGCCTAGTTCCATATATTTTGGGACTGGGGTATGACATGGTCTTAGTGGTGGCCCATACAGGTCAATATTTCGCTTGTGGTGTGATAACATGCCCAGCGAGCCTGTAATAGGATAGAAGTTACTAGGTCTCATCCACTCTGATTATGTTTTTGAGCTTCCTTCGTGTTACTTCTAAATATCTGCATCCTGTTTGTTTGATTCTATCCTCTTTTTAATGAAGTCATATCTTTTGTAGCAAGATGAACTTGTGCAGTGGATGAGGAGCACCCAGTACCGCGGTGCCAGCCAACACCACCCAAAGGGAGGAGATACCCCAAGGGCAACCATCTTTATAGACCCCGCTGATACATTGGCACGAGACTTCGCAGGGCGATCCTACATCGCAGCCCGAGGGACAGACTTCCCAGACGATCCCCATGCAGCATTGTGAGGGCCAGACTTCAGGAGCTACACCGATGTCGCAGACCGAGAGGCCAACATCGGAGGAGACGCCTACTGCACAGCCAGAGGTTCCATTACCACCACCTCTACCCTACACACCCCAGATGCCACAGCTAGATGGACAGTCACAAATGCTACAGTTCTTTCAGACTATGATGCAGGCACAATGGCATCAGACAGAGACATTGAGACAGAGTTTGATAGCAGTACTAGAGAGGACACCTGTCCCAGCACCCGTACCAACACCTACACTAGCCCAGACAGGTGGCACTGTTAGATGGTTCCGATAGATGGGACTAGATACCTTCTTAGGCAATGAGACTGCAGAGCAGATCTCCGATTGGGTCGCCAATACGGAGATGCTACTAGAGGCGTCACAACCGCACCCAGACCTTTGGATGACTGCAATGAGGGCCCAACTAAAAGGCAACGCCCATTACTAGTGGGATTCTATTGAGCACAGTATAGGCAAGAACCAGACCTGGGAATAGTTCTTAGAATACGTCAATACAAAGTATTTTCCAGCCACAGTTAGTAATGCCCTATACTTCCAGTTTCTAAATCTAGAACAAGAGAATATGACTGTGGACGTATATGACGTGGAGTTCAGCCGTCTTAGCAGATTTGGTGCCGTCCTGATACCCAATGATCTAGAAGAAGCCCAGAGATTCCATCACGGTCTCAATTTTGAGCTACAGAGGTATACCACCACACAGGCGAGGATTTCTTACGAGGAGGTTCTTACAGAAACGAGGATCCAGGAGGCCATTGCCAGAGGAGCTAGACGTCCCAGCACGACCACGCCAGTCAGAGCCCAGCCCAGAACAGGAGGACCGATCCATCATCCCGGGGTGCAGACACAGCAGAGGATAGCACCATACCAGCAAAATAAGCTTATGTCTTGCAACTACTTTGGTAAGAGAGAACATTACCAGAAGGACTGTCGAAAGAGACTAGGAATATGCATAATTTGTGGAGCAAGACAGCACTATGCCCGGGACTGCCCACAGCGCAGAGACATAGCACCACAGACAGGACAGAGGCCAGCAGCACCAGTTCTGAGGATACTCTCTGACTGCTCGTCTGTCTGAGGGTGATATACGGTACTAAACTTGAGCTGAGTGCCCAAGCTGGCCTGCAAACTCCTCTAGAAGTGGGACATGAATCGACTATCCCGATCCGAGACTATGCTCATTGGAATACCATACAATCTGACAGCCTGACGCATATGCATCTCCGTGAGCTTCTCCGTAGACGTACCCACTTTGAATAGCAGAAAGTAGGCTGATTTGGTCAGCCAGTCTATGATGACCCAAATCGTATCTTCACCACCTGGAGAACGTGGAAGTCCTAAAACAAAGTCTATCGTCACATGCTTCCACTTCTACTCTGGAATGGATCAAGGTTGAAGTAATCCACCTGGCCTCTGTCTCTCTGCCTTTACTTGCTGGCATACCAAGCATCTGGATACAAAGTTAGATACCTCCCTCTTCATACCATACCACCAAATATGCTCTCTCATGTCCATATACATCTTATTGACACCTGGATGCATAGAGTACTGAGATCGATGCATCTTCTGAAGAATCTTCTCGCATAATACTCCACTCAGCATACACAATATGGTACCATGACACAATGATCCATCATCTGCAATATTGAAGTCCTCTGTCAATCCAATCCTGACCTATGCTTTGATGCTCGTCAGAGACTCATCCTCGAACTGTGCAGCTCTGTTCCGGTCCATCAACTCTGACTGTACCTAAAGTCCCCACATCTGTGCTGCAACTCCAGGAGCTAATACCTCAATACCCAAGCTATTAAGATCGACCAATAAATGTCTATTCCTCATCAAATATATAGCCACTGGATACCTGCTCAAGGCATCCGCGACTATGTTGGCCTTCCCTGGATGGTACTACAAGGCAATGTCGAAGTCATTCATCAACTCCAACCATAGTCGCTGCCTCATATTAAGTTTTTTTGTGTAAACACATATTTTAAGCTCTTGTGATCTGTAAAGATCTCTACCCGCTCTCCATACAAATAGTTCTTCCACAGTTTAAGAGCAAAAATAACTGCTGCCAACTCCAAGTCATGGGTAGGGTAATTCTTCTCATGCTGGCGTAATTGCCAGGAAGCATAGGCAATCACCTTTCCGTTCTACTGCAACACACAACCAAAACCCTTACCCGATGCATCACTATATATAGAAAATTCTTCTGCTACTGATGGTAATATTAATATTGGAGCTGTAGTGAACCTCTTCTTTAGCTCCTCAAAAGTAGACTGACAATCCTAAGTCCAGACGAACTCCACGTCCTTTTTAGTTAGTCTAGTCATCGGCTCTATAATCCTGAAAAATCCTAAAAAACCTCCGATATAAGTCTGCCAATCGAAGAAAACTCCTGATCTCTGCTACTGAACTCGGGGTAAACCATGACTCAACTGCTGAAATCTTCTTCGGGTCTACTAAGATCCCATCTCATGTAATCACATGTCCGAGTAATTCAACCTTATCAAGGAAGAACTCACACTTTGAAAGCTTGCCATATAACTTCTCCTTCCGGAGGGTCTCCAGAACTATCCTCAGGTGCTTCTCATACTCCTTCGGGGTCTTCGAATATATCAATATGTCATCAATGAATACTACCACAAACTTATCTAAGTACTGATGAAACACCTTATTCATCTAGTTCATGAATACTGTCGGGCCATTGGTCAACCCAAACGGCATCACCAATAACTCAAATTGCCCATACCGAGTCCTGAAAGTTGTCTTCAGAATGTCTTCCTTCTTCACTTTCACCTGGTGGTACCCCGACCTCAAGTCTATATTTGAGAATACCTTCGCTCCGCTCAACTGATCAAATAAATCATCAATTCGTGGTAATGAGTATTTGTTCTTGATAGTAAGGTTGTTGAGTGCCCTGTAGTCGATAAACATACATACCGACCCATCCTTCTTTGGTACAAATAATACCGGAGTACCGCACGGTGATGTACTGGAGCAGATGAAGCCCTTGTCCTGCAACTCATCCACCTTCTTCTTCAACTCCGCCATTTCGCTGTTGTTCACTCTATAGATGTGCTGTGATATTAGCTCTACCCATGGAACCAAGTCTATAGAGAATTCAACATCTATGTCTGGTGGCAACCCCGATAACTCCTCCGAAAAGACATCCATATACTCTGCAATCAATGGATGTGGCAGCTCTTCCTCTTCTACCAAAGCTCCACAGAAGTCTCCTTCGCTCTGCTCTGTTGCTCCTTTGACGAACTCAAACTCTGGCTCTCCTGATATCTGGAATAAAACTTTGCATCCACGATAATCGATACTAGCATAGAGCCTACTCAACCAATCCATTCCGAGTACTATATCGTAGCTCGGAAGTGGCATTATGAGTAGACACGCGCTCAACTTTTGGCCTTCCAAAGAAACTCTCTAGTCCTTGCAAACATCACTAACCAGGATAATGCTACCCCCGGTCGTGATCTTGCAATTCCTCACCAATGGTTCAGACTCAAGATAATATTTCAGAGCAAAAGATACAGATACAAAATAATGTAAAGTACCAAAATCAAATAAAGCATGATTTGGAAAAGAATTAAGATAGACTGAACCTAAGATAACATAACCGACTGGCTCTTCCTCGACGATCAAAGCAAAAGCTTGCCCCTGTTGCTGGACCCCTCTCTGTTGTTGTTGGTGGTGAGCGAACTGTTGCTGTTATGGTGGTAGAGGAGGTCCTCTCTGTTGTCCCACTGGTGGTCTTACGGGTTCTCTCTGTGCCTAAGCTCCATCCTGAGCTGGATGAGCTGGAACTTTAGGACAAGCCCTCAACTGATGGTCTCCTGATCCGCGAAATAAGTACTGGACCAAACTGATCCTGCATGCATCCCATCTATGTCCTTGCTTCTTATAAAATGTGTAAAGAATAGCTGTCCTATAGATCTGGTGTACTTGTTGTGCTGGCACTCTAGCTGATCCATGATACTGCTGCCTCGGTTGCTGAAAGTTCCTCTGGTGCTGTTGCTAAAAATAAGGCCGCTTTATTGGACCCATATTGGTACTGGATCCTCCTATGTCTCTCGGCCTCTTAGAACCAAGCTCTAGATCATCTTCTGCCCGTTGTGTCTATCTCAGAATCTTCTCAAACATAGCGGTAGGATCTCCATTCGTATGTAATTTGATCTCCCTGTTCAAGCCCTTCCTGAACTTCTTGGCTCTTTCTCTGGGGTTCTGCCCCTCCATAAAGTGGCCTAATCTGCAATACTCTGCCGTATACTCATCTACCGTCATACCTCTTTGAATGAGGTACTGGAATTGGCTCTCTAGAGATGTTAGAGCCACATCTGGAAAGAACTTTTCCTTGAAGAGCTCTTTGAAAGCTTTCCAAGTAAGTCCTGGTGCTGAGATCCTGGGGTCCGTCCTAAACCAAGTCAATGCAATATCGAACATCATGCTCCCCGTGGCCTCTATCTGCAACCTCTCTAGAATCTGCGCCAGCCGCAGGTTTCGCTCAATGTATTATATCCAATCATCAACATAAATGATCCCTTCAGTGCCTTTAAAGTCCTTCAGCCCCATCCTATTGAAGTCTATGATAGTCCCCGGCCTCGGCTGCTGTGGGGTGAACTGAGGTGGTGTCATTTATGGCTGGACTAAGGCGACTCTCTCGACTGCTGTAAGAGCAATCTGGTGAGCATTTCTAATGCCCTGCCTCATAACCTCTGACTGACGCTGCTGCACCTCCATCATCTGCTGAAAAAGCACAAACTTCTACTTCTGATCGACTACGGATGGTGGGGGTGGAAGATCTCCTAAAACTGTTGGCGCTGCCCTCTGTACCGGAGGTAGAGTACCTCCGAAAGCTAATGCAAAAACACCCACCTAGATCGGTGAAATAGATCTCTGGAATATAGCTGCTGGAACAGTATCTGATGATGCTTCCCTCATAAGCGACGAAGTGACCGACCTCGCTGACATAGAGCCTGAGCACTGGGAACGGGTCTTTGGTGGCATCCTGAAGATAGATGGAACAGAGGAATTAATATTGTGTATGATACGATATCATCAAAGAAGGACAGATTTATTCAAAGCAAACATTCAATAGATAAGGATAACAAAACTGATATTGGAAGTATTTTTTAGTTGTGATTGAGTATACTCTCAGCCTAAATCCTATTTCCTAAAGCAGGCTCATAGCAGTACTCTAGGTGAGTACTACTACGATATCACTATAATTGCGACTCTAGACCTGCATGGTCCACCACTAAAAATGTGTCATAATCCGCACCCGGATATTCGAGCATGAGTACGTGGGTACGTCCAGCCTACGCCGCAGCATCGACGGTAGAACGTTGTCTGGGTCAACTCTAACTAACTAAACATCTCAACAATATATATATATATAGTACCTGTCAATCATCTCAACCCCAAATAGAGAAACAATATGGTACCTCATAAATGTAACTATACTTAATCACAATGCAAACTAAGGAAGATAAAGCACGAATGGAATAATGAAGGAAAAGAATCATAATACAAACATAAGACTGAAATAATATACATGCCAAAGTCTCAATAACAGTCTAATACAAGTCCACCAAAAATAAACTAAACCTCTTTAGACTCTGGTAATAAGTCCTCCTGGTCAACAGGAGTATCCTCTAATGGTATGCCCTCTTGCGGTCCGTAGTATATGGGACACTGATCAATGAGCCAATCATCTGAAATATATATCCAGTCAGGATTGGATCAAAGTACATACCTCTGAAAGCAGTTTTATATACATAATCGAGCATATAAAATAGATAATAGAAAAGAATACAAGATAACTAAACAACACAATAAAAATAAACTAGAGTGAACAGGTAATGTACTGGAAAGAAGAACATACAAAGAATATCTGCAATATAATAGAATAAATGAAATCTAACTAATGTGCCATGGAATACAAGTTCATTATGTGATCGGTTTAGTTTGAACACGAATACAATATGGTAACTCGATTATAAGTGTGATATATAATCGACATGTACACGAATATACTGGGGCTTGATCAAATAATCAACTCCTAGTCCCCCTAATACGATTTTTGTTGTCGGGTAGGATATACCTACCCTCTGACATATAAGATAGTTGTTCGGTTGTAAGGAGCGAAGCGACTGGCGGTTAAAGGGAGCGAGACGCAGGGCAGGCATGTAAGGACATGCCGCCACAGTGAGTTGGGGACAAGGGGAAGGTTCCGAACCTTACTCGCAGCCGAGGGATAGATAGATACCGAGGGCGCCGCAGACGAAGACCCACGAACGAGGTAACGAGTGAAGTAGGGGACCATCGGAGGCGATGAGCGAAGAGCTGAAAGCCGAGCGAACTCCCCACCGGCTATGCCGGGCACGTAGCAGAATGTCCTTACATGCCGGACCGGAGGCTCGCGACGGAGCCCATCCCGAACTAATACCAATAGATCCAATCACGACACGTTACGAATACGAATACGGACACACTGAACACGAGCAGTGTGTGTACACAAATATAAGCACACTAAACACGAGCAGTGTATGAACACGAAGTATATGATAATCAATACCCGATACACAAGATAAAATACATGTGAAGGAGTACCCGCTGAACACGGTAAGGGATAACATCTCCAGACAGGATCCATGTAGTACCAGTCCGTGAAACCACTGTGTCGGAATCAAGTATACAGTTCTAGAATATGAGATATGTACACTTTTATAAAATAAAAACTAACAGAGAAATGTACTCGCCTGAGCAAGATGTGTCTCTCGATGCCCAAGCTGGTGTCACATAGACCTATATATGCTATATTGCATCAATACAAGATTTTGGAATAAAAATAAGTTAAACTAGTTCAATTCTAGGTCATAAAGCCATTTCTGAGTCAAAATAGTCAAACTAGTCAAACTTGGTCAAACTAGCTATTTCTAGGTTGTATGAGTCCATCTCTAGGATATTGGGTCCATGCACTATGTAACTAGACTATACTAGCTATGCTAAGATACTAGGATACCAACAAAATATTATATCATAGGATACGCAAGTTATTTGATATAAAAATACTATTATATATATATATATATATATATATATATATATATAAAAGACAAAATAGGTAGTACTCCTAGCTAAACTAATGCTAAGTGGATACCTTGGCTATACCTTGGCTTTGAACCAAAAGCGGTATCACACCACCTACACCCTTATCTTGAAATAAAAACTCAATACCTTGAGTATAAACTAATACCTTGATATTACCTTAGTATCACAAGGTAATCCAAATTCTAACTTATAACTAACTACCCATACATCTAACTATATACTAACATGCATTTAAACTTCTAACAATACTATACTAACTAACATACTAACATACCACTTGAAATTTAATATCCGTACCCAAAATACCTCAACTCTCATTACCTTGGTGTTACTCAAGGTAATCTAGAAACTAACACTACTGCTGCTTATTACAATTTCTGTAGCTTATCGCTGCTTCAGCCGCTGCTTACTGCTTCTGCTGCAGCTGCTTATCGCTACTTCTATTGTTGCTTACTGCTTCTGATGCTGCTTCGTACTACTTCTGCTTATTGCTGCTGCTGCTTACTACTTCTGTTGTTGCTTTTCGCTGCTCACGGCTTCTGCTGCTGCTTTCCGCTGCTGCTTCTTGCTGCTTCCGCTGCTTACTGTAGCTTATTGCCATGCTTATCCGGTTGCTTATGCCTATAATTCACCACTCTAGCTCACACGTACACATCTAATACACACATACACTCACTCACATAACTATATATATATATAAATATATCCATATACATATATATACATATATGTCACCACATATCCACACAAGTAGTGCACATACACTCTCCTATTCTTCCACGACCACCAACACATAAAAATAAAATATAGAACATACACATAATTATACATATACATATATATCATATAACAATTATAATTATAATATTCTAATAGCTATAATCAAGGCAAATTAAATTAAAATGCAAGAAAACAAACACTTAGAGTGCCCTGCACCCGTATCACACTCAATCTATGATACGTTTGTGATACGGATCCACCACAACACCAAACATATCCTGAAGGACACAAGCAGTCTAAAATCATAATTAAAAGTAATACAAAGTGTTAGCTACTCAACGACATGCCCATATCAAATTGTGACATGCTCAAACCCCCGTGTCGAAAGAAAATCTCTAAATTAACCCATATCACCAAATTATCGGGATACAGCCTACACGTATCCAATTATGGACATGACACTAGTTACGCATAGTCAAACATATGTCAATTTGGTCTAATTGACCTATTGACAAACACAAGATGTGCCAATCTCGAAATTCCTCCAAAATTGACACAAAATACCACATAACTTTCTTCATAGGCCTCCTATGAACCTAATTCCAATTCCTATCGGTAGTCTTAGTACATGGGAGGGTTCCTAATGATTAAATTATATATTTAGAGTTTAATTAGAGAGGAAAAACTAAATTGTACCTATTGGAAGATGAATTTCTAATAAAATATCCAAATTGAGTGTCAAGAGCCTTCAACTTGTATATCCTTGCTCATCCTTCTAGATCCTTGCTTTCTCCTTGTAGATCATTGCTTCCTCCTTGTACATCCTTATTCTAATAGCCTCCAATGAAGAATAGGGAAGGAATTAGGAAGAAATTTGAGTAAAGATTGGTGTAGGAATGAAGAAATTTAGAAGAGGGAAATTCTAAATCTAGATTTGGAATAAAAAATGTGGAGAGAGAGTCTCTCCCCACTCTAATAGGTGGTCTGTCACGCCCCAGTCCCAAAAATACGTAGGACTAGGACACGTAAGCATGCCAGCCGCATGGATATGGCAACTCCAATATATGGAAACCAAATCCACACGTACGTTGTAATATGAATATCAAATCCACAAGTGGTATAAATGTAATACAAGTCGCAGGGAAAAATCTAAATCTCATCCACCAAAATCATATAGAAATAAATAACCAGTATCTATGAACTAGATCTCAATAAGAAGTATCTAATGATGCTAGTTGGATGGAAACAAATCCACTACCAACACAAATAGAAAAAGTAAATACAATATAAGTACAACACAATCAAGCAAAATATAAGTATACCAGCTATCGATCACGGCCCGAAGAGAAGACATCCACGAAGCATCTATAACCATCCAAATCTGCGCTCCTGCAAAAACTCAAGAGCAGGTACACCTGGCAGCGGACCAGGTCCTCAGAGGGACGTAACAAGATACTTAAACACAAGCCAATAAAGTACTGAAATAAATATCCAAAGGGTCGCCTAACCATCTATGTGAATGCAGTTTGAGAATAACTTTCTAACAAGTGAGCTATCTGGCTGAGAACTGGGATTGGCATGACTCTCTCGGAGAACCAGGGGCCTCAAAGGCATGTCGTCTTTTGAACGGCAGAGGCCCGCCAAGTAGTAAAGGGGTCATCACCGCCCGTATCTCCAGCGGAGCTTCCGGGTTACAGAAGGAAAAGTGTAAAGGAGCTCAAATGTGATACTTGTTCTCCCCGTCCCATGCTCTAAGCATGTCACATCCATGACACGATTTGGTCCATAGCCTATTCTTAGTACCCTAGCCCAATCCTGTAACCAAACAAGGACAAGGATGGGACCACCGTACTACAATAGGCTATGTCCCTAGACCTCTAATAACTGCTAAGTCTACTAGCATGCAAAGTTTCTAACAGCAGTTATTCCTAACGCACGGCCACACGTACAGGAGGCCAACCCTGCACGCCAGTCCGGGATCTATATGAGACTCACAACTCGTGTAACAACTGTGTCACGGCCGATGAACCTAAAGATGCTACATGATGATGGGATAGTCTCATAGACAAGGTCAATGCAAATACATAAATAAAAACATACCGCGATGACACCGTCGCGCGCATTTTATATAACAGTTAAAATATATGAAAAGACAGAAAATAAAGATGCATGCAACATATGGAATAAAAATAACAGTACAATGGCAAGGTATACTTGCCTGGCAAGAAAGCTGCAGTGTACCAATAACCTGCTCCAGAAATCGCGCAGAACAATCAAATATCCTATGTACACATAAATATAATATAATAGAATCTTTAGTCATTACACTAGCACATACTCAACCACATTTACACTGGAATCAGGGGGTATACTAGGGGTAACACTAGTCATCTAACACGGTCAATTACGCATTGAATTACGCGGGTGTCGCGTCTTCAAGTACTGTACGAAATCAGTCAGTCAACTGACAGGTGTCTATGCCAGTACGTTAGTGTACGCAAGGCAGACAAATTCACAAGTTCTTAGGGTCAACATGGTCAAGGTAAGTATGGGATAGTCCACGATGTCCTAGGGTCATACAGTCTGAATATTTAGTCATAATTATCAATTAGCATTTACTTACATATATATTCATATAACTATATAATAATATAACCATTAATTTATTTTAATTTAGTTAATTCTGAAATAATTACTCTAAAATCCTATTTTAATCTTATTATTCTGATTTTTATGTTAATTCCTAAGAAACTGAATTTTATCAACTCGAGACTCATGGCACGCAAATCGAGGCGATCTGTTGACCAAAAAGTCAACCGATACAAACTCGACTTTCATGCATGATTTCCTGTAGATTTCAGCATAAAAAACATACTGGAATTTACAGCTCGTCTGAATTCAAATTCGTTTGGGAATTATGGCACATACAAATTTTGTATTGTGCACTGATGGTTAAATTCTAACCTAGAAGTTCTACAGAATTAACAGTATATAAATACTTTGTAATAAATTCTGGGAAAAATATATGTCGATGATCTCGACATTAGCTTCCAGAAACTTTAAACGGTTCATGATTCTGATTCCTGGTTCTCCCGGAATCGCGAAAATATCGAAACACGTCTATTTTCGGACATGCTGTGCTCTACGAATTTTACAGAATTTAATACTAATAATTTAGAAAAAACAATTTATATTAACAGAAAGCTAACCTCATTATTGTTCTAACAAAAAAACTGGAGCGTGTTTGGAGTCCGGAGCTAGGAGATATCATCTTTTTAATTCGTCATAACTAGTAGAAAATGAGGCTGAATTTATGACGAATTTTGACTATTTTTGGACGAAAAAGAGAAGAATTTGGGGAAGAAAAATATGAAGGATGAGGTATTTATAATGGTGGACACTACTTAATTAAATACGACTAGGATTGGTTAATTTGGGTAGGATTATGATGAATTTAAATAAGGATAGGATATGCATGAAGTTGATTTCCTAGTAGGTTCAGGATTTGAATTAATTTAAAATAGAGTTTGAATTTATCTCAATAATTTATAATCTTAAATATAATTAAAGATAATACAAATAATTTATAAAATTTTATTAATATCTATTAACACTAAATTAGTATCTATCTAATATTAAGACTATATATATCCAAATAAATCCTAAATAATTTTAAAATCTAAAAAATTTCTTAAAATTCTAAATAAATTACAAAAAAAAATATAATTAAATATTTTAAACTAAAATAAATATTTGGTAGGAACGACATGCAAGTATGGTCATAGAAGTCCTAGAAATTTATATTTTCTAAGTTTTAATTACCAAAAATTCTAGAAAAATCTCCAAAAATCTAAAATAACCTAAAATAATTCTAAATGAATATTTATATAAGTAAATATATCAAGAAATTTATTTTCTAATTAACTAAGAGCATATTCTAAATAAATTCAACATATATAATAAATATAATAATATAAAATATACACAAAATACCTATTTTGGGTGAGAGAGTTTACAATCTACCCAACTTAAAACAATTTCGTCCTCGAAATTAAAATAAGACATAATTTGTTAAATCCTTCACATTCGTACATAAGGTATGTCAATCGCAATCTCTTCCAAAAATTTAAATAACAAAATCTATTCGAATCTATCGCGATCACTTCAAAATTAATATAACCACTGTTTAAATCAAAATTCAACCTGTCGTAATCTCTTCTCGATTTTTAAATAATCAACATCCAAATCTGACTCAAGTCTATATGACATCCCACATCAAAATTTATATCATAATTTTCAACTATCATAATCTCCTCTAAACTTTGAACAATAAACAATTCTAATCAAATCTTATTCCTATTCTTAACTTAAGAATTTGTACTATTCAAATATTTAAACTCAATTTACATCCTCAATATTTCAAATAGGTGACCCAACAATCAAAATTGAACTTTTAATTCAAATCATCAAATTGTAAAATTTAAATCTAATTAACCAATTGTTCAAGTCTAAAATTCTATATTTATCCTCAAAATTTAAATCGATGATTCATCCTTCAATATTCAAAATTTAAATCATGTGCTCAAAGTATAAATATTGGGTCCTCAATATCAAGATTTTTAAAATTCATTAAATCCTCATTATCTTAATCCCTCTTTTAAAATTCTCCACATTTAAAAGGGCTTAATCTCTCAATCTAATCCTACTTGATCACAATCTAAAAGAATTCTCCTCAAGTTTAATACTGCAATTTCTACCCAACTTAGAATTTACCCATCTATCACATAAGGCTCTTACACTTAAGAAAAATATTCCTCAATTTATTTTCTCATGTCATTCAATCCTCAAAACTTTAACACCAACTATATCATATGTGATATGCCCTTAATCAATTATGAAAGATAGTCACCAAATAATGTGATTGGCCTATTGGGTAATCTTGTACTCTCTGTGTATCAATTCATACCAAGCACGAGGTTTCGTCCTTCCGAAATAAGGGAAGACGGAGATCAATAATAAATAGTTCAAGGGAGGTAATAGAATAGAAGTATCGGGATCAAGGCGTTTAAAGAATTCAAATGAGAATCGTCAAGCAGTTGTGGATTGAAATCCTATTCTGGTAATCCTTTGTTCGCATGCTCGTATTAGTACAGTTATGTAACCGACACGATATGTCAGACATGTCCAGGACAAGTATATTCGTCTACTAATCACTACATATCTCAATCCACGTAAAGTAGCGTTACGAAGGGCGAATCAAGCGCACTAAGGTTGGCCAGACCTTAACACACTGATTCTGAAATATATTAGTGTGTCGACCCACTAATACATATGTCATGAACAAGCTTGATGAGGAATAAGCTTGCAAAAACTAGGCTATAAAATAGCAGCATAAGTCAAGGTAGTACAGCAATATAAGTACGCTAGATGATGATGAAAGGAGGTACAAATTAATTCAGGTTTACAAAAAAAATAAAATAGAATAAGCAATAATAACAAAGATTCTACAATCTCTACGGTTATCATACAACCTCCTTGTCTAAGTTGCTAGTCAACCAAATAGGGCATGGGCCTCTAAATTCCACCGTCTGAATAAACACTGTCGTCTAGTGCTAGCATAAAATTAATGTCATTTAGTTACACTACCTCGATGGGTCAAGTGGACTATGTGATACTAGGTTTTGAGGCATACTACCCAACTTATAATAATTAAACTAATACTGTGACAGTCTTAAGAGGGTCCTACAAAATAATCTTGCACATGTAAATAAAACAGAAACTCTTTATTAGGGTATATGAGGAAAAATTTTGGTATTGATTAGGGTATCCTTTTTATGTAGGTAATGGTCATCCTAAGTCTTAGTCATAGCACTTACAAGCAAGTGTCAATGGTAAGGATAGAAGAGTTACTGGCCGTTAAAGGGGAGGGGTCTAACGTGTATCGGGATGAGGGTACAAATTACGTGGTCTACAACTAGGGGTAATCATCACAATGTAATTGAACAATTTAACTATCAGGTTCTAACTACAAGGCACACAATTCAAAATTCAAAATTCAAGATTACAACTATCACTTTAGCAAACCATATATCCTATCATAGAATACAATTGCTTGGTCTAAAATCAGAAGCGTCAGATTGGCATGAATTGAAAGATGGAGAAAAAAAGATCATAATTTAGTCGTCGCGCGAGTGGTGAGCGCTAGGGTTTCAGAGAACCAAGATGTGAAATTTAAAATAGGGCCTACAGATAGCATCATGGTTTCTAAAGGGAAGTGGTACGCTAGCTACTATGTTTGAGGTATGATTAGGAAAATATTCTATGCATTGCTCTTGACTTTCTAGGGTACTTGTCTACTAATAATAAGACAATGACATAAGTTTTATAGTTCTCTAATACTATCCAGTTATGAAGGTT
This sequence comes from Iris macrosiphon, assembly GCA_036927795.1. Lineage (NCBI taxonomy): Eukaryota > Viridiplantae > Streptophyta > Magnoliopsida > Asparagales > Iridaceae > Iris > Iris macrosiphon. The sequence goes on along the minus strand of JAYESA010000018.1, from coordinate 64,879,069 downwards.
AGGTTCAGTCCTAATGTTCAATATTGGTTCTCCATTGGTTCCTCAATACTAGGGTCAAACATTATGGTAAAACTTCTAACTATCTCTAGTAGTGTCTATACTACTCAAGTCTTCTTAATACATCAAGGGGTAATGGTATACCAATCTAAAGATGAGGAGTTCTAGGGTTCACTAGATATTCTAAACTTAGTGGTGTGTCTATATCCTCGTTGTATTCTTAATAGGTGTGCTACCATAATTATCATCCTAATAATAGGGGTTAGTATATTCTAGCAGAAGGCTATTCTCAAAGAACTATTAGGGAAGTACATGAATCAAGCAGGATGCAATTATTCGAATAGAATAGAGAGGAGGAAGATGAATCATAGTCAATTGTGGATGAGATCCTATACTCTAGTCCTAGGTGCAGGCTTGTTCGGTACAGTAACGTAACCGAGACAATATGCTCTCGACCTGCATGGGCCACCACAAAAACATGTCACGCCCCAGTCCCAAAAATACGTAGGATTAGGACACGTAAGCATGCCAGCCGCATGGATATGGCAACTCCAATATATGGAAACCAAATCCACACGTACGCTGTAATATGAATATCAAATCCACAAGTGGTATAAATGTAATACAAGTCGCAGGAAAAAATCTAAATCTCATCCACCAAAATCATATAGAAATAAATAACCAGTATCTATGAACTAGATCTCAATAAGAAGTATCTAAGGATGCTAGTTGGATGGAAACAAATCCACTACCAACACAAATAGGAAAAGTAAATACAATATAAGTACAACACAATCAACCAAAATATAAGTATACCAGCTATCGATCACGGCCCGAAGAGAAGACATCCACGAAGCATCTATAACCATCCAAATCTGCGCTCCTGCAAAAACTCAAGAGCAGGTACACCTGGCAGCGGACCAGGTCCTCAGAGGGACGTAACAAGATACTTAAACACATGCCAATAAAGTACTGAAATAAATATCCAAAGGGTCGCCTAACCATCTATGTGAATGCAGTTTGAGAACAACTTTCTAACAAATGAGCTATCTGGCTGAGAACTGGGATTGGCATGACTCTCTCGGAGAACCAGGGACCTCAAAGGCATGTCGTCTTTTGAACGGCAGAGGCCCGCCAAGTAGTAAAGGGGTCATCACCGCCCGTATCTCCAGCGGAGCTTCCGGGTTACAGAAGAAAAAGTGTAAAGGAGCTCAAATGTGATACTTGTTGTTCTCCCCGTCCCATGCTCTAAGCATGTCACATCCATGACACGATTTGGTCCATAGCCTATTCTTAGTACCCTAGCCCAATCCTGTAACCAAACAAGGACAAGGATGGGACCACCGTACTACAATAGGCTATGTCCCTAGACCTCTAATAACTGCTAAGTCTACTAGCATGCAAAATTTCTAACAGCAGTTATTCCTAACGCACGGCCACACGTACAGGAGGCCAACCCTGTACGCCAGTCCGGGATCTATATGAGACTCACAACTCGTGTAACAACTGTGTCACGGCCGATGAACCTAAAGATGCTACATGATGATGGGGTAGTCTCATAGACAAGGTCAATGCAAATACATAAATAAAAACATACCGCGATGACACCGTCGCGCGCATTTTATATAACAGTTAAAATATATGAAAAGACAGAAAATAAAGATGCATGCAACATATGGAATAAAAATAACAGTACAATGGCAAGGTATACTTGCCTGGCAAGGAAGCTGCAGTGTACCAATAACCTGCTCCAGAAATCGCGCAGAACAATCAAATATCCTATGTACACATAAATATAATATAATAGAATCTTTAGTCATTACACTAGCACATACTCAACCACATTTACACTAGAATCAGGGGGGTATACTAGGGGTAACACTAGTCATCTAACACGGTCAATTACGCATTGAATTACGCGGGTGTCGCGTCTTCAAGTACTGTACGAAATCAGTCAGTCAACTGACAGGTGTCTATGCCAGTACGTTAGTGTACGCAAGGCAGACAAATTCACAAGTTCTTAGGGTCAACATGGTCAAGGTAAGTATGGGATAGTCCACGATGTCCTAGGGTCATACAGTCTGAATATTTAGTCATAATTATCAATTAGCATTTACTTACATATATATTCATATAACTATATAATAATATAACCATTAATTTATTTTAATTTAGTTAATTCTGAAATAATTACTCTAAAATCCTATTTTAATCTTATTATTCTGATTTTTATGTTAATTCCTAAGAAACTGAATTTTATCAACTCGAGACTCATGGCACGCAAATCGAGGCAATCTGTTGACCAAAAAGTCAACCGATACAAACTCGACTTTCATGCATGATTTCCTGTAGATTTCAGCATAAAAAATATACTGGAATTTACAGCTCGTCTGAATTCAAATTCGTTTGGGAATTATGGCACATACAAATTTTGTATTGTGCACTGATGGTTAAATTCTAACCTAGAAGTTCTACAGAATTAACAGTATGTAAATACTTTGTAATAAATTCTGGAAAAAATATATGTCGATGATCTCGACATTAGCTTTCAGAAACTTTAAACGGTTCATGATTCTGATTCCTGGTTCTCCCGGAATCGCGAAAACATCGAAACACGTCTATTTTCGGACATGCTGTGCTCTACGAATTTTACAGAATTTAATACTAATAATTTAGAAAAAACAATTTATATTAACAGAAAGCTAACCTCATTATCGTTCTAACAAAAAAAACTGGAGCGTGTTTGGAGTCCGGATCTAGGAGATATCGTCTTTTTAATTCGTCATAACTAGTAGAAAATGAGGCTGAATTTATGACGAATTTTGACTATTTTTGGACGAAAAAGAGAAAAATTTGGGGAAAAAATATGAAGGATGAGGTATTTATAATGGTGGACACTTAATTAAATACGACTAGGATTGGTTAATTTGGATAGGATTATGATGAATTTAAATAAGGATAGGATATGCATGAAGTTGATTTCCTAGTAGGTTCAGGATTTGAATTAATTTAATATAGAGTTTGAATTTATCTCAATAATTTATAATCTTAAATATAATTAAAGATAATACAAATAATTTATAAAATTTTATTAATATCTATTAACACTAAATTAGTATCTATCTAATATTAAGACTATATATATCCAAATAAATCCTAAATAATTTTAAAATCTAAATAAATTTCTTAAAATTCTAAATAAATTACAAAAAAAATATAATTAAATATTTTAAACTAAAATAAATATTTGGTAGGAACGACATGCAAGTATGGTCATAGAAGTCCTAGAAATTTATATTTTCTAAGTTTTAATTACCAAAAATTCTAGAAAAATCTCCAAAAATCTAAAATAACCTAAAATAATTCTAAATAAATATTTATATAAGTAAATATATCAAGAAATTTATTTTCTAATTAACTAAGAGCATATTCTAAATAAATTCAACATATATAATAAATATAATAATATAAAATATACACAAAATACCTATTTTGGGTGAGAGAGTTTACATGGTCGTCCCTTACCCCTCCTCTAAGATACTATAAAATGTCCACAATACCCCTTGGGACTTGTTATGAAGGAATTAATTAAGAAGGGAAGATTCTAGTCTAATTGGTTTCACTAACTAATTCATCCTCCTAATGAATGGACTTACTATTGGGCTCAATTCTAACTAGAAATAAATGTTGGTCCATGGATCTAATCTAAACTAGTTAGATCCACTAATACAAGTCTAAAATAAAATCTAACATCTAACAATAAATAAATAATATTTATAACACGCACAATTTTAATTATATAATTCTAAAAATAAAAATACCCATGCCAAATTACCAAACTATCCTTAGTTGGAAAAGTGAGGGTGACAGAACCCGACGGTGAATGGTCTGATGGAAGCCTTTAGCAAAACAATAATCAGGATGCTAAAGAAATTAGTTCCATCCAATAAACGGGATTGGAATAAGAAGCTCGCTGAATATTTTTGGGCTTACCATACCATAATCCGAACTCTAAAGGCAATACAACTTACTCCCTAGTATACAAAAGTGAATTCGTCATCCCACTAGAGATTCAGATTCCATCACTCCGAACGGCTTTAGTTGCCAAGATGACTAATGAATAAAATGACTGACAACGCTTACGGGAGTTTGAAGAACTTGACGAAAAATGACTATAGGCTCAACAGCGGATATAATTGTACCAGGCATAAATTTTTAGAGCCTTCAATAAAAGGGGCAAAAAAAGAATATTCCAACTTGGCAATCTAGTCTTCGCGGTAAAAAGGGCCATGGTCATGACTCACAAGAGCATAGGAAAATTCTAGGCTAAATAGGATGGGCCCTTCGTCATAGAATCAGTATTTTCAACGGCTCCTACCGTCTAGCTACCATGGACGGTGACATTCTCATAATGCCTATCAACGAAAAATTTCTGAAAAAATATTACGTGTGACCCTATCGGGTCATCTCACATATCATCAAAACTTCTCATCGTTTTGTGACCAATATGACCTCATAAACACACACTTTTGCTTACTCGACATCAGATATGGACATATGTCCTACACTATCTGCCATACTCTCTATAAATGACATTTCATTCCTTAAAAGGGTGGTCAATCCATATATAATGTCACGTCCACATCACCTCTGAACAGTCACCTTCATACCATTCTTGTCAAAATGACACACATTCCTCCTAACTTCGAGGGGTAACATAACTATAACATCCATATTACCTCCGATAGCCTTGACTTTTCACAGTCTTCTTCCGACATGCATGCATACCCTATTTTTTCTTTCCAAGTGTCCACTCAAGAGTTGTTTATATCCATCACTACCTCTGGACAACCGACACTACAAAAATCCTCAGACCTAACTCACTTTCGCCATACTAGGCCTCTAAAAACATCTAAGATTGTGTGCTACCATCTCGAATGGACATATTTTCTACTATCATACTACGAAATATCCGCTATGATAAGCCAGTCTAAAAAAATTATCATCACAGAGTCAAAGCATACCATGACATCTTCATTGACTTCTAAGATAGAGGATTACAAAAAATGAGGGAGAAGTGAGCACAAAACATATTTGGCAGGGCAAAAACTACTCGAAGGGTAGGTAGTCGGAGTCACAAAAAACCTTGGCTATATCTTGCAGGGAGTGAACACCTGAAGCATGAACACAACGAAGAACGATGTCGCACCCTAGTTTTGCCTCCTTCTCATCTTGGACCAGAAAATCAGGACTTGGCATCATAGTTGATGGCTTAGTAATTTCTTCTAGCACCAAACCAACCATGTCAAGAACGCGCTGGGCCATAGTTAGCTTGAGTTCATCTAGTTCCCTCCTCTTAGAATATAAAATAACACCAAGGCAGACACAATTGTGATAATTCGCTCCAGAGTAATAAGGGGAGGCCTAACGGTTGTAGGATGCACAGAAGAAACTGTAGGATTGGGTGCACCAGTGGAATGTTGAAGACCATGACATATTCTTTTAGAAGCCATGATGAACGTTTCGAGCACTCTTTACTAGAGTTCCTATACTTATACGGAGCTAGTAGCGGTACACCTTCTCGAGATAATATATGGGGAAACAAACAAACCCCGACTGATGTATGAAAAGGCTTGGAACAACACAACCCCCTCATGATGAACCTCGAGAAATTAAACGATTGCATGTCAAATCCTAAATGCACCGAACCAGACGTAGCCCCCCGAAGAGGCCAACCGAGGTGCCAAATATTGGCTAATCAACTGATGCCTACCACATCAAATCAAGACTCTGGGTAATTTTTCTCCAAGTAAGGCACACCATGCTCCTTCCAACTCACTATACAGGGTCCCCTGATGTCACGACCCGCTCTCGAATAATCGGGTATGAATCGGTCATGCCCAGCCTATACTATCGTTAACAATAGTAGTCGATTGTCTAAACCTTAGCAATCACTCAAAATGTATTATTTTCTCATCATAGCACCTAAGTACGATCTCGTGTATGAAATCACAATACACTATCACGTTTCACTATTTATTATATATTTATATCAATATGTCCAAAAGCAAATCTGGTGAAACTAAAGGCAGCATCCAACCAACTATACACACGTATCCACGACCATTATCATAATACAACATCGAGTACATAAAAGAAATCATTACTCTATGTCCTCAAGCATCAGTGGAAAACTTTTAAACAGGGGTGTCCTCCAGACTAGGCTCCACTACTATGTCATTACAAGGGCCATAAAATCTAATATATAAATTCTCATCAGACTTACCTACAACAGATCTAATCCGGAAAGAAGCAAAGTACACCCCTATGAATGAACTCAATACTAAATAAAGTCTGAAATGCAAAATGTCATGATATACACTAATATGTAAACTGGAACAATAATATAATGACTGAAACAATGGAGACAATCATCCAATAGTGTGTGAAATATCAGTCTAATTTGTGACCGGCTGGTAAGCACAATAGCACAATGTAGAAGCATAAAAAATATGCCGGATGGCTATACGCAGCTTATTGGTGCGGGGCAGCATAAAGAGATGACTTCAGAGCCATCAGCGTACAACAGAGCTTTTCCACTGATCAGCGTGAAATATTAAAAGCTCAAAGGATCATCCGCATAAGTGCAGTATGTCCAGACTGGCTTAGCATAAAACAGGGTGCTTCGTCGCCTATATGGCGTAAAACATATCTGCTTTCTATATAGCATTAAAGCGTACGAGGAACGCTTCGTGTTTTCCAAAGTGAACCTGTCAGATCCTACAATGAACCAGACGTCTGGACTTCTGACAAAGGGATAATGCTCGACTACCCAGACGACGGCTATAATGATGGCGCGGCACTGCAACCCAGCCTGTCATTTACCGCCATCACCTTTGCGTAAACTGCTTTTACATGCACAAAGGGATACGCTGCCTTGTTTTACACAGGCAGACATGAGCTATTTACGCTCCGCAGTAGACAAACCGCCTTCCACATCAAAATCTGTACTTCATACGGGGCTTGAGGCACGTCTCTACGTCTAATGCATAGAGCGGTGACAGTTTCTGCACAGAGCGGTGACAGTTTCTCGAGGCACGTCTCTGCGAATGATGCATAGAAGGCCTGCAGACCTTCAAAAACACGCCTCTACATTTAATGCGCAGGATGGTGGCAAATCTCTGCATTTAATGCAAGAGATTTGATTATATCTTCAAAAGCCGTAATTCCGGCTAAGACGTCCACATCAGCACTCTGGCACGTTACGCAGCAGTTTTTACGCCCATTCAGCTTCTGTGCTCACTCGGCTTCCACGCCCATTCAGCTTCTGTACTCACTCTCACTCGGCCTCTATGACTACTCGGCTTCTACGCCTATTCGGCTTCTATGCCTACTTAGCTTCTACGCCATGGTGACAGACATTGGCTTCTACGTCCACCTTTTCTACACGAGGGATACCTACCTGCGTGGCTTCTACGCCGTGATCTTCGTAGCGATTATACGCGTTTTGTCCCATTAGTTGGACCCGCGTCACACGCTCATTTAGAGGATCATCTATACGCAGGCATTAGTTATTTTAACCGTTGTGTAAAAGGGTGCTGTACTTTCCACTACTCGATTTCCACATCGACGGAGTGGTCACTGTCACTAAAACTCTATAAATAGAGACCTCTATCAACAGAGGACAAGGGGGGAGAAAATTGACAAGGGTCGTCGAAAAATTGGTCAAAAAATCCAATATCAGATCCAAGGTCGAACTTCCAAGAAAGATCGATCAAGAGGTCAAGAGAGAGAGAGTGTCACGCCCCAGTCCCAAAATATCGAGGGACTGGACACGTGGCAATGGCCAGCAGCACGCACCGATGGTCAACCCAATTTAATGGAACCATCAGGGCACACTTAAGCTGTAAAAAGGTCTACTACAACAAGTCACACTAATCTCATCCATAAAAGATAAATAAATAAACTGCATAATAAAATAGAAATAAGTAGCAACAAATCTCAACAAGTCGGTCGGAGAAACAATCTGACATATGTCTGAATACTCTGGCTCAGTAGGCCAGGAACAAAAGAGATAAACATAAAGTAAACATAAAGTAAATACTGAATACTCTGGCTCAGCGCACAGTTCCGTCCTTCTTGGGTACAAAAAGTATAGTTGCTCCCCAAGGTGAAACACTGGGCCGGATAAATCCTTTCTCCAGAAGGTCGTCAACTTGTGCTTTCAACTCCACTAACTCCTTAGGTGCTAGCCGATATACCGATGAAGTGATAGGTTCGGCTCCTGGAGTTAGGTCTATTGTGAATTCTATCTCCCGATCAGGTGGTAAACCTGGAAGGTCATCGGGAAATACATCCACAAATTCTGATATGACTCTTGGGTAACCTGAATCCTCTTCTACAGTTAATACCCTAAGAGTTGGCTGGACCCCTTGCTCTACAGCTCCTCGAAGAAATTCAAACTCAGGAAGGCTAGGGGGTCTAAATATTACTTTTCCAAGCCGGCAATCCAGTGTCGCATGGTACTGACTTAACCAGTCCATACCAAGTACAACATCGTAATCAGGCATAGAAAAGATCAGGAATTGGGCTCGCATATCTCGGCCACAAACTACCGAACATGATCTACAGATATCACTAACCGGGATAATCCCACCTCCCGTTAGAATTCTCTTCATCTTCGAGAGAGGTGAGGTAGCTACTCTATGTGTGGCTACGAAGCTAGCAGCAATAAATGAATGCGAGGCTCCAGAATCAAATAAAGCTACAGCAGGAATTGAAGCTACTAATATGGTACCTGCTATCACTTCGCCTGCAGTAGCTTCCTCTGTGACTGCTAGTGCATAGGCCTGACCTCGTCCCTGAGCGGGACTCCTTTGCTGACGAGCCTGCTGGAACAAAGCTGCCTGAGGTGGTAGTGGTGGCCTGGCTCCTCCAGGTCCTGTCTGTGTTGCTCCCCCAGCTGGAAGAGCTGGCCTAGGTGCAGGTGGAGCTGGTCGATTCGGAACTCCCTCTCGACGTTCCGAGCAGTCCTTTGAGAAGTGTTGTCCGGATCCGCAAACCAGGCAGAGTCCCAGCTTGCATCTACATTCTCTTTCAATATGACCTACTTTGCCGCAGTAATGACAAGTAGGTAGGTTCTTTGATGCTGCTTTTTGAGGCAGGTTCTTCTGGGGCCGTTTGGCAGAATCCCCAGGTGAAGACTTGGACGGTGCTGAGGAGAATGAACGTTTCAGGCTTGACTCCCTCCAAGTAACGCGCTCCATACGACGTGCTGCAGCAAGGACGTCGGTGTATGATGTGGGCGCGACAGATCCGATTAACTTCTGGAGCTCGAACCTGAGTCCATCAAAGAACTTCTCCGCCTTCTCTTCTTCGGTAGGAATTAGAGAAGGGGCGAAACGGCTCAGGCAAATGAATTCGGCGTTGTATTCCTCCACCGACATATTTCCCTGGATCAGGCGGTTGAATTTGTCTCGGAGTTCTGACCGAGCAACAGCAGGGATGTACATTTCCTGGAAGAGTCTGGAGAACTCCCCTCAGGTAACTTGATCATGTCCGAGCCTCCTTTCTTCGGATAGCCACCAATGATGCGCGTTGTCCGTCAGTTGCATCCTGACGGCAATCATCCATTTGTCCCTTGGTAGTTCAGCGGCCTCCAACTGATGCTGCGTGTTCGTAAGCCATTCATGAACTTCAGTTGGTCCTTCCTTGCCCGAGAAGGTACGGGGTTTGAGTTGGCGGAAATATGTGATAGATCCCGTCGCTGGTCGCCTATTTGGTGGATTTGCATATTCTAATGCTGCGACTATACTGTTCCTTAGGTTCTCGGCCTCATGACGTTGGGCCTCCTGTTGAATCTGTTGTTGTGCCTGCATCATGACGTAGAACATCTGGAACATTTATTGTCCGTCCATTGCCTGCCATGGGGGAAAGACAGGCATCGTAGGAGGAAACTGGGGAGGAGGCGGGATGTGATCACGCCTGAACCTGGAACTGGGCTGGCCAGATTGATTGCTCTGAGAAGATTGTCCTCTGGTATCTGGCGTCGTTCCAGCTTCGCAGGTAACCACAACTTGCACGCACACCCGAATCAGCTTCCGCGAAATCCCATATGTCCGTATCGACGACGCGCACGAATATGTGAATACCGCGCGCGACCAAGTCGTCCCGTTTGGCGGGACGTACTCAGTTCCGGGGTGAAACAGGGTCTGATTTTTCCTGTTTTTGGATCGCGGTGTGCGATCACCACATGACGCGATGCCCCGAGCGGTTTGTCCGGGCACCGAGAGGGTCATACAGGCTACGCGTTGCAATTTACGGAATTGAAATCGGAGATACGGGGTGCGAGATACGAGTACCTGAACTGGCCCTTCGAAACTGAAATTTTTGTGTCCGACTCGTGTCCTGGACACTGTGTCCACTACTAGGGCTAGGGTTTGGGGTCTGTCGGAGTTGTGGCGGGCCGGTGGCGGGTTGGGCGGCGCTGGCGGCGGAGGGAGAAGGGGACGGCGTCGCTGGTGGCTCGGGATGCGGGCGGCGCCGGCAGAGGGTCGCCGGAGGCGGCTCGGGCAGCGGTGGAGGAATGAGGAGGAGAAAGGGGAGGCTGGTTGTGGGCTCGGGGTAGCTCACGGCGGGAGGAGGTCGGCGCAGGAGGCGGTGGTCCGGCGGAGGGCAGCGGCTAGGGGAGGGGACCGGGGCTGGAGCTAGGGCACGGTGCGGCGGAGGGTTAGGGATAAAGGGAAGTGAGGCGGAGGAGAAGAAGAGGGGGGAATTTTATAGGGGGTGCCGGGGCGGACGTGGCCGGGTTAGGCGGGCCGAGGGGAGGTCGTGTAGACGTGGGGGTGAGGCCGGGCGGTTCTCCGGCGACGTGGCCGGAGAACGCGGCGGAAACCGCGGGGTTCGTGGGTTGGGGGAGATGGGTGAAGCCGGGTCGGGTTGGGCGGCGGGCTCCGGGTGGGCGGACCCGCCCGACCCGCTAGGGTGGCTGGGCTACTGGGCTCGGCCCACTGGGCCGGGCCGGGCCTAAACAATACTAATAATAATAATAATAATAATAAATAATTAAATAATAAAAACCATTAATTAATTAATAATTAGCTTAAATAGTTTTTAGGCATTTAAAAATAGGTCTGGGGTCCAATAAAATCCAGAAAAATTACCCTAAGTCCGATTTTCTATTTTACACCATAAAATCATATTTTTATTACATTTTAATATTAGTTATTAGCAATTTAAAAATTATATAATCACCACAGCACCTCTGTTAATTCTTGAAAAATTGCAGAAAATTCCCAAAAAATAATTTTTAAATAACTGAAAATTTTAGGGTGTTTACAATCTACCCCCCTTAAGAGGATTGCGTCCTCGCAATCGAAGGGTAAACTACAAAGGCACGAATTACAGAAATAAAGAATGCTTAGGTTTTACCTGCATCAGCAAATAAGTGTGGATAACGCTGGCGCATGATATCCTCTCGTTCCCAGGTCGATTCGCCAGGAGAGTGTTGTTTCCAAGCTACCCGAACCAGTCTGATTGTCTGCCCTCGCAGTGTCTTCTCACTGGTGTCGAGTATACCCACTGGTTGTTCCTCATATCTCAGGCTAGGGCCCACCGAAATCTCAGAATGATCAACTATGTGACTTGGGTCAGTCACGTATCGCCTCAGCTGTGAGACGTGGAATATATCATGCACTCCCTCTAAGGATGGAGGTAATGCAAGACGATAAGCCACCTCACCAATGCGCTCCAAGATATCAAATGGCCCAATATACCTTGGGCTTAACTTGCCTCTGCTGCCAAATCTGATAGTACCTCTAGTGGGCGAGATCCTCAAAAATACATGCTCTCCTTCCTTGAACTCCAGGGGACGTCTGTGCGCATCGGCCCAATGCTTCTGTCTATCCTGGGCTGCACGGAGATGATTCTGAATCTGCTTTACTTTCTCCACTGTCTCCGTTACCAACTCTAGACCCAGTAATTGACGTTCGCCAACGTCGCTCCAGCATATAGGCGATCTGCACTTTCTTCCGTACAATGCCTCGAAAGGTGCCATCTGAATGCTTGCCTGATAGCTGTTGTTGTAGGAGAACTCCACTAAGTGCAGATGATCTTCCCAAGATTCTCCGAAGTCCAGTATACATGATCGCAGCATATCTTCCAAGATCTGAATTGTACGTTCTGATTGACCATCTGTCTGAGGATGATAGGCAGTACTGAATTTGAGCCTGGTGCCGAGACTCTCTTGCATGCTTCGCCAGAAGTGAGATGTAAATCTCGAGTCTCGATCTGATACAATACTAACCGGCACTCCATGTAATTTTACGATCTGTCGCATATACATGTCGGCTAGTACTTCCGTGGATTGTCCGACTCTGAATGGCAAGAAGTGAGCCGACTTAGTGAGCCGATCCACGATGACCCATACCGCATCCTTTCCACTAGGGCTTCTTGGAAATCCAGTGACGAAGTCCATGGTAATATGCTCCCACTTCCATTCAGGTATGGGAAGTGGCTGCATCATACCTGCTGTCCTTTGGTGCTCGGCCTTCACCTGCTGGCAGACTAAACATTTTGCCACAAATCGGACAATCTCCCTTTTCATTCCATGCCACCAATAATACTGTCTTAAGTCCCGGTACATCTTGGTTCCTCCTGGATGAACAGAGTATATGGAGCTATGTGCTTCTGTCATCAACTCCTGCCTTAATTCTCCATTTGGAACATATAGGCGATTTCCGCACCTTAATGTCCCGTCCTCGTGGATGCGAAGTCCCGTCTGCATGCCTGCTTCTGTTCTCTCTTTCAGCCTTCGGAATCTAGCATCAGTAGGCAAAGCTTCTTTGATCCTCTCCACAAGCGATGACTTAACTTTGAGGTTAGCTAGCAAGCCATTTTGTCCAGGTAAAACAACCTCTATCTGGAGATCTTGTAAGTCTTGCAATAGCTGAGGCTGCTCCGTTAAGAAATAAGCCGAGGGTTTTCTGCTGAGGGCATCAGCTACAACATTTGCTTTCCCCGGGTGGTAGTGCAGATCTATGTCAAAGTCCACCATCAACTCAAGCCAACGCCTTTGCCTCATGTTGAGCTCCTTCTGAGTATATACATATTTCAAGCTCTTATGATCAGTGAATATTTCGACCTTCTCTCCATACAGATAGTGACTCCAGATCTTCAATGCAAAAATCACTGCAGCTAGCTCCAGGTCGTGCGTTGGGTAGTTCTTCTCGTGGACCTTCAGCTGCCTCGATGCATAAGCGATAACCTTGCCATGTTGCATCAAGACGCAACCTAGTCCACTACCGGACGCATCGCTATAAACAACAAAACCTCCTGACCCTGAGGGAAGAGTCAAGACTGGTGTTGTTGTTAGACGCCTCTTCAATTCTTCAAAGGCATTCTGGCATTCTTCTGTCCATATGAACTCCTGATCCTTCCGTGTCAGCTTCGTCATCGGCTCTGCGATCCTTGAAAAATTTTCTACGAACCGCCGGTAATACCCAGCAAGTCCAAGAAAACTTCTCACTTCTGCAACAGAGGTAGGTGTAGGCCAAGTTTCTATTGCAGTGACCTTCTCTGGATCCACAGACAGTCCTTCACCCGAGATAATATGTCCTAAGAATGACACATTGTCCATACAGAACTCACATTTGCTGAGTTTGGCATATAGCTTCTCCCTTCTCAAAGTTTCTAGCACAATTCTGAGGTGTTCCTCGTGCTCTTCGTGGTTCTTGGAGTAGACCAGGATATCATCAATGAATACCACCACGAACTTATCCAAGTACTGATGGAAGACTCCGTTCATCAAACTCATAAATACCGCAGGTGCGTTGGTTAAACCAAACGACATTACTAGGAACTCATAATGTCCATACTTAGTCCTGAAGACCGTCTTTGGGATATCTTCCTTCTTCACCCTAATCTGGTAATAACCGGATCTAAGGCCAATCTTTGAGAATACCCTAGCACCACTCAATTGGTCAAACAAGTCATCAATGCGTGATAAGGGGTACTGGTTCTTAACAGTTACAGCATTAAGTGCTCTGTAATCAATGCACAAGCGCACAGTTCCGTCCTTCTTGGGTACAAAAAGTATAGGTGCTCCCCAAGGTGAAACACTGGGCCGGATAAATCCTTTCTCCAGAAGGTCGTCAACTTGTGCTTTCAACTCCACTAACTCCTTAGGTGCTAGCCGATATACCGATGAAGTGATAGGTTCGGCTCCTGGAGTTAGGTCTATTGTGAATTCTATCTCCCGATCAGGTGGTAAACCTGGAAGGTCATCGGAAAATACATCCACAAATTCTGATATGACTCTTGGGTAACCTGAATCATCTTCTATAGTTAATACCCTAAGAGTTGGCTGGACCCCTTGCTCTACAGCTCCTCGAAGAAATTCAAACTCAGGAAGGCTAGGAGGTCTAAATATCACTTTTCCAAGCCGGCAATCCAGTGTCGCATGGTACTGACTTAACCAGTCCATACCAAGTACAACATCGTAATCAGGCATAGAAAAGATCTGGAATTGGGCTCGCATCTCTCGGCCACAAACTACTACCGAACATGATCTACAGATATCCCTAACCGGGATAATCCCACCTCCCGTTAGAATTCTCTTCATCTTCGATAGAGGTGCGGTAGCTACTCTATGTGTGGCTACGAAGCTAGCAGCAATAAATGAATGCGAGGCTCCAGAATCAAATAAAGCTACAACAGAAATTGAAGCTACTAATATGGTACCTGCTATCACTTCGCCTGCAGTAGCTTCCTCTGTGACTGCTAGTGTATAGGCCTGACCTCGTCCCTGAGCGGGACCCCTTTGCTGACGAGCCTGCTGGAACAAAGCTATCTGAGGTGGTAGTGGTGGCCTGGCTCCTCCAGGTCCTGTCTGTGTTGCTCCCTCAGCTGGAAGAGCTGGCCTAGGTGCAGGTGGAGCTGGTCGATTCGGAACTTCCTCTCGACGTTCCGAGCAGTCCTTTGAGAAGTGTTGTCCGGATCCGCAAACCAGGCAGAGTCCCAGCTTGCGTCTACATTCTCTTTCAATATGACCTACTTTGCCGCAGTAATGACAAGTAGGTAGGTTCTTTGATGCTGCTTTCTGAGGCAGGTTCTTCTGGGACCGTTTGGCAGAATACCCAGGTGAAGACTTGGACGGTGCTGAGGAGAATGGACGTTTCAGGCTTGACTCCCTCCGAGTAACGCGCTCCATACGACGTGCTGCAGCAAGGACGTCGGTGTATGATGTGGGCGCGACAGATCCGATTAACTTCTGGAGCTCTAACCTGAGTCCATCAAAGAACTTCTCCGCCTTCTCTTCTTCGGTAGGAATTAGAGAAGGGGCGAAGCGGCTCAGGCGAATGAATTCGGCGTTGTATTCCTCCACCGACATATTACCCTGGATCAGGCGGTTGAATTTGTCTCGGAGTTCTGACCGAGCAACAGTAGGGATGTACATTTCCTGGAAGAGTCTGGAGAACTCCTCCCAGGTAACTTGATCATGTCCGAGCCTCCTTTCTTCGGATAGCCACCAATGATGTGCGTTGTCCGTCAGTTGCATCCTGACGGCAGTCATCCATTTGTCCCTTGGTAGTTCAGCGGCCTCAAACTGATGCTGCGTGTTCGTAAGCCATTCATGAACTTCAGTTGGTCCTTCCTTGCCCGAGAAGGTACGAAATTTGAGTTGGCAAAAATCTGTGATAGATCCCGTCGCTGGTCGCCTATTTGGTGGATTTGCATATTCCAATGCTGCGACTATGCTGTTCCTTAGGTTCTCGGCCTCATGACGTTGGGCCTCCTGTTGGATCTGTTGTTGTACCTGCATCATGGCGTAGAACATCTGGAATATTTGTTGTCCGTCCATTGCCTGCCATGGGGGAAAGACAGGCATCGTAGGAGGGAACTGGGGAGGAGACGGGATGTCATCACGCCTGAACCTGGAACTGGGCTGGCCAGATTGATTGCTCTGAGAGGATTGTCCTCTAGTATCTGGCGTCGTTCCAGCTTCGCAGGTAACCACAGCTTCAGGCGGTGTACCCAAGGGGTTCTCGTCACCGCTTCTGGGATCCATTACTCTGCATCAAAAAAAAACAATGAGAACGCACAAAGGTATCAAAACAGGATACAATTCAAGCAATTAAATTGAATTCGACATAGAGTCCAAAAATGATTCAATCAATGGATGAGATCCTATAACTTATCCTATCTTATTGCAGGCATGTTCGGTCCCTAAGTTGAAACCGAACAATTTAGTTTAAGACCTGCATGGGCCACCACAAAAACCATGTCACGCCCCAGTCCCAAAATATCGAGGGACTAGACACGTGGCAATGGCCAGCAGCATGCACCGATGGTCAACCCAATTTAATGGAACCATCAGGACGCACTTAAGCTGTAAAAAGGTCTACTACAACAAGTCACACTAATCTCATCCATAAAAGATAAATAAATAAACTGCATAATGAAATAAAAATAAGTAGCAACAAATCTCACCAAGTCGGTCGAAGAAACAATCCGACATATGTCTGAATACTCTGGCTCAGTAGGCCAGGAACAAAAGAGATAAACATAAAGTAAATACTGAGTACAGGATCAGGTACTCAGGAGAAGTCTTCGGCAGTCACCTCGTCTTCAGGGTTCAGTTCTGCTCCAGTATCAAGTCTAGTAATAGCTTCAGCTCCTGTCCCGTATATCTCGGGGTACTGCTCCTCAACTAAACCTGGGGACATAATTCATTCCAGGTCCTCAGGGGACATAGCAAGGTACAAAAAATACAAGCCAAATAAATAAGCAGTACAGCAATAAGTAAATAATGGGGTAAACTATGTAACCAGCTAAGTGATATGCAATATGAGAACAGCACTAGAACTCTGGCTGAGACCGCCACAAGCTCTGTGTCGGGGAGCCGGTAGCAGTAATAACAGGTAAAGGGTCTAGCTCTGCTGGAGAGTCTACAACCTCACAATAGTAGTGGATATATATATAAAATAGCCTGTAGCCTGTGTGTCTCTCCCCACCCAATGTAATCACGCATATCATGACCACAACGTCTCATGTCCATGTCAGTGGGATTATAGCTAATGCAACAAATCATATTGTCTATAAATAAAATATCTCTGTCAAGTCCTGTATCCTATACAGAATCACCACGAATATCTCGGGAAGATCCTGTCTCATGAATAGTGTCAAGTGTCCTGGGTTATGATGTACTTGATAAGACAAGTACGAGAAAGTAAAGGGTCCGAAATGTCCATCTCTAGGTGACGTACCCAACACCGCGTACGGGATTGGCACCCGACTGATAATCGGACGCTAAGTACGTCACACGGTCCTAGGTTAAGCATGTACAACAGTTATAAATAAAACAAGAAAATATAAAACAAGACTGTAAAGTTGGCAAGGTATACTTGCCCTCTGATGTATAACTAAGCCAAAGAATATTTAGCAAAGACTGCAAGTTTTGGCGAGGTACACTTGCCTGAGGTTTGGATTCCACTACGGTTCTGTTCTCGGGAAATTTCTAGAGATGTCTCCGAATGCTGAAATAAACATTACCATCATGCTCAGAAGGTGTCAATTAGCTAGAAACGCCTGTCCTTGAGTCCGATTTGGAGTCAAGGGCAAAAACGGTAATTTCGGGTCAAAACGGGGTCCACCGGTGGGTCCGCTTTGCACCGAAAAATGTGTCAGAGTCAACTGTCTCCAAATTCACCAAACTTTGTGTCAACAGGTCAGGAACGCTGATACGAACCCAACGGAACTTCCAGAATTGAATTCCGATGAGCCGATCACAAAATCGCCAATCGAGTGCGGCCTGTGGGGCCTGTGGGGCCCGCGACACGCGATTTCGTCAACGTTCTCAGAATCTAACCAAACTTGACCCACAGGACCAGCGTATCGTAACGAGTCCGATGGCGCAAGTTTCGTTTCGATCCGACGTGTGTGCACGAAGTTAGGATAAATTGCAGAAAAGTCGGATACGGAACGATGTCCGCGGATACGCGTTGATTCCGGTGTGCACGCACACCCGAATCAGCTTCCGCGAAATCCCACACGTCCGTATCGACGACGCGCACGAATATGTGAAGACCGCACGCGACCAAGTCGTCCCGTTTGGCGGGGCGTACTCAGTTCCGGGGTGAAACAGGGTCTGGTTTTTTTTTTTGGATCGCGGTGTGCGATCACCACAGGACGCGATGCCCCGAACGGTTTGTCCGGGCACCGAGAGGGTCATACAGGCTACGCGTTACAATTTACGAAATTGAAATCGGAGATACGGGATGCGAGATACGAGTACCTGAACTGGCTCTTCGAAACTGGAGTTTTCGTGTCCGACTCGTGTCCTGGACACTGTGTCCACTGCTAGGGCTAGGGATTGGGGTCTGTCGGAGTTGTGGCCGGCCGGTGGCGGGTTGGGCGGCGCTGGCGGCGGAGGGAGCAGGGGACGGCGTCGCCGGTGGCTCGGGATGCGGGCGGCGCCGGCAGAGGGTCGCCGGAGGCGGCTCGGGCAGCGGTGGAGGAATGAGGAGGAGAAAGGGGAGGCTGGTTGTAGGCTCGGGGTGGCTCACGGCGGGAGGAGGTCGGCGCAGGAGGCGGTGGTCCGGCGGAGGGCAGCGGCTAGGGGAGGGGACCGGGGCCGGAGCTAGGGCACGGTGCGGCGAAGGGTTAGGGATAAGGGGAAGTGAGGCGGAGGAGAAGAAGAGGGGGGAAAAATTTTATAGGGGGTGCCGGGGCGGACGTGGCCGGGTTAGGCGGACCGAGGGGAGGTCGTGGAGACGTGGGGGTGAGGCCGGGCGGTTCTCCGGCGACGTGGCCGGAGAACGCGGCGAAAACCGCGGGATTCGTGGGTTGGGGGAGATGGGTGAAGCCGGGTCGGGTCGGGCGGCGGGCTCCGGGTGGGCGGACCCGCCCGACCAGCTAGGGTGGCTGGGCTACTAGGCTCGGCCCACTGGGCCGGGCCGGGCCTAAACAATAATAATAATAATAATAATAATAATAATAATAATAACAAATAATTAAATAATAAAAACCATTAATTAATTAATAATTAGCTTAAATAGTTTTTAGGCATTTAAAAATAGGTCTGAGGCCCAATAAAATCCAGAAAAATTACCCTAAGTCCGGTTTTCTATTTTACACCATAAAATCATATTTTTATTGCATTTTAATATTAGTTATTAGCAATTTAAATACATAATCACCACAGCACCTCTGTTAATTCCTGAAAAATTGCAGAAAATTTCCAAAAATTAATTTTTAAATAACTGAAAAATTTAGGGTGTTTACAGAGAGAGAGAGAGAGAAGAATCCGGAGCTCAGGCAAAGAGTAGGGATCGACGACTTTGGCATCGTGCATCCACCCTCTTTTGCAACCTTGGAAGCTGCTTCCTGTCTTCTACGGCACTTCTTCATCATCGTGTGGTCCAAGGGCTAAAGTGATCGACTGCAGATCAGACATCTATAGCAATATTTACCTAGATTTATAAATTGTACTTCGACATCCTCGTATAGGATTAAATTGTACAAGTTTGTTTGTAAACCAAAGAACACGGATTTCGTATAAACCCCGTCTTGAATACATTTCATTCTTTCGTTTTCCACCACAAACACACAATAGAATATGATACGGCTTAGCCACACGTGCACGATGTACGACTAAGCTATTCACAATATTACAGTACGGGTTTGATCACATAAAGAATAAATATTTCTCCATCTCCAATGGCACAATGCAATCAATATCAATATACAATTTTCGTGTCCATCAAGTGTCCAATATGCAAGTAATGCAACACAGAAATTTACAAAGTAAGGGTCAAACATAGTATACTTGCCTGGATCCTCAAAAGTGGCTTAGTTCAAGTCCTTGGTATCTTTTAAAGACATAAATACCCCTTTTTAGGCATTTATTCCAAAAGTTCGTGTCCATCAAGTGTCCAATATGCAAATAATGCAAAACAAAAATTTACAAAGTAAGGGTCAAACGTAGTGTACTTGTCTGGATCCTCAAAAGTGGCTAAGTCTAAGTCCTTAGTATATTTTAAAGACATAAATACCCCTTTTAGGCATTTATTCCAAAAATCCCTATTTATTTTCTAAGTCTTCAAGTCCTTTCCAAAACCAACTATTCTAAATTTGTACTAATTATTCACTTAGTTACTTTATTATTAAATAATCACCATCATTATCTATTATTACTAATTTATAACTAATTATTTTGCTATTTAACTAATTAATAATCCAACCTATAACTGGACTATATGTCTAGTCCATGGTTTAACACAAACTTCTGTGATAATTGGTTATTACTAAACTGGTCTATATTTTATTAACTAATTATATTAGACTCAAGGTTATCATGGATTCAGTATGTTGTATTCTTATGGCTCAATCCATATGATTGAACTTAGCACAACACTCCACCCACTTATGGCCAGTGAGTTGAGTTCAAGGTCTGGCCCATGGTCCAGTTCAGTGGACTGAATTTAAACCCACTAGGCTCAAGCCCAAAGGTCAAGTCCAACTGTAATCCAAACACAACAGAGCCTAAAATCCATGGGAACGTTTTGACTTGGATTTCCAAGTCTGCTACTGAAATTTGAATACTCAGTTAATCGTTGAGTTTGAACTCGATTTTCCAACATACTACCTAACCAATTCTAGCATATTGGCAATCACTCCTCCCCTTCAAACACAGACATACTCATTTCCCATAAGGTCACCCTGGACACGTAAGCCCCAAAACATGGTTTATTCTTGTGTCCTCGACTCTATGTCTATTGTGAATACAAAACCGACTGATACCCACTGGACTCACACATGATTCGACACAAAAAAGGAACATTGGAGGAGAATAATAACTATGTAGAGAAACAAAACACCGTTCGTATCATATTCAGTCAATCCGAACTCACTAGGGTTGTCGTGCTCCGATCCCGTAGGGGCCGATCGTCCTCGCTTGGTCCCTACGGAACCGCTCGTCCTCGCTTGGGCGCAATGCCGTGTAAGCCTAAGTTGCGCTTGCACCAGGCAACGTACCTGCACAAGACACAAGTTAGACGAAAATATACATATATAGGCGCAGATGTAAAATACAGAGAACCAAAGTTGAACACATTTGATAGGCACACAAAATACTTTATTTTTATTGAATACTGAAGATTTGGATGACAAAGTGCTTGCTTGGCTGAGTTACAAAATATGCCTTAGAAGGCTTATAACTCATTTTACATTCCCAAAACTAGTCACAACGTTCAAACATTACATCCTTGTAGTAGGACCAAAATAACAAAACATTTAGCAGAAGAGGAGTAGCCCACTGGAGAGGAAAGCAAAGGCAGCAGCACGAGCACAGTCCTACGGAAGGATGCACGGACGCTGATTCAGATTCAAGATGCTTGCCAAACTCTCGCTTCCAGTACCTGGATATTGTCCACAAACGTGGGGCAGTACTACCACATGTACTAGTGAGCGACCGTGGCCAAACTCACCTTAAAAATCTACACTAAGTAAGGTTATGAAGCTAGCATTATTAGGTGATCTTTCTGGTTGTCTAGTTTCTTTTTAACAAATCATGCAAGGAAACATAGACGATGTATAGCATATGAATATGATAATTCTTACCCACGGCCGAGCGGTTATCCCTGCAGCAGACACACAAGTTAGCCACAATTTGCATATGAATAACTTATGAATCAATATGGACATTAAGTGTTAGGTATGCAAGATAATTCTTACCCACGGCCGAGCGGTTAAACCTAGCATGCGCCCTAACTATGTGATGGTCCATGGGTAGCCCATGATTAGCAGCGGGGGCCCAAGGTTCAGCTCTTCACTAGCACGCGCATGGGTCGGCAGCTGTGACTCAAGGTTCAGCTCTCCACTAACACACACGAGTATTAGCAGCTGTGACATCATGGACTCCGTACAACACTAATAGACATATCGCCCCACTAGACCTCCAGCGGGCTGTACCCTCAGGGCGATCCAAAAATCTCTTCCGGACCGAGCGATTTTCAGTGCCCCAGGAACCGTTTGAGAGACAAGACCTTGTGCACAAGTTGTCCGAGACCAATGCATGACATGAAACATCTAACAGATAAATACTATAATGCACAGTTCTGAGCAACAAACATACAAATTCCATCTTCTTATTCTTATTCCATATATCACATTCGAAAGATAAGGACTTGCCATAAATCAGGTTGTGCAGCATAGGGACGAAGAACATGTAACATAATTTTATAGCAAAAGCATAATTCTAATACTTTAAGCATGCAGTTCATTTTTTTAGCTTATCTTTTTAGTGAGGCAATATTTAGTCTACTAGAGATTCTTTATTAGGCATGCAGACTAAAAGATTCACTGAAGGGCCTAAGCCACTCACCGAATGTATCGAACGAGAGGATGGGGAAGCCTTATGCAACGTTCACTCTTTGTTATGCGTCCTGAAAATGCAACAATATTTGGTTAGCATACTTCGATCTATTTTTCTTACGATTTGGAAGAACGCTCAAGCGAGAAAGCGAAATCATGAAAACTAAGTCATCGAAAGCAACTCAAAACACAAAGTAACACAAAACCAAGAAGCAAAGCAACCAACAAAAACTCTTGGACTTATTTCAATAGAAGCCGTTCGATCAATTCGAAGGGTTCATTGCACTTCATCCGTGTTGATTTGGCGGTAAGGTTTTCCCGAGACTCGATTCTCAACTGAGTCGGAGCAGCAAGTATTCCATAAATAACCGTTCGAAGCGGGACATTACATACTACCCCACTGAGAAGAAGTTTCGTCCATGAAACTTAAGAAATCAAGGAGGCGATATACGATGCATCAAGAGATCAAAGGAATCGGTCTCACCAACATCGTGCCACTATCATCTTGTTCTATATTCAACTGATAAACTCTTGGCCTCCTTATCTGATCAGCTGGATCAAGAGGAAGACCCGGAGGGGTATGAGTCTCAATCCCATTTGCTGCCAAGGCCTTAAGGGTTAGGAAATCACGGATCATATGATCTAATTTTCCATACTTAAATCATCCCTTGGTAATGTGACGACATGTCTCTCTAGTGTGACCCAGACGGCCATAATAGCTGCACACTTTTCCGCGGTTCTCACCTGTATCGGCTTTTTTCTCCATATCGGCCTTTTTTCTCACCATTATAGAGCCGGTGCCTTCTCTGGAGCACTTCGTGGCGTGAACTGCTCGTTCTGTACGACTGCCTCAAAAGCTTGTATGTACATTTTGCATTTCCGATTCATAACATCTTTTCTCAGATTATCGTTTAAGCCTTTTATGAACCGATGTGTATGGGCTCTCTCATCAGGAATCATTGAGCTAGCGAACTTAGCAAGTTTGGAGAATTCTGACTCATAATCTTCGACGGACATGCTCCCTTGCTTAAGTTCAGTAATCTCGTCTTCTTTCTTCTGTTTGACAGCTGGCGGAAGGTATTATGCAAGGAATGCTTCCTTGAATATTCTCCATGTGATCTTACCATCCTGATGCTTTGTGGCAAGATCTGCTTTCATTATTTTCCACCAATCGTGTGCATATAACCGCAGCTGCATATCTGCACACGCCACTCTCTTATTCGCAGGTATTGAAGCAAACTCAAACAAGCTCTCCATCTTTGCGATCCAGTCTATTACCTTATCCGACGCAGTCCTACCTTCAAACTCCAGAGGATTCAACTTCAGAAGCTCAGCACCTTTAAAGGTAGACTTCCTGGCCGTGCATCGAGGCTCGTTAGTTTCTGCTAATCCTACTCCCTGAGGCATGGTCAGGACAGTTACAGGTATTGCGGCAGTTCCCGATGCACCACTGTGTGCTACCAGTGTTGTCACAATTTGAGTCAGAGAGTCAAGCTGTTATTGTTGTGCCAAGGCTCTAGTATCAGCCCGTTGCTGCAGAGTTTCAAACCGTTCCTGTTGGCCTGCATGTCTTTCACTTTGATTTTCAAATATTGCAATCAGCCTATCAATTTGGTCATCACTCACGCTTGCTACGCGCGATGTCCCTCGGTTACTTGTTACCGTCATCTTGCTGCAAAAAAGAGTAGATTGCATTAGTCTCATAACGTATTATGGACTTATTGTATGGGACATTGGGTTTTTATACCCTTAGGGACCTTCCAAACTCTCGATTCACTTCTTATAGATTCAAAATCAATTTTTCAAAATTTGGGACTTTTAAAATCGTTTGAAAACTTATATCATTTTCGAAAACGATATTTGAAGAGACCAAGGGCATAAAACCATGCTCTGATACCACCTGTCGTGCCCCAATCCCGTAGGGGCCGATCGTCCTCGCTTGGTCCCTACGGAACCGCTCGTCCTTGCTTGGACGTGATGTTGTGCAAGCCTAAGTTGCACTTGCACCAAGCAACGTACCTGCACAAGACACAAGTTAGACAAAAATATACATATATAGGCGCAGATGTAAAATGCAGAGAACCAAAGTTGAACACATTTGATAGGCACACCAAATACTTTTTTTTTATTGAATACTAAAGATTTGGATTACAAAGTGCTTGCTTGGCTGAGTTACAAAATATGCCTTAGAAGGCTTACAACTTTTTTTACATTCCAAAAACTAGTCACAATGTCCAAATATTACATCCTTATAGTAGAACCAAAATAACAAAATATCTAGCAGAAGAGGAGTAGCCCACTGGAGAGGAATGCAAAGGCAGCAACACGAGCACAGTCCTACAGAAGGATGCGCGGACGCTGATTCAGATTCAAGATGCTTGTCAAACTCTCACTTCCAGTACCTAGATATTGTCCATTAACGTGGGTCAGTACTACCACATGTACTAGTGAGCGACCGTAGCCAAACTCACCTGAAAAATCTATACTAAGTAAGCATATGAAGCTTGCATGATTAGGTGATCTTTCTGGTTGTCTAGTTTCTTTTTAACAAATCATGCAAGAAAACATAGACGAGCGGTAAACCTAGCATGCGTCCTAACTATATGATGGTCCATGGCTAGCCCATGATTAGCAGCGGGGACCCAAGGTTCAGCTCTTCACTAGCAAGCGCATGGGTCGGCAGTTGTGACTTAAGGTTCAGCTCTCCACCAACACACACGAGTACTAGCAGTTGTGACATCATGGACTCCGCACAACACTAATAGACATATCGTCCCACTAGACCCCCAGCGGGCCGTACCCTCAGGCAATCCAGACATTCCTTCCGGACCGAGCGATTCCCAGTGCCCCAGGAACCGTTCGAGAGACAAGACCTTGTACACAAGTTGTCCAAGACCAATGAATGACATAAAACATCCAACAGATATAACACTACAATGCACAATTCTGAGCAACAAACACACAAATTCTATCTCCTTATTCTTATTCCACATATCACATTCGAAATATAGGGACTTGCCATAAATCAAGTTGTGCAGCATAGAGGCGAAGAATATGCAACATAATTTGATAGCAAAAGCATAATTCTAATACTTTAAGCATGCAGTTCATTTCTTTATCTTATCTTTTTAGTGAGGCAACATTTAGTGAACTAGAGATTCTTTATTAGGCATATAGACTAAAGGATTCATCGAAGGGCCTAAGCCACTCACCGAATGAATCGAACGAGAGGATGGGGAAGCCTTATGCAATGTTCACTCTTTGGTTATGCGTCCTGAAAATGCAACAATACTTGGTTAGCATACTTCGATCTCTTTCCCTTATGTTTCGAAAGAACGCGCAAGCGTGAAAGCGAAATCATGAAAACCAAGTCATCGAAAGCAACTCAAAACACAAAGCAACACAAAACCAAGAAGCAAAGCAACCAACAAAAACTCTTGGACTTATTTCAATAGAAGCCGTTCGATCAATTCGAAGGGTTCATTGCACTTCATCCGTGTTGATTTGACGGTAAAGTTTCCCCGAGACTCGATTCTCAACCGAGTCAAAGCAGCAAGTGTTCCATAAGTAACCGTTCGAAGCGGGACGTTACAAGGGCCGTGTCCCCAAGTTCTTGAATCTGAGGTTCATTATTTTTGAACTAAACCTCCCTATGAGAAAATTCACCAAACACTTGGTGCTCAGATCTAAGAAGAAGACCTTAAAGTATTAGTTGATCTTCGATGATTGGTAATAAAAAAACCAAGAATCAGAAATCATGGTAGAAACATAAATCACCTACCGATCAAATTTTGAATTCACAACAACAGATCGTTCGTTCCCCGATCAATACTATTCCTCACCGATACTCTGCCAATGATCGGAGACGAGGATCCTCTCTGAGAATCGTGCACCCAATAATTTATTCATCAAGCATTGGTACTAATCCACTTGAGGTCAACTGAGTGTTGATCAATGATCGATGATTCTGATCCAATAAATTTAATAGAGGCGATAAATTAAAACAGAATGAATGAAGAAAGAGATGTCTAACTCACCGACTAACGTTTATGACTGGCCATGGTTGGTAGAGCTTCATAATTGATCGGTCGTTCATCACCCTGATGAACGATGAGGAGAGTCGCCGGCTTCGTCGAAGAAGACGGTCAAACCACCGGAGCAGCGATAAAAATACGGTAGAGGAAGAAGTCCTCAGTCACCGAATATTCGATGATGGTGAGCTTTTCATGATTGCCATGGCTGCAGATCTTGAGCTTCACGAAGGAGAAAGAAGGAGGGGGTGGGTTAAAAGTTTGGCAGGGCTTCGCCAGGAAGAGAGGAATGAAGAACAGGGGAGGGGTCTACCACATATATAGCCACCTGTGAGGAGGTGGAAGAGAGGTGGTAGAAAACTTTAGATGCTTCTTAGTTCGTTGAGTGAGGCGGTAGGAACTACCGGGAAGCTTCTGGAGCCGTCGTTGGAAGCCGGTGGTGAGGGTGCTTCCGGGAGTTTCTAGAGAGAGGTAGGAAAAGTAGGTTGATCGAGCGATTGTCAGTGAAGGAGATCGGGGAAATGCATCTAGAAGATACTGATATGGACACCGCAAGGAACGGTTGAGCGGTTGCTTAACATTTGGGTTTAAACCCAATGCCCTAATAGATCGGTTGCACTAATAGGCTAGTTATTCTAATGGGCCAGTTGAGCTAAGGGGATGGTTTTGCTCTAATGGTCGGTTTAACTAATGAGCCTAATGAGCTTGGTTCAAAATGATTTGCAATACCAGAGCTATAACTAAATAATAATAATAATAATAATAATAATAATAATAATAATAGTAGTAGTAATACTTTAGCAATATCGTAATAATATACTTAGTAAAATATTTACTAAGAGAATTATTGTAAAATACTATTTATTGGAAAAGAAGAGTTACAAATCTTTCCCCCTTCAAAAAATTTTGTCCTCAAAATTTCAGGGGAGACAAGGAAGGGAAAAGTACACCGGTCTTGGAATAAGTAGGGATATTTCATACTCATCTCGTCTTCTTGCTCCCAGGAGGACTCCCCTGGAGAGTGGTGCCTCTACGCAACTCTAACAAGTAGAATGGTCTTATTTTGCAGCCTCTTTTCTCTGTGATCCAGGATCTCAACTGGTTGCTCTGAATATGTGAGACTAGGTCCTACCTCTAGCTTGGAATGGTCTAGTACACAGCTAGGGTCTGCTATCTACCTCCGAAGCTGGGAGACATAGAATATATTGTGTACTCCCACTAGGTTAAGCGGTAGTTGTCACACCCCGCTCCCAGAATACCAAGTAAATATGTGGACTGACATGGCCATCTATACCTTACAAGGTATAATATGTCGTATGCTGATCACATCTGCCAGTCAAATCGGGTATCCTCGCATATAATACAATCTATGGCCTAAATCTGATCTCATATCCACAGATAACCATAATAAAATAAATATCAAGAATGATATCAAATAAAAATCATGTAAGACCAAACGGTCAAAAACACTAATGATAATTAGAAATTCTACAATAAGTAAAAGATGTAGGCGATAGTATATTCCCACACAATTTCCAATATGATATGGAACTGAAGTGTATCCTCCAAGCTAGGTCTAGAAGATCCCAATGGTCGGTCACAGGCAATCCGGGAATAATCTAAGGATTGTCAGGCCAACCAAAAAAAGTACCAGAAAGGAAGGGTCAAGGGTGGGCAAAAATAAACCAACAAGAAACACAGTAGTAAATATAGAAATAACAATAATCAGGGTAAAGGAATCGTGTGGTACCAATACATGATTTAAGAATATAAGGTGCCAACCAAACAACATATAAGGAATCAACAATCAATCACAACCATCCTAACATCCACTAGTACCTGCGTCGCCAACTGGAATATGTGATCAGTCGACTAGCAAAAAGCACTATGTATGATTATTCGAACAAACGGTCACTCAAATGCCTACGACTTGCTACCATTAACTAAATAGTATTATCACAAGTCCTACTGACTAGCACATGCACTTGAGGTTTTCTGTTTCTGTCACATGCCCTGCAAACTATCCAGGTTATCTAGGCAAAAGAGATCAGTAAATAAATTATATATATATATATATCAGGTGTGTCCGAGATAACAGGATTACATGTAATACGAAAACCTCTCTTTAAATGCTTCTACCAATTTTAGTTACCTAATTAACCCTATAGTTATATATAATCTCGTGTCGTGCTCACACGATCAATATTATCCTAGAATGCCTTACCACAATATGGATACGGTATGTGTGAATCCATGTTGGTTCCCGTCGGTTTCAACCTAGATTCATCCAGATCATAATACAACAATTAATACACATTATCCAACTACGCTAAGCTACGGTCACTGACCAACTAAAAGGGTACTTATGCTGGGCAACAATATAATATAGTATAATGACATAAATATGATAGCACCTCAGTACACAAGTATAATATGTAGTCGCACCTTTGTGCTCTATAATCAAGAATAGTACCTCAGTACGATAACGGAGCCAGTACCTCAAAGGGTAACTTGGTAGTCAATAACACGAGTACATGTAGTCATGTCAGGAAACAAGGACAATTAGGTAGTCAGACAGTCGATCAGTCGGATCGGTCTATCCATCAAGTTATTCTACCAACCGAATCAATCTATCAATAATCCTTCCATCCTCGATGGGGTACAAATGTCATGCCAGGGAATACTGTCACAAGACACCAAGCCAATCACCATGAACAATGCTAGACCTCTGGCTCACAGGAATCCACCGAGTCAATGATTACAGACTATCCGTTAATAAGTCCTCTAACTTCCAAAATATAATATAGGTACAGTCTAACAAAGTTATTCATCCATAAAATACAAATACTAGAAGTCATTGGAGCAGTAAATCAATCACAAATGTAATATCAACAATCCCTTGACCTACCAAATCATATACACAACTCTTTGATCCACCATACATATATTGGCCATACCAAATAAGGGGACAATACCACTAAATACTATGCAACCTAAGCATACCAGATCACTAAGGTCTATTAAATTATAGAAACATTAAGTATTGGGCACTTGGGTAGTCGGGTAAAATCATATATTAATAATCTCGATAATTATCTCGTTCCGCGAGATGTACTATAAATCCTAACCCGAGAAATCCAATCAACAATAATATTTGGTATGCACCCTAAGTCTACAAAATCCCATAAATCCATAAGGTCTTGCCAACTGATATCCCTGTATCATACCTCCGATTTAAAATGATACCCCATCCTCGAATTTCATTTAAAGTTTATAATCCCGATATATATGTTAAATGCTAGTCCAAGTCTACCTAGAAGGCACTGGGTGAACCATACAATATGCAACAAAGGAATTGTACGATACAACAAATCAAAGATACAGTTCTACCTAGATCCCCGAACAAATTCTCAAACCAAAATCTCGAATCGAGTCCCCGAACAAAATCATAAATCAAATACCGAATCAAATCCCCCAATCGAATTCCTGAATCAAATGTCTAAACCAAATTCTGGAAAATTTTGGTAGAACCTCCCCTATAATTCTAAAACCGGAACATAACCTGCAAAATAAAATAAGAACCACCCGGAGCAACCCGCCGTTGAATCCCAAACCGAGAACCCTAAGTCTCGACCTCCAGTAGTACTACAATGCGTATTAGGCACCAAGCCAATACACAACAAGAATCGTCGCGTAGGGAGCACCACCACAGGGTTCTCTGTCCTTAACCAAACCATAATTTACAAGTCCAATAATCTAGTGCCAAGCCGTAACCCGACCGTGAGTCGAACAAGGGACATATAGGGATGATGCTCATAACCAGGTCGTGCTCGTAACCTCGGAGGCGTGGATGTCCCGTCCGAGTTGTTCGATATGGGTGTCGACCCGATACCGAACCATTCTACACTAATAGCAATAATTACCAGTCCTCTAAAATTACAGTTTATAAGTACAATAATTACAATAAATTAAATACAAGACGAGAAATGCATAGGAGTGAATCTGTCAACAAGTAAGGGGTACTTTCTTAGAGGGTTCGGCTAGATACGCAAGTCTTCGTCACTCTGGATCCAAACTTGCACATCCATCGGGGTCCTAAAACACACAATAAACAATCATTAGCATTAAAGAAATAAAATAACTAAAATCATAAGAGATGGCACGATGCTATACCGTATGGATTTCGCAAGTGGTTCAAGGATCTGACATGGAAATTGAGGCACAAGGATCGATATGGACACGTAAATCTAGATGGGCATGAATACCGAGATGAATAAGGAATATGTTTGCCATAAACAAAAGTTTATATGAAAGTCTGTATTATAAACTATTAAAAGAAAAGAGTACAAGAGATCTTAAACAAGAATCTAAGTATAATTATTCTAGGGAAGTATAGCTGTAGAGATCTGATCTGTAGTCGATCACATTACTCATTGGACCATACGACAGTGATGAAGAAATACGAGAATGTTACGAACAACTCGGATAATTGAGCAGTGTCACACCCCGATCTCCCGCAGGAATGGTCGTCCCTGCTAGGCGCGAATCATCATGCCAGCACTCCCGCAGGACGATCATTTCCATCGGAATGTAATGTCGCACGAGCCTGGGGATGCGCTCGCTCAAGGAAAATACCGGAACGACCGTTGATAACTAGTTCACCAAGTCGATATAGCAGAAACATAGAATAACACAAGTATGAATACATAAACAAGCTCTCTTTATTGATAATGAATAAGGTTACAAGAGGTGCTAGGCCAAGATTACAAGTCGCTCAAGCTCTTTCTCTCTCTCAAACGATAAAGGCGTACCAAGCGGCTTACAAATTGGGATGATACATAGGCGATGTTCCAACATTATGTCCTGTATATGTGCTCCAGCTCCGGACGCAACACTCTAAGAGTGCAGGCTAAGCAAAGACAGGTTCATCGTAGCCACCCACCTTAGCGATGATTCACCTCGGTCGAGCGATACTCCGAGCGAGCCTCTGAAAGTCTAAGTCTGAACTCCTGAAGGGCCAAGTTTGAAAATCCTTTGCCTCAAGCAAGTCGTCTCGCTGAGGAAAGTGGGTTGGGTCATCGCACTTGCGCCGTTTGAATCGGTTCTTCGCTTGAGCGGATGACCAATTCTTGTTTACTTCTTTATTATGGTATTCTTGTCCCTCAAAAGTATATATGTTATTTCTTTTATGTGGAATAGATGGTGGATTATATATATATATATATATATATATATATATATATATATATATAACTTTGTTGTTGATGTATCGGAAACCATGTTGTATTTAAACTGTAAATTTGCATATCAAGTATTTTGTTCTCTTTATTTGTCTTTTGTCATGTATCATAGCTGGTCACATGGCATCCTTTTATTGGTTTGATGACATGGTATGCTACTTATAGTAGTTGGCATGAATTCTTGCAACAATTTTGACCTTTAGTTTTCTTTGCTTATAATGCAGAATTTCTGTCGAGTGGTTAGTTTGGGTGATGATGGGAATTTAGAACCAGACACTGCTAAATTGACTAAGCGCACTGTAGAAGTACTTGCTTCCTGTCATGGCTTAGTTTTTGTGGAGAATAAATTGGTTGGTAAGCTACAAAATGCCAAGCATAATTGTTGTTTACTATTGGTCAATGATTTTGCTAATATGTATAATTTTTGGTTATTTATGCATATTTTATTTGGCGTAGGTTTGCGACCCTTTTGAGAAGGCAACACTTAAAGGAATAGACTGAAAGCACTATGCTGAAAAGGTTACCTACATTATTTGTAATATGAAAAAAGACTGAACATATGGGAATAGTGATGACATATATTATTCAGTACTTGTTAATAAAGCATTTAGTGTTAATGTTGATGGCATAGATTATCACTACTCAGATAGTGATACAATTAATGTTGATGGTATAGATTATTCAGTACTTAGTACTTAGATGGTTGATGGCATAATTTATAGATTATTTAGTACTTAGTACTTAGATGGTTGTATCGTGAGATAGTGATGCAATTAATGTTGATACAATTATCATAACTTAGATGGTTGTCTCTTGTAGTTAAAGTTGCTCTTGCAATTAAGTACCATTTTAATTATAATGTAATCAAACCAAATAAGTTTTTGATTTCTGTAGAAAATATTTGAAGTCAATTCAATTAACTGGTCAAAGAAATCATGGAATCAATGTTTTGGCTCACGACCATTCTCATTGTATTACCATGATCATGTTGAGGTAATCACATAATTATTTTTATTTTTAAAGTTCGTAAATATCATATTAGCATTTGGATCATTATATGTGTATAGTGTTATTGTTAGGGTGGTTCGCAACTTCCTGATATTGATACATGGGGTACAACTCATATGTCAAAATAGAAGAAAGATTGGGTTAATGATACAGCAAAGGGTGCACATGTAAGTATGCATTTTACTTGGTTAAAGAAATCATTTCTATTGTATACTAAAGTAATATTATTTTGCTTTTAACTAATCAAATATAATTTTTACAAGATGAGATGATAAAAAAAAGAATGATTATCTTGATAATATCACTGAGCTATATCTTGAGGGAATCTCGATGGATGAGATTGTTGTAGCCCAAAATGTAGGCACTAAGATTATGGAAGATGCGATTGGGTGTGGGTGTGGTAGGGTGATTCATGGATCTGGAAAATAGCTAGTTCGGGAAACTAGTTCATTATTTCATCTAATACATCTTCAACTGCCTAAAATAAGGAAGTGTGAGAGTTGCAGACTCAGCTTCAGATAGAGAAGAAAGCTAAGATAAGAGTTGTTGCTGAACATGAGGAACAAAAGGCTTAATGGGACTTTGTGATACAACAACTATAAGTACTTATTCTTGGATTCTCAATTCCTGAACCCACTCCTTTATTTCATGAAGACGTTGAAGATGGTAACGAGAGCGACCACAACCCATCTCTTAGATTATATCTTTTATGGTTGTAGTTTACCAAATTATTTTGTTGACAATTAGTTTATTTTTGTTGACTAAATATTGGCCATTTTGAGTTATGATAAATAGAATATAATAATATTCATATTTGATTCTCTTTAATTTACTTTCATTTATCAAGAATAAAAATGTATGGCACGTGATATGACTAATTAAGTGTGTGGTCCCCATAGACTATTTTGTAGGAGTAATTGTTTGGTCGCCTCAGATATAACACGTACATTTTGCCACCATGTAACTTTTTTTTACCACAATAAAATAGTAATCAAAGATTTCCTAAGGTGACCATACGATCAATAATAGTTGCCACAAACTACCTTTGGCGGTTAATAGTAGTATCTACACACTACCTATCGTGACCAATCATAGTCATTACAGAGTATCTTAGACGACCAACGATAGTCGCCATATACTACTGTTGGCGGTCAATAGTAGTCTCCACATACTACCTAGTACGATCAAT
Source organism: Iris macrosiphon (assembly GCA_036927795.1). Classification (NCBI taxonomy): domain Eukaryota; kingdom Viridiplantae; phylum Streptophyta; class Magnoliopsida; order Asparagales; family Iridaceae; genus Iris; species Iris macrosiphon. The sequence goes on along the minus strand of JAYESA010000018.1, from coordinate 64,845,233 downwards.
CATAGTCGTCATAAAGTGTCTTAGGCGACCAATTATTATCGCCACAGACTACCATTGGCAGTCAATAGTAGTCTTCACGCACTACCTATTACGACCAAGCATAGTTGCCACAATGTGTCTTAGGATACAAATGATAGTAGCCACACACTCACTATTACAACCAATTATAGTCACCAAATGCAACCTTAGGAGACCAAAGATAGTTGCCACATACTACCTATTGCAACAAATTATAGTCGTCATAGGCTACCTATGTTAACTATTTTAGTCGCCACAAGTATTGGCATGTCCCTCCAAAAATTCCAACAACCTAAGGTGAAAAAGCATTCTTGGACAAAACTTTGGAATGACAAAACTATTTTCTCGCAAGTGTAGTAGCCAAAGATATTTTGCGACTAAATTGCTTAATTAGTCATCCCTGACTTTGGGCCAGGATCCTGAGGCGACGATGCTTGCGACCAATAAATTTAGTGGCGATAAACCTTAGGTAACTAGTTTTGCATTTAAGCAACAAAAAATCAATGGTCGCCTAATGTCCTTATCCTAGTAGTGCTTATCTCTGTTGATATAGCCTAGTTTTATAGACTCTATTTCTTTCTCGAGTCTATTCGAGCTTGTGTGTTACTGGACGGCCGACTTTAGCACATGTAGCTCATTCTTGTGCTTTTGTTCACTATGGATTGAGATATAGATATATATACTTATTATCTAGATAGTGACCATTATAGTACAGCTTATATGTATTCGAGTCGGAACAGAGTCTGATCGATTGCATAGATGATATGTTACATATTCCTAGTCCTACGTATTTGGGACTGAGGTATGACAATACAATCACTAACAGTAGTTCCAATTATATTAATAAATACTATAAAAAAGTGAGTAATTATCACCCCCATATTTCAGATTAGGGGTATTTTCGTCTTTTCGTAATTAATATGTAAATGATTGCATGATAATTAATTATATTTAAATTGCTGTGATTTTATTTTATTGTTGCACTTTATCGTTGCTTCGATAATTAGAACACTACACTAGCCATTGTCTTCCAACTGAATTCACACCCTTGTCCTAGATGTGCCAAACTGTTACTTTGATCTCGGTATGACTCATAACCATGTCTTGTTGTGCTTCATTTTAGTCGCACAGCATTCGTCGCGATCGACCATAATTAATTCCCTATAAATCTAAGTTTGTACCCTTGTGTGTTCCAATCGAATTAGAGACACGACCTCGACCTATTTTGAGCAACCCAAATTAGGGTAATATTCTAATCTGAGTCTACTTCATTTATGATGCTTGTGTCCCACTTAAATTCAGTCCCTTGTACTTCTAATTAATTTTAGAACACCATTTACATCTATTTTTAATTAAATAAACCATAAATCTCACTTCGTGTAATTTTCTAATTGTTGGGCACTTTTGTGCACAAGGCATTAAGGTGTCCATCCCGTTGGACTCGACAGGTAAATAAACCCAATTCTCCTTTATGTGTATTTTTCTATTTTTTTTGGGAGTGTGTAATTTAACATCAACCTCCTTGAACCATGACCCCAAAACCATGAACCAATGCATCCTAGCCTTCCGTTTTAATTCCATTTAAATCATAGCCCTTGAAATACCCATGAGAAGACCCTTTTCCCAAGGGGTTGACCAAAGTCAACTTCTAGGTCAACCCAAACCCATTGTATATAAATATTCCTTTCTTTGTGTTTTCCTTTTCTTTTTTATCTAAACCTAGCTACAACCGAACCTCTCCCCCCTTACTATTCATCACCACCTTCATCATCTCTTTCTCATCATGCCGTTAACCTCAACCCCACCGAGATGAACCCCCTCGTCGTTGTCTTCTCCCACACGAACAACCTCCACTGCCACCGGTGTACTCGACCGCCCCATCCCGCTCACAACAACCCGCTGTCCCCGCCTTCACCCCTCATCTCGTTGACCGAAGAACGCCGGAGCCCATCGACTGAACCCGCCCGCTTCCGACCGCCTGAAGCCGAGCCACTCGACCGGAGCATCCCGTCGTCTGAACCGCCTGACCCGCTGTCCCGAACGCTATACCCCGTCGATGACCCGACCGGAGCATCGCTGAACTGCCTGACCTGCACAGCGCCGGACCTCGCCATCCCAGCTATCAACCGCCAGAATTTGCCTGTACACGACCGGAGGCCTGACCCGCTCGACTGAACGACTTCGACTCCGCGACGACCTCGACGCACATGACTCATCCCACGTACCAGGTTCGATTTCCCCTCGTGTGCATGTACACGTATGTGCACCCGCATATTTTACCATCGTATTGCATACGTATTTAGACATGGTATTTAGTATTTAATGGTATATTGGTATGATTGTATGTACATAGTATATACCTATATGTGTATGAACCCGATTAGTATATATGTATAGTATAATTCTCAATTAAGTATATACATACGTATATGTGTTGAACATGTATCCCTAGTACATGGTTAATATATATATATATGCATAGTATTAATTTTATTTAAAGTATATATATATATATACACATATCTATTATAATTATAACTAATGATTATTACTGTATATGTTAGTTAATAATGTGTAAGTATATGACTATGTACTTGATGACCCGAGCGTAACCACGGATATCCCATAGTTACATTGACCTGTAACCAGATAACATATTAGCAGACTGCCATATGTACACTGACGTACTGGCAAGACCGTACCATTGACTGTCTGTTATGTACAGCAACTACAGACGTGACCCCCCTAGCATAGTCTTTGAGATCATTGTGTTTGATTGTGTATGTAGTGTAATGTCTGATGCAGTGTTGTATTATATGATATATCTATAGGATTGTTGGATCCTTCAGACGATACTTTGGAACCCGGACATTGGTATTGCCAGCTAAGGACCACAGGCGAGTACATTCTCTGACAGTTTCTATTATGTTGATTATCTCTATAATTCTTGTTGTATAACGTACATGACTCCGACACTGTTGTTTACACGAGTTGGCATCATCGAGACCTGTCACGAGGAGTCATGATTGGAATCCATCGTGCTAGCTGGGGAAAACGGGGAATATTAGTAGCTTATGTGATCATACCCAAACTTTACATGCATCATCGCTCACCCATAACTTACGTCAGTGTTGCTTGACCATTACATGCCTCATAGCCTTATATGTGTGACTAGCCTGACTATTGCTTGCATTATAGCTATCCGGATGGTTAGCCTGACCTTACATGAATCATAGCTAGTCATACATAGCAAGCTTGATCAGTCCCAAGGCGATCACATGATATGCTGATGTTTCACACACTTAGTTAGACGTTCGTGACATGTATCTCTAGTATATTGATCTAGTATTCCTTATGTTCTAGTCATGATTCTAGCATTCACATATATACCAGTTCATTGTTCTAGCATGTACTTGTATTTCTATTTCATTGCTAGACGTATATTGATGATGACATATGCTCCAGTACTTCATTATTCCCGTATTCTATTTATTCCAGTATTTTTTATTCTAGTATTTCTTATTACTAGTTTTTTATATCTGTCTTGTATTTCTTTACACTATGTTATAGTTTTTGTCAATATATATGAAACTGCTGTTAGTGCTTGTACTTCGTTCCAATCCTGACTGGATATTTTTTTCAGAGGATCTTGAGGATTTTTGTACCATGCACTATGGACCGGGTATAGATGCAGATTACACACCAGAGATCTTAGAAGAGACTATTCCTTTAGAGGAGACTTTACCTGCAGCTATCTATATAGTATTTATTTATCTTATGCATCTGAGACTTATTGAGGTTTATTTCAGTTTATGTTTAGACTTATGTTAAGTTTAATTTGAGACTTGTGGAGACTTTATGTTGGACAGCTAGACTGTAATTTATCTTTATGTTTGAGACATGGTGTTTAACTATGTCATTCCTCTCATCTTTTATCGTGCCTTTATACTCTTATAGATGTTGTGATTGAGTTTACATTATTAGCTATTGTGAGATGTATATTGTCCTCCTTATAAAGATTGATAATATAGTATTATTGTGACCTATACAGCGTTCTACCGCCGATACTGTGGCGTAGGCTGGACGTACCCACGCTCTCGTGCCCCTATACCGGGTGCGGGTCGTGACAGTAATGAATATACATGGTAGAAATAAAATACTAGAATATAAGGGAACTAGAGAGGCGTATAATTATATCACAAAGAAATAACTAGCAATGAGTACACATATATTGGTAAGCAGTGAATAAGCAGGTAAATGTTACTAACAAGTATGAACTGGGAATAGGGAAGTAGAGTTACTATCTAAGTACCTTAAAATATTATTTTATTATGTGATCGGCTTGGGACAAGATCAGGCTCTACCATATATGATTGGCTATGCAAAACTATAGGTAAGGGGATCAGGTCAATCATGTATGATTGACTATGCACAATTACAGGTAAGGGGATCAGACCAATCATATATGGGGAGCTATACAAAAGTAATAAGATCAGGCTAAACCCTGCGTGTGGTAAGGATGAGCTATATACAAGTAAGTGTGGTATAATCAAATAACTTGCTAATATTTCTCCATCCCCGATTAGTACGATGGATCCAATCATGACTCGCCATGACATGTATCTATGATACTGGCCTGTGTATCCACTGTGTCAGGACTCAAGTATAACACTGCAAATTAGAATCATAGTAATCATAAAAATAACAGAAACTGTTAGAGAATGTACTCGCCTATGGTCCTAAGTAAATGGTATAACTCTGTGTTTGAGCTGGTGTCACATAGACTTATATATAAAATATCATATCATTTTGGGTAATAAAATAATAATTAAGCTACAATAAGTTAAAGTATGATTTATAGGCCATTCCTCGGTCATACGAGTCAAACTAGGTCAATACCTTGATTTTAGGTTCGTACCTAGCTTCTAGGTTGATTACAAGTTTAAACTAGTTCATTCTAGGTGATACTAGGTCGCACCTAGGTTTTTAGGTCCATACCTTGAAGGTATTAGCTCTACTAGCTAATATTAAGTACTTTAATACCATATCTACCAAGTATCAATATATAACTTCTATATATATACTTGCTATAACTATTATCTAAATTACCTTAGGATTGGCTAATACCTTAACCAGTACTCACTACTTAGACAATACCTTATACTCTCCCACTTAGCTATATACTAATAATTATCTTACCTCATAACCTATAACCTTAACTTATTGATTTCACTATACTCAGTAACTAGTTACCTTGATACCTCTTAATTCTTACACTGTATGTACCTACTCCAAATTTTGTAACTCATTATACCCTGCCTAATTCTTGATACCTCACTCTGATACACTCATTCCTACTTGGTACTCATGTGTACCTACACGCTCCTCCACACTAGATCCTCTCCCTAGACTGAGCACTCATTGATACCACCTTGCATAGGTGTAGACTATCTTCCTTACATTTGATATAGGTGCTAATCCAATATATAAGACATACCTATCTAATACACACCAAATTCACTAATAACCACACTCCTAAATACAATATCCGACTCTCATATACACACATGAACTTGTTTTCTATTGCCACTGCTGCTAGTCTAAATTAGGCACTCATACACACCCCTTGCTTGACACAGACACCACACCTGCTGAACATTAAATACTTGAGCACCAATTCCCTCACTAAACCATTGCACTGTAGTGGTGTTCTTGCCTACTGCTGCTGTTGCTTCCTCAAATCAGTGCACATAGTATATTGATACACACTTCCCCCTCATGCTCACGTTATTGTTGCTGCTGTGTTATACTGCTGTTGCATTAACCCATACACCACAACAGCATCAATTGCTCATACCCGAATACCCCTTGTGCACCTGCACATCAAGTCCAAGTAGTTGCTGGGTAAAACTCCAATATACACATTATACTTGCTGCTTTGCGTTTCTCCGGGAATACACACACTTCTAGGACTGCAACCCCTCTCTCAAGGTTATGATACACACATTAATCTAACACATTGCCCACAAGGATATGACATTCATCAATTCATCTCATAAGCCTTACATAAACTGACACCAATGTGGTACACAGTCACACATGCACCTGTACTAATGATAGATGTCTATATATATACCTATACTCAATTACATACATATATTAACATATATATATGCTACTAGTTATATGCTTATATATATATACCTATATAACACAATTATATATATATATATATATATATATATATATATATATATATATATATATATATATATATATATCTTCCCTCAACTCTCACACACACAACAATGACATTTCATCAAACACCTTGAGTACAAGGTCAAGATACTTACTATAGTGTCATGATACACTCTTAACCAAGGTGTTAAAACCCCAATACTTAACAAATACCATTACCACCAATCAAATACATCTCCATATGATTAAAGTGATTGGTTATAATACAATTCAAGGAGAATTGCATTAATATGCTCAAAATCTCCAAAATAAACTCCCGTATCATAGCATCTCACAAAGTATCATGATACGCTTTACTCGTTGTTTGTGGTTATTTAAACGAAAAGAATAGGAATGTATTCGATATGGGGGTTTACACGGAACCTGCCTTCTTTTGTTTACAAACAAACTTGTACAATGTAATCCTATACGAGGATGTGGGAGTACAATTTATTTAATCTGGGTAGATATTGCTATAGGTGTCTGATCTGCGGTCGATCACTTTAGCCCTTGGACCACACGATGTTGAAGAAGTGTCGTAGGAGACAGGAAGCAGCTTCGAAGGTTGCAGAAGAGGGTGGATGCACGATGCTGAAGTCGTCGATCCCTACTCTTTGCCTGAGCTCCGGGTGCTCTCTCTCTCTCTCTCTTTCTCTCTCTCTTTTAATTCTCCGAACTGGTTCGATCTTCCAAATTGTCGACCTTGTTCCCCATTAATAGGGGTCTCTATTTATAGAGTTTTGGTGACAGTGACCACTCCATCGGTGTAACAACCGAGGAGTGGAAAGTACAACACCCTTTTACACAACGGTTAAAGTAACCAATGCCTACGTATAGATGATCTTTTGAATGACCGTGTGACGCGGGTCCAACTAAGGGGACACAACGCGTACAAATTGCTACTAAGATCACGACGTAAAAGTCACGTAGATAGGTATCCATTGTGTAGCAGAGGTTGGCATAGAAGCCAAATGTCTGTCGCCATGGCATAGAAGCCAAGTAGGCATAGAAGTCGAATAGGCATAGAAGCCGAACAGGCATAGAAGCCGAGCAGGCATAGAAGCCGAGTAGTCGTAGAGACTGAATGGTCGTAGAGACTGAGTGGGCGTAGAAGCTGTATGAGCACAGATCCTGAATGGGCATAGAAGCCGCTGCGTACTGTGCTAGAATGGGCGTAGAAGCTGCTGCGTACCGTGCTGATGTGGACGTCTTAGCCGGAATTATGGCTTTTGGAGATATAATCGAATCTCAGAGATTTGCCACCATATTATGCATTAAATGTGGAGGCGTGTTTTGAAGGTTTGCAGCCCTTCTGTGCACCCGTCGCAGAGACGTATCTTGAGAGAAGCTGTCACCGCTCTGTGCAATTAGACGTGGAGACGTGCCTCGAGTCCCGTACGAGGTGCAGCTTTTGACGTGGCAGGCGGTTTGCCTGCTGCGGAGCATAAAACAGCTCATGTTTGCCTGTGTAAAACAGGGCGGCGTATTCCCTTGTACGCGAAAGAGCAATTTATACTGAGGGGACTCCAGTAAACAATGGTTTGGTGATGCTTTAACCAAATCCTCTGCATTAAATAAAGAGATTCGCCATCATACTGTGAGGCGCGTCCCGAGGGGTCTGCCATCGTTTCCAGCCGTCGTCTGGGTAGCCGTACAGTACTTTTTGTCAGGAGTCAGAGGTCAGATTCACTGCGTGACTTGACAGGTTTATTTCAGGGAAGACGAAGCGTTCCTCGTACGCATTAACGCTGCTTTGAGAGCGGTTGAGTTTTACGCCATGGAGGCGATGAAGAACTCTGTTTTACGCTGGAGCGGCCTGGACGTACTGCACTTACGCGGATGGTCCTTTGAGCTTTATACTTCATGCCCTTTTTTTTAGCGAAGAAAGCTCTGTTGCACGCTTGATGGCTCTGAAAGCCTCCGTTTACGCTACTCTGCATCAAGAGGCTGCGTAGCTCTTCCCAGCGTATTTTTCATGCTTCTATAAGACCCCCTTTAAAGCTTTTAAATTCCTCGGAATTTGAAACGCTTTGAATGAAGCATGAACGGCCCCTCGTAAATCGAAACGTTTCTGAATGGAGCGTTGAAGCGGTCGATGCTGACTTTATGGCGGATTTATTGGGGACCGCTGTGATCTCTTTTGCCTATAAAAAGGCTGGGGGGTGAACCCATTCTCACCATATTCCTATCACCATGCAGAGATGATCGCCGGAGTTCGTCGGTTCGACCTGAGGAAGAAGGAGATCATGTTCTTCCAGCATATAGGGAGCCAAAAAAGATGGCGTCTTCGAGCAAATATCCACTGCAACGATGGATCATGGAAGGATATCTTAGCCTCCCTTGCTCGGGATAATCAGCAACTTTGTATGGTGGTTCTTCCGGGAGAAGGGAAGGATCATATTTCACCACAGCGGCTTGGCAAGCTGCACCTTCCCTCGATGCCCTCTGGTGACGAGAGTCAGAAAGACTCATTCTGTCCCGGCTTGAGCGGCGCACGGAGCGTGGGATCTACAAAATCTATGCAGGCCCAGTTTTGTATCCGCCCGTCGTTGATCATTGCCATGTCAGTTAGTTTGCGGCGACCGACTGACTGCTGGAGAAGATGGATGAAGAATTGAAGCCCAGCGAGAACCTGTCAGAACAGTTTTTGGGCAATCTTCAGACGATGATGGGAAAACCCTCCTGTCGACGGAGTTTCCCTCAGTTTGTAATCATAAAAATGAAAAGAAAACCCTTGTAGATTGGATTTCCCTCATATGTAATCATGATTTTGATCTTTAATAAAATCGTCTTGCTTCTTCATATGATCATCTTGCCATAAGTTGCTGTGAAGTCTGAATATGTGTAGCTTCAACACGTCTGAATCTTTACGCCGACTCTGTAGAAAGAGTGCTAGGTCCTGTCCTTTACGCGTAGCGAATAGTCCATAGAACGCTGTAGAGCATTTTGAACATTTTTAGAACTGTCCTGTTGCTAGGACTGAGGAACCGCGTAGAGCTCTGAACTTCTGATGAATAGAATTTTTGTTCAGACTTCGTCTTCAAGAGTGACTTCTCAAAAATCCCTTGGGACAGGGTCGAGGAATGGCTGTCAAAACTGAGTTTGCCATCTTGGTAGACGAGACATTCAGACTGGAGTCTGGATGAACCTCCAATTGACCCGAGAAGAGTAATTTCTTAATGTTTGAACTCTTGTATGCTTCGGATACTTGGGATGCTTTGGGTCAAGAACGAGTATCTTCTGTGTGAACTCTTTGCAATCGACCGCCTTGGGGACTATTTCGAATATGCGAAAAGTCGTGGAGCGCGAAATCATCAGTCTGTAACCTCTGGGCGTAAAACACCATCGAGCGCAGAATTGTAGACTTGTGGTTCCTGTGTGTAAAGTCGTAGGTTTGTTGCCTCTCGAGCATAAAAGCTACCGAGCACAAAGGCATCCGGGCATAAAACCATAGACTTATAGCTGTCGAACGTAAAGCTGTAGATTCGTAGCCGTCGAGCGTAGAAAGCTCCTTTAGCGTAGGACTAGAGATCTGTAGCTCCTGAAAAGAAAGTTTCTTCGAGCGTGAAGTTTGCGGATCTGTTGCCTCTGAGCGTAAACTGAGCGCCACCGAGCGTGAGATCGTCGATTTGGTATCTGCTAAGCGTAAAGTCGTAGGTTTGTGGCCTCTCGAGCATAAAAGCTACCGAGCACAAAGGCATCCGGGCGTAAAACCATAGACTTGTAGCTTGCGAGCGTAAAATCGTAGATCCGTTGCTGTCGAGCGTAGAAAGCTCCTTTAGCGTAGAACCCGCTGAACCATTTTGCACGAAAAACCTTTCGAATTCGCTGACTGTCCGTCTTCCAAGGATAGTGGGCTGACGTAGCATCCCATCATAACCCATCATTTAATTTGCGAGATTTGGTTAGGGTCTCGAGGAGTTCGTCCGAGGATTCGAGGAGTCAACCCGGACTATATATACCCCAAGATTTTTGAGAGAAAAACTTTTTATCTGTCTTCTGCGAAAGAGAGCTTTCGACCGTTCAAGTTTTTTCTTCGTTCCTTCTCCGAGCACTTCGAGTCTTCAGAAATGGCGCCGAAACAAACCCCCTCCGCTAAGGTAAAGAGCATAGGTTCTTCCTCTCATTCTTCTGCCCCAGCGAGGGAGTCTCTGGTCGGACAAGGCGAACTTCCTTCCGAGCAAAGTATCCCGCCGACGAATAGCGCACCCGGCCTTAGAGGTAGAGCCTTTGGGGTGACAAAAACGACAAAAAATCCTTCGCACATGTTGAACGTGACCGCGCTAGGTCGTCTTCTGTGCTGATAGCCTCTTTGGAGGAAGTTGATGCACGGAGGCATTTTCATCTTTTACGCCCACATTTCTGATGTGCCAGCGTAAAGACTCCACATTTTCGTAGTTTTGAGCGTAAAAGCTCTGGCTACCGAAAATTGGTGTATATCGTAAAATTTGAGTTTTACGCTTGTGGGGAGGACTGCCGGCGTAAAATAGCCAGATTTGCATAATTCTGTATAGAGCACAGACTGTCGTTTCTTCGGTCTGCATGTTCGTGCAAGACTTGTAGTGACATCTTTTCCTTGCACTTTTGCAGTTGATTTGGGTGAGTCTCCACTGGCCGAGGTGATGGGCTCCGCTGCTGGGATGCTGCACTCGAACTACCTGGAAGATCTGTCCCACGTGACATTTCCCATCTCCGGACCCCAGTATCCCGAGGGAAGGGGGTTTCTGATATCGGTTCAGGGCGAGCGGACGCTGCTGAGCATGATTAATGGCGAGCCCCTGACCTACGTAGACGAGGAGCAGTACATAAAGCCGACTTTTCTCTTTGGGGACCTGATTGACAAACAGTCCCAGACGAGGCCCAAGAGGGAGCCCTGGGTTTTCTCTGCCGGGAATTTGGTTTTGTATTTGCCAACGATGCTGAGGTATTATCCCATCTCGGCCTTCTTCCATGCGACGCATCCCAGGAAGATGTCGTGGATGCTGACTCCTGATCTTCACGGTAAGCCGGGGAAGATCTTTCATCTCAAAGGAGCTGACCGGGGGTCGTTTGTCAGTCGCCCTTCCGGCTTTGTGACGTTGTTCCGGGGACTGTGCCCGGGTAGTGTCCCGAGTGAAGACAGCTCGATGATCCAGCCGGTCCAATTGTTGACCTTCTGCAACGACTTCATGGGACGAGGCGGGGTATATCCCAAGGAGAATCCCCGGTGTAATGGGTGGATTGCCCCAACAAACTCCCGATGGACATGCCTGGTTGACTGCACCTTGAAGCAATTCCGGAGAGAGCTGGAGGTTATTGGACTATATGCCGCTGTGAGTGCGATGAGCGTCGGGTTGCCTCCGAACCCTAACTTGTTCCTGGCGTTGATGGAGCGGTATATTCCGCTCACTGGGACCTTTGCCACTCCACTGGGGGAGTTGGGATTGGCGCTCCATGAGATGGCAGTTGTCTCGAGACTGCCGATGGGGGATACCCCCTATGAAGAGTACGTTCCCACCAACCGGGAGTTGGAGGATTTGGACCCTCGGGTGGCGGAAGTATATCAGGAGCTGATGTGTCAATACTTTGCGTGCACCACTTTTTATAACGAGCCTTCTGATTTGGCTTATACCACCAAGTGGATGTCCTACCTCTTCTTTTACCGAGCTAGGGCTGCCAAGTCGGAGAAAGCCTCGGGGGGCAAAAATGAGCCCGTGAATTGTTTGGGCGTGCTTAGCGCCCAGGTCGTCGAGGGTCTTATGGAGGAGGCCGCAGCTCCGGATCAGATTCTCGTCGAGGGGGTAGGAAGGTACCCCGAAGGCACTAAGGCCTGTAGTTACTTGAGGCGCTGTCGTCGGCCTCTGTTTAAGGAAGCCCAGTTGGCTGGTTTCCTTTCCATATGGCTGCGTCGAGTAGTAGTGCCCGACATAGCGTCCGCGGACCGTATTCACCGGAATATCCTGTGGCCGACAGTGCGCCTGGTGTTCGGGGCAAGACTGGGCTTGCTTCCTGCCATGGTGTGCCGTATACAGGCTGGCTTGAGAGCCATAACTGATGGGTTGCTTGCCGACGAAGCTCGGCGTGAGAGTTTTCCCAGGGTAGAATTACCATATCTATACTTGATGGGATGGTTAATCCTCCACAATCCCCGGATGATGTCTCCTGGCTCCGGTAGCAGTTCGGGGGGTATATTCTTGCTGAATTACAAGGATTCCTCCTGGAATGTGAACACAGTCTTAGACTGTCGGTTGGTGTTGAACCTCAGCCAGGGCTGGAAGATCCTCTGTATTGTCCCCTCCGTACATCGCAATCAATCAGGGGTGCGACTTGAGGATTCAGGTGGAGAGAAGACCGATCTTTCCACGGAAGCTTTTAACTAGTTGGTCTGTATTAGGCCCTCCCATCTGCTGTACAGGAGCGAAGATCACTGCTTCTTCGAGCCCTACTTGCCTAGTCGGTTCGCCAGGCAGTTTGGGTACGATCAGTTTGGGTACGATCAGCTTCAGGTCCAGGGGCAGACTCATTGATGGAGCTAGAGGGTGGCGATATTTCATCATGGGCTGTACGGGGGCAAGCTTTATCTTGCCGGTCGTTACAGCCTCCACGGAGCTCTGCATTCTCCATTCTTACGCCCAGTTCTACGTAGCGATTAACACCTTCCATCATGATTTCGACACACGTGGAAGCTTCAGGGTGCCTTCTCCCAAGCCTGGGGGAAGAGTTGACGTCCCCTCGGTTTCTTCGGACGAGGGTGAGGAGTCTGGTACTCCGGATGAGCCTCTGGTGTCGGTGCCGAGGTGTGAAGTGCCTCCGCCTGCGGGGGCTTTGGTAGTCTCTTCTGGGAAGCGACGGGCTTCTGCTCCGAAGGAAGTTTCTCTTCGTAAGAGGAGGAAGGAGACAGTCGCTCGTCCTCTCCGCATTCTTGGTGTTGAGGCTCCCGGGAGTGAGCCTGCCTCTTCCTATATCAGGGATGATTCTTTGGCTGGAGGTTCCTCGCCTTTTAGAGAGGGACCTTCTACAGTTCCGGCCGACGGTGCCGGAGAATCCTCGCTAGAGGTCGCTGTCGTGGCTGCTGCTCCAGGTAGTGGAGCGAGTTTGCCTGTGTGGCCGAGGCAGATGGAAGAATCTTTCCCGAGGTCAACAACGGGTAAAACTCCCGTTGTGTCAGCGAGCGTGCCTGGCGAGATTCCAGCTGATGAACCTCGACCGCATCTTGGTGAGGGCTTGGCAGAACTCTCGGCGATGTCAGTCGGCCCACCTCCTTCTCCAGGCATGACGATTCGTATTGCGTCATTAAGGCGTGGTTTAGCTACCTCGGGTGCAGATGCGTCGTACATGCCGTCGGCCCCGGGTAAATATCGTCCTCATGTCTCTCTTTAGAAAGGTTATCATCATACTGATATTAACTTTCTTGTCCTCTTTTCAGGGGATAGCGCCCACGGGGAGTATAGCGTTGAAGCGCATTCCGGCTCAGCTCGGGCTCCAGACGATGATACGGAGGCGTTCGACTTTGGTGAGAAAGTGGCTTCGGGGGCCAGTACGCCCGGAGTAGTTTCGTCACCTCAAGAGGAGGATGAACCCGTCGTCGTGACCCTGCCTCTTGTGAGTGTGGCGATGACTTCGACCGCCGTTGCCGCACCTTCTTCGGTCGTGCCATGCGTCGATGCGACGGCTGTGGCCACCTCGTCTGCAATTGTCCCGGGAGAGGGACTTGCTGATATTGCGGCCAATCCCGGCGTCCAGTCGGATCTAGTTGCGTTGACCGAGCAACATACCAGCCTTTTCTACACCGGTTTGAAAACGATGATATCAATGGTGTTAGCAAAGAGTCTAGATTTTGAGCGCCTGAAGAAGACTTCTCTTGCTTCGATCATGGTCATCAGGGAGCTCGGCGATCCTGAGGCAGCTGACGCTCTGGAGGCGGTGGTTAATGGGTTAGAGCAACCCATTACCGAATACTTGCAGCTGACTCGGGGCAGCCTCGATGCTGATGTCCAGGCTTGGTTCGACCTCATGACTGCGCGGCTTGCTACAAAGCTGGAAAGCCTAGACAACTCTATCCAGAAGCATAAGCTGGAGATGGATAGGAGAAAAGCTGTCGTGGAAGAGGCTCTTGCCGTTGAGACGCAGTGTCGCACCGAGCATGAAGGGAATGCGGCAAGGGCCTCCAAGATGAAGGAAAAACTCGCTCAGGCTGAGGTATGGGCTTCTCAATCGTTGGCGGGTCTAGAGGTAGCAGCTGGTCGTCTGAACGTAGCGTGACAGGATTTGGACCGTGCAGAAGCTGCTCGTACGGGCTGTCTTCGGGCAAAGGCTGATCTGACCCTTACGAACACTCCCGAGGCACGGCTGGAGCAGGCTCGTGCCGACGCCTTGGTTCTTAGGAATGAGAGGATAGCTGCACTGGAGCGGCTGATTCGCAATCTGGCTACTCCGCCATTATGATGTATCCTTTCCCTTTTTTGCTTGCCCAGATGTAATTCTGCCTCCCTTTTGGGAATAAATAAAAGCGACTCTTTTCTGACTTTTGTGGACCCGTCATTTCGGAATGTAAATGACAGTTTTTTAGGCGAGAGTAATATCAGAGGTAGTATGGACATGATAGACTCTCGATAAACTTCTTAGCAGGACATATCTATTCAGAGGTCGTACAGACATGATAGGATATGACCCAACTGGCTTCGTTGTGGAAGTAGTTTTGTCAGAATTGGGATTACCGCTATATTCCACTTTGGGGCAGAGGAGGTTAAGCATAGTACCTCTTCAGGAATTTATCGTTGATAGGAGCCATTAATAGGTCTCCATTAGGTTGGGCTAACCTGTAAGCGCCATTCGAGAACATTGTCTTGATCACATAAGGGCCTTCCCACTTGGGCTGGAATTTGCCTTTACTCTTGTGAGTAAGAATCATCGGCCTTCTTACGGCTAGGACTAGCTCGCCGACTTTGAACACTCTTTTCTTTACTTTGCGATTGAAAGCTTTGGAAATGCGTGCTTGGTAGAGCGTGATGCGCTGTTGAGCTTGGAGGCATTTCTCGTCTAATCCTTCCAGCTCTTGGAGCCTTAACAGGTCATTCTTTTCTCGAGTCAGCTCACTAGTCACGGCTATCCTGAGCGACGGGATCTGAATTTCGATGGGAAGAACTGCTTCGCTCCCGTAGACCAGTGAAAAAGGGGTACAATTTGTCGGTGTTCGTACCGTTGTGCGATATGCCCAGAGACATTCGCCTAGCTTCTCGTTCCAGTCTCTTTTGTTTGAAGAGACAAATTTCTTCAGGAGTTTGATAATGGTTTTGTTGAAAGCTTCCGCCAAACCATTAGCAGCTGGATAATACGCCGTAGAGGCAATATTGTGTATCCGATTTTTATCGCAAAACTGATGAAACGCTTGGCTGATGAATTGAGGCCCATTGTCGTAAATTATCCTCCGGGATACCCTGAAGCGATAAATGACGTGGTGCTTGATGAAGCTGATTACGTCAGACGCCTTTACCTTAGCCAGAGGGATCGCCTCTGCCTATTTGGAGAAGTAATTCGTGATGGCCAGTATGAACCGGTGGCCTCTGGAGGAAGACGGGTGAATGGGACCAATGATATCCATACCCCATGCTTCGAAGGGCCAGGATGCAACCGTAGGATGTAGATATTCAGACGGTTGGTGTATGAAGTTTGCATGAACCTGACAGGCTCTGCATTATCTTGCATAGCTGATCGCGTCTGTGATTATAGTGGGCCAGTAATAGCCCATTCTCCTGATACGATCTTGTAGCTTAGGACCGGGCTGATGTGCTCCGTATACGCCATCGTGAGCTTCCCGGATAACCTGCTATGCTTCATCGTCTGAGAGACATCTTAATAGCAATCCGTCGTAAGTCCGACGATATAGGCATTATGAAGATGCATCAAAGTAGAAGCGTAATGATCGTCTCTTGACGGATACTGTTTCTCTGGGGTCTTCTGGCAAGATTCTGTATGCGACGAAATCTATGAAGGGACTCCTCCAGTCTCTTCCAGGGGGATCTGTGTTTACAGCGTGGCTGCGTTCTATGTGAAGGTCGTTCTTCACGCAGAATAAATCTCTGTTAAGAAGGATCACCAAATTCTGCCTTCTTATAGGAGTAGCTAAATCCGCCGCTAGACTGGCTAGGGCGTCAGCTTCCAGATTCTGGGATCGAGGGACATGCTTTAGGAAGAATCCTTTGAATGTCATGGCTATCTCGACCGTCGCTTGGTGATAGGGGATGAGGTCTGGATTCCGGACTTCATATATTCCTCTGACTTGATTGACGATAAGCAGAGAATCACCAAAAGCTTCCAGGGACTCTACCCCCAGCTCTTTAGCAACTTGGAGCCCTATTAGTAGAGCATTTTACTCCGCCACATTGTTGGAGCAGGGCTCGCTAAGAGAATATGCTCGGTAGATGACGAGCTGATCAGGGGCGACCAGGACGACTCCTACTCCTGAAACGATGTTTCCCTTAGGACCGGTTCTGGAGGCGCCGTCGAAGAACAGTTGCCATGCGTCACCTTCCATTGCGGAATTATATTCTGCAACTTCGTCGGGAATGTCTTCGTATAATTTGGAGGTCTCCGGATCGGATGAGCAGCTAGGAAGTCAGCCAGCGCTTGGCCTTTGATGGACTTCTGCGGTACGTATACCATGTCATATGGTATTAACAGCATCGCCCAAGTTGCGAGTCGGGAATTAAGAACGCTCGGCTTGCTCATCAGTACTCGAAGAGGGTTAATCCTGGAGATGATGTGGATAGTCTGGCCGGTGATGTAGTGCCGCGTCTTTTGGATAGCGAACATCAGAGCCAAGCATTCTTTCTTCACTGGGTTATACCGGTGATCGGCTCCGACCATCATCCTGCTGAGGTAGTAGATAGCCTGTTCATGCCCTACATCGTTCTTTTGTGCGAGAAGAGCTCCTAGCGAATGATCCATTGCTCGGACGTACAACAAGAATGGTTTTCCCATAACGGGAGGCACCAGAACTGGCGGACTGGTGAGGTAGCATTTGATATCCCCGAATGCTTGCTGACAGGTTTTGTCCCACACGAAGGATACACCTTTCTTCATGAGATACGAAAAGGGCAAACATCTTCCCGAGAGGTTGGATATGAACCTCCGGATATAAGCTAGACGGCCTTGAAATCCTCGGAGTTCCCTCAGATTGCGGGGCGGTCGCATTTCTACGATGGCCTGGACTTTGTCAGGGTCCACCTGGATGCCTTTGGCGGTAATGACAAATCCCAGGAATTTGCCACTAGATACACCCAGGAAGGACTTCGTAGGGTTCATCTTGAGTTGATGTTGGTGCATTAACTCGAATATCGTCCTCAAGTCTTGAATGTGATCATCCTTGAGGCGGCTCTTTGACGGCTATGTCGTCAACGTAATAATCTACTATTTTGCGTAAATGCTCATGGAATATGCTGCTCATAACCCGTTGGTATGTAGCCCCGGCGTTCTTCAATCCGAAGGGCATGACCGTATAGCAATATACTCCCAATGGGGTACGGAAGGCAGTGTGCTTCTCATCTTCAGGATGCATCTTGATCTGATTATACCCTGAGAACCCGTCCATGAAAGACATGTGTTCAAAGCCGCAGGTGTTGTCGATCATGATGTCCGTGATGGGAAGAGGGAATTCATCCTTGGGGCAGGCCGCATTCAGATATCGGTAATCGATGCAGATACGTACCTTCCCATTTTTCTTCATGACTGGGACAACATTGGCGACCCAGTCGGGATGTTGTTCTTCCCGGATGAAACCACAGGCTATCAGCTTCTTGACTTCAGCTTCAATGGCATCCATCATGTCCGGGCGGAACCGGCGTTGGTGCTGCTTCATAGGCTTTGAATCGGTCAATATATTGAGCTTATGAGTAGTCACCTTTGGGTCAAGGCCCGGCATGTCCCCATAATCTCATGCAAAGACGTCGATGTATTCCTTTATCAGCTGTATGATTTCTCCCCTTTCAGCTGGGGGAAGATTGTCACTGATAAATATTGGTTTTGGCGAAAGTTCACCCCCAACATCGATTTGGATAACTTCGTCTTTGGTGGGAGGTTCTCTTTGCTCGAAGCAGAATTCCCACTGCGTATCTATTTGTTGAGCCCAAGAGTCATTCTCAAACGGCTTAGAATCCTGTTTATCTGCTTCTGAGGGATCTGTCACCACCATATTTATTGATAGCGTTTGTCCGAGAGCATCAGGTAAGTCGGGGGGTGACGGGCCATCCTGGAAGGAGAAAAAGATGTCCTCATCCGACTTGGAAGTCGTAAGGGAGGTGGCATACCCTAACCCGAAATGAGTTTGACGATAGCAGGGGTTGCCGCGTGGCGGCGTTCGTCTGCCTCTTCCGTAGTTGAGGTAGGCCTTCCTCGAACGGGTTGCGACAAATACTTCGTCTCCGTCTGATGCAGAAGAAGTTGCGACCATGTTGTATGGCCTGTATTTGGGGCTCTTTTTAGACGTAGCTTTAGTAGCTTTAGTCTCTTCTTCGAGCTCTGACACCAAATCCAGATGGACCCACATGATCTCGCCCTGATGGGTGGTCAGGGGTACTAGGTCATGATTTTGATCCCTAGCTGGAGGGAGATTAACGATGTTCATCATAGCTCAGGAAATGGGCGTGACACCGTTCATGACTTCTTAGGGAGGCAGATCGTCGAACCATAGAGAGATCATGTTGGCCGTGACCGTCTTCTCGGTGTTGTACAGAGTGATGGCCTTAGCATCGATCAACCCCTGGATCTTCCTTTTTAGTATGTAACACACCTTTGTTGGGTGGTATACGTATCTGTAAAAGATACAGTATTTGGGGTCGTCAGTGCTGTCGACTTCTTGGGGCCGCCTTAGCTCCGGAAGAGTGATCTTGCCGCTTTTGACGAGACACTCGAATATACTAGGGATATCGTCGTCGTCGAAAGAGTAGACTTCGACAGGCCTAGAAGTCCCGGGCTTTGTCTGCGTGGTTGCCGCCGCCTTTTGTCTGGATGTAATGACCGTTAGAGCTTCTTTTCCCTTGGATCTACGAGGATGGTGCTGCTGGGAGATGACCTTTTGCCTCCATCGGAGGCGGAGATCATAATGCCATTGTCGCGCGCCTTGCGACTGTTGTCTTCGGCGGCCACTGCCGAGACGATGAACGATGGCCACTCATGGAACTGATATGGTCCTGTAAATACCGAGATTACGGGAAGGAGGTTCTTCCTGCAAATATCTACTAACGCCGAGTCCGGAACTCCTGGAGGCATTTGTAAGGTAGCTTGACGAAAACGTTCGACAAAGGTGCGAACGTCCTTCTTTTCCTTTTGTTTGACTTCGATAAGAGAGGACATAGACATGTCCATCCCACCCTCGTAGAATCGCGTGAAGAATAAAGCTTTGAAGTCTTCGAAGGAAGTAATGCAGTTGTCAGCCAAGCTACGGTACCACTGATAGGCTACTCCTGAGAGGCAGCCTTTGAACACCCGAGTGAGGAGGGCGTCGTTCCCTTGCAGCAACACCGTCATCATACTGAAATAGTTCATGTATTGACTTGGTGATGTTTTTTCTTCGAACTGGGCCATGGTCTGGGGTTTTTATTTTGGAGAAAAAGGGACTTCTTCCCAGGTAGCTGGGTAAGGTTGGTTGATTCCCAGTTTCTTGAGCTGATCTTTGTACTTCAAGGCGTCAAACTGGGCTTTCAACTCCTGTACTGCCTGCATCAGATTTTTAGTTGAGAGCGAGGCTCCGGTGTAGTGTGGAGCTGGTTGTATCGTGACTCCAACGGGAGGTAATATATTCACCGAGTGGGAAAGCGGAGGAGATGCCGACTCTTGATCTAGAGCGAGCTCTTGGCTTGGGTTGGATGGTGGCAAGTCCATCCCCATACGTATCTGAGTTGGCAGGACCGACGCTTGAGCCACGACAGTTGCGTGCTGAGTTAGCATCATCTGGTGCATGTTCTCCATTACGGATTGCATTTGTTTCAGAGACGTCTCCAGCACAGTGATGCGTTGTTCCGCATTTCCTGAGGGCGAAGCTTCCTCGCGTCCATCTTCAATAGCGTAAACTCCCATTTCCCTGGGCGTCACCGAAGGATTAGTATAGGTCGCTGCAGAAGTCGACTCTATACTCTCAGCATCTGATCTGGGAGATTGGCGACCCCCAGTGTTGGAATCAGATGAGTACGAAGCCGGTTGCTGTGACCTTACACGGGTATTTTGGAATACCCCAGCTTCAGTGTTCCTGAGGAGGTCTTCGAATCTCCTTTGGCTCGAAGGTCCAGAGGGATGACGTCTTGAGCTTGACCTTCTTCTAGGTATGCATGAAGCCATGTTCATGGATGCATACGCGGGCTCTTCTTTCGGGAAAGACTGAGAGAAGCTCAGTCGGTCGAAAACTGACCGTCTTGCTTTAGAACAGTAGCAGTCAATCACGATTTTATGACTATTACAATATTGCTCTCTAGGAGGCGTAATAGACATGTTGGAAGGTCCCCTCTCCTTACGCTTCTGGTTTAGGCATTCGCGTAGGTCAGGAGTAGCAACCTGAGCTTGCTTCACGTCGTGGGACCTCGCCTGGCATAATTTGGAGATTCGCTCAGACTGGCGTAAAGCTGAAGAGGTCCTCAGTCGGCCATCGGCTTCTCGGGTAATCCGGAGAGTAGGCAGATTGTTCTTTTGCTGGCGTAAAGGTCGAGAAGTTGAGTATTTGCCTGTTTGCTTCCCCTCGTGGAGATCGCAGCTCTCATCTGGTTTACCGTAGAGGTCAGATGTTGTTTTGCACGTGGAGCGTGATCTATACTTCCGATTTGGCGTTGAGACACCATCGAAAGTTTTGTCTGTACCGTGCGTAGCGGGAGACTGATTCCTACGCGTAGAGCACAGTGGATACTTCTGGGTTAGCGCTGAGGCTTTGCCCGAAGTTTTGTCTGTACCGTGCGTAGCGGGAGACTGATTCCTACGCGTAAAGCACAGTGGATACTTCTGGGTCAGTGCTGAGGCTTTGCCCGAAGTTTTGTCTGTACCGCGCGTAGCGGGAGACTGATTTCTGCGCGTAAAGCACAGTGGATACTTCTGGGTCAGCGCTGAGGCTTTGCCCGAAGTTTTGTCTGTACCGCGCGTAGCAGGAGACTGATTTTTACGTGCAGGGCACGGAGGGAGCAATGCTACCACCTCATTGGTCGGAGAGATCGGAGAGATCGGAGAGATCGGAGAGTCCACAGGAACGGTAGAGGATGTCTTGGGCATCCACACCTTGCGCAGCTTCCTGTTGTCTTGGACGAAGAGAGAGTGAGAGCTACCCCCAGTCCGAAGCATGTCTTCGTAGGCAGATTGGTCGAATTGGACGACCAGTGTCTTCTTCACGGATCCCATGGATACCGTATCGTGTTGAGCAATTACTTCCTCGTCAGAATAGAAAGACGTCCCCAGCAGAGTCGCCATCTTGTTTATGGTTATTTAAACGTAAAGAATAGGAATGTATTCGATGTGGGGGTTTACACGGAACCCGCCTTCCTTTGTTTACAAACAAACTTGTACAATGTAATCCTATACGAGGATGTGGGAGTATAATTTATTTAATCTAGATAGATATTGCTATAGGTGTCTGATCTGTGGTCGATCACTTTAGCCCTTGGACCACACGATGTTGAAGAAGTGCCGTAGGAGACAGGAAGCAGCTTCGAAGGTTGTAGAAGAGGGTGGATGCACGATGCTGAAGTCGTCGATCCCTACTCTTTGCCAGAGCTCCAGGTGCTCTCTCTCTCTCTCTCTCTCTATCTTTTTCAATTCTCTGAACTGGTTCGATCTTCCAAATTGTCGACCTTGTTCCCCATTGATAGGGGTCTCTATTTATAGAGTTTTGGTGACAGTGACCACTCCATCGGTGTAACAACCGAGGAGTGGAAAGTACAGCACCCTTTTACACAACGGTTAAAGTAACCAATGCCTACGTATAGATGATCTTTTGAATGAGCGTGTGACGCGGGTCCAACTAAGGGGACACAACGCGTACAAATTGCTACTAAGATCACGGCGTAAAAGCCACGTAGGTAGGTATCCATTATGTAGCAGAGGTTGGCATAGAAGCCAAATGTCTGTCACCATGGCATAGAAGCCAAGTAGGCATAAAAGCCGAATAGGCATAGAAGCCGAGCAGGCATAGAAGCCGAATAGGCATAGAAGCCGAGCAGGCATAGAAGTCGAGTAGTCGTAGAGACTGAATGGTCGTAGAGACTGAGTGGGCGTAGAAGCCGTATGAGCACAGATCCTGAATGGGCATAGAAGCCGCTGCGTACTGTGCTAGAATGGGCGTAGAAGCCGCTGCATACCGTGCTGATGTGGACGACTTAGCCATAATTATGGCTTTTGGAGATATAATCGAATCTCAGAGATTTGCCACCATCTTATGCATTAAATGTGGAGGCGTATTTTGAAGGTCTGCAGCCCTTCTGTGCACCCGTCGCAGAGACGTGCCTTGAGAGAAGCTGTCACCGCTCTGTGCAATTAGACGTGGAGACGTGCCTCGAGTACCGTACGAGGTGCAGCTTTTAACGTGGCAGGCGGTTTGCCTGCTGCGGAGCGTAAAACAGCTCATGTTTGCCTGTGTAAAACAGGGCGGCGTATTCCCTTGTACGCGAAAGAGCGATTTATGCTGAGGGGACTCCAGTAAACGACGGTTTGGTGATGCTTTAACCAAATCCTCTGCATTAAATGCAGAGATCCGCCATCATACTGTAGGGCGCGTCTCGAGGGGTCTGTCATCGTTTCCAGCCATTGTCTGGGTAGCCGTGCAGTACTTTTTGTCAGGAGTCGGAGGTCAGTTTCACTGCGTGACTTGACATGTTCATTTCGGGGAAGACGAAGCGTTCCTCGTACGCATTAACGCTGCTTTGAGAGCGGTTGAGTTTTACGCCATGGAGGCGATGAAGAACTCTGTTTTATGCTAGAGCGGCCTGGACGTACTGCACTTACGCGGATGGTCCTTTGAGCTTTATACTTCATGCCATTTTTTTTAGCGGAGAAAGCTATGTTGCACGCTTGATGGCTCTGAAGGCCTCCGTTTACGCTGCTCTGCATCAAGAGGCTGCGTAGCTCTTCCCAGCGTATTTTTTATGCTTCTACACTCGTATCCAATTGTGGATACGTAACTACCTCTACAATACTAATTTAGGTCTAATTAAACCTGTTTAACTCAATAAAACACACTTGGTGCTCAAATCTCGGATTTTTCTTAATTTGGGAACAAAACTCAATGTAACATTCTCAATATAGGTCATATAAACCTAGTTCTTCTTCCTATGGGTATCCCTAATGCATGTGTGGGTTCTTAATGCTCAAATACAACAATTAGAATCTAATTAATGGAGAAATTGAGGGTTATACCTATTGGGAGATTGATTCCTAATAAAAACTCAATATGACACAATTTGGTCACAAGCTTCTAGCCAAATACTTCTTCTCCAAATGCCCCTTGCAATCCAAGTTTCTAGCTCCTTAGATGATGAATATGGAAGGGATTTTGAGTAATTTGGTAGAATTTGGTGGAGTAATAAATTAATTTGGGGAAGAACTTGTCACCCTCACTTTTCAGATTAAGGGTATTCTCGTCTTTCCGAAATTAATGAGTAAATAATTGCATGATAATTAATTTTATTTAAATTATTGTGACTTTATTTGATTGTTGCGCTTTATCGTTATTCGATAATTAGAATGCTACGCTAGCCATTGTCTTCCAACATATTCACATCCTTGTCCTAGATGTGCCAGGCTGTTAATTGATACTTGTGTCCCACTTAAATTCAGTCTTTTGTACTTCTAATTTATTTTAGAACACCCCTTGCATTTATTTAATTAATTAAACAATAAATCTATTTTGTACAATTTTCCAATTGTAAGGCACTCTTATGCCAAAGTGTATTAAGGAGTCCACCCGTTGGACACGACACGTAAATAAAACCTATTTCTCCTTCATTATATATTTTTTAATAATTTTTGGGAGTGTGTAATTTCACATCAACCCCTTGAAACCATAGCTCCAAACCCGTAAACCTATACAATTCTCGTAATTTCCTTAAACCCTTTCGAACCCTAATCCATTAAAATATCTCCATAGCAAGCCAAGGCCTTTTTTCCTAGTGTTGACAAAAGTCAATATATTCTAGGTCAAACCCAACACCAACATATATATATATATATATATATATATATATATATATATATATTACTTTTCCCTTTTTCTTTTTCCTTAAACCAATCAACCCTAACTCAGCCGATCCCCTTTCCATCACAGTTTATCACCCCTTTCGGTTCCCGCTGCCGCCTAACCGGAGACTCGCCGGAGTCGTACCTGAGACCGCCGGCAATCCCTGTCAACCCGCTGTGACGACCGGTGATCCAACCGACCCGAGCATCTGCACTTGCGTCCCCCGGCTCGTCGACCACCCGTGCCTGACTGACCCACCGAAGCCGCAGCCCCTCGTTGAATACCCCGACCATCTCGACCTCTTTCCTATGTTCTTCCCGCCGTTCTTCCCTGTCCAACCCGCAGAGCGTCGACCGGAGCATCCCGCTCGTCCGGTTCGACTCATCCTCGCGGGCTAGACCGGACCTGCTCAACCGAACCGCCAAGCGCCGTTGCTGTCAACTGGAGCAGCAGCAACTTGACCCAACTGCTCGACCACACGACGCCTGGAGCTTGACCCCGCGTCGGAGCTGAACGCCCGCACCGCTGCTGAAGCCGGAGCCCGCCTATCCTGTCATAAGGAGTCATGATTGGCGAGTACATTCTCTGACCGCCGTTCTTCCCTGCTGAAGCAACTCGACCATACGACACAGGCGAGTACATTCTCTGACAGTTTCCATTATGTTGATTATCTCTATAATTCTTATTGTATAGCGTACATGACTCTGACACTGTTATTTACACGAGTTGGCATCATTGAGACCTGTCATGAGGAGTCATGATTGGGAATCCATCGTGCTAGCTGAGAAAAATAGGGAAAATATTAGTAGCTTATATGATCATACCCAACTTTACATGCATCATAGCTCACCCATACCTCACATCGGTGCAGTCTTACCATTACATGCCTCATCGCTGTTACATGTGGTTAGCCTGACTTTATAAGGATGATCGTAATCAATATAATGAGTCTTATCAGTCCTAAGCCGATCACATGATATACTGATCTTTCACACACTTAGTTAGATGATTCTTGACATGTATCTCTAGTATATTGATCTAGTATTCCTTATGTTCTAGTCATGATCCTAGCATTCACATATATATCAGTTCATTATTCTTGCATATACTTGGATTTCTATTTCATTGCTAGATATATATTAATGATGATGTTCCAGTATTTTTTTATTCCAACATTCCCTTATTTCAGTATTTCTTATTGCCAGTTGTTCATATCTGTCTTGTATTTCTTTACACTGTGTTATAGTTTTTGTCAATATATGTGGAACTGTTGTTAGAAGTGTATTTTGTTCCAATCTTGACTGAATATTTTTTCCAAAGGATCTTGAGGAGTTCTGTACCATACACTATGGACCAGGTATAGACGCAGACTACACACTAGAGATCTTAGAGGAGACTATTCCTTTAGATGAGACTTTACCTGCAGCTATTTAAATAGTATTTACCTTACGCATCTGAGACTTCTGGAGGTTATTTCAGTTTATGTTAGACTCATGTTAAGTTTAATTTGAGACTTGTGGTGACTTTATGTTGGACAGCTAGACTATGATTTATCTATATTTAGAGACATGGTGTTTGAGTATGTCATTCTTCTCTCATCTTTTATCGTACCTTATACTTATAGTTGTTGTGATTGAGTTACATTGTGAGATATTATGGAGATGTATATCATTGACAGGTGTTTTAGTTATATAGTATTACTGTGACCTAGACAGCGTTCTACTGTCGATTCTGCAGCGTAGGCTGGATGTACCCACGCTCTCGTGCCCCTATACTGGGTGCGGGTCGTGGGGACTGCAAATACAATCGGAGCTGATGGACAGAATTAGAGCTGCACAGTATGATGACGAGACTCTAAGAAATATTAGAGCACAAGTTCGGACATGATTGATAGACAACTTCACTATTATGGATGATGGATCCTTGCGACATGGCACGAGGATATATGTGCCAAGTGGAGAGCTGCGCAAAGAAGTTTTGCATGAGGCACATCGCTCTCAGTACTCGATGCATCCCGGAGCCAATAAGATGTATCGAGATTTGAGGGAGCATGTATGGTGGTATGGTATGAAGCACAAAGTAGCACGCTTTGTGTCTCGATGCTTAGTGTGCCAACAGGTTAAAGCAGATCGATAGAGGCCAGGAGAATTGCTTCAACCTTTACCTTTTCCCGAATGGAAGTGGAAGCACGTGACTATGGATTTCGTTTTGGGACTTTCTCGTTCTCCAGGAGGAAAGGATACGATTTGGGTCATCGTAAATAGGTTGACCAAATCAGCCCACTTCTTGCCTTTCAAAGTGGGTACATCAACGGAGAAGTTAGCAGAGATGTACGTACATTAGATTATCAGATTACATAGAGTTCCTGTGAGTATTGTCTATGATCGGGATAGTCGTTTCACTTCCTATTTCTGGAGGAGTCTGCAGTCTAGCTTGGGCACTCAGCTCAAGTTCAGTACCGAGTATCACCCTCAGACAGACGGGCAGTCTGAAAGGACTATTCAGACTCTTGAAGATATGCTACGTACTTGCGTATTAGATCTCAGAGGTTCTTGGAAGGATCATCTACACTTGGTAGAGTTTGCTTACAACAACAGCTACAAGGCCAGTATTGAGATGTCACCATTCGAGGCTTTATATGGACGAAGGTGTCGTACACCTTTATCTTGGGATGATGTTGGAGAGAGAGCTTTGTTAGGACCAAAAATGGTCGTGGATGTAGTAAAAAAGGTAAAACTTATCAGAGACAGACTGCGAGTGGCGCAGGACAGACAGCGGCATTGGGCCGATAGCCACCGTAGACCCCTAGAGTTTCAGGTATTGGTTTGATTTATTTTGGTTTGTGATTGTTTTTTTAATCGCGTATTAAGATTGTTTATTCTAGGTTGGCAATTTGGTGTTCCTACGAATTTCTCCGATACGGGACACGATTTATTTTGGCAGAGGCGGAAAACTTAGTCCACGATACATCGGGCCCTTAAATATACTTGCAAAGGTCGGTGCAGTGGCCTATAGACTTGACTTGCCGCCTGCCCTAGATGGAGTGCATGACGTGTTCCACGTGTCATAGCTGAGAAGGTACGTGGCCGATCCCAGTCACATACTGGATTACTCGGAGATCAAAGTTGGACCGACACTCAGCTAGCCTGAACAACCCGTCGAGATCTTGGATCGTAGAGAGAAGGCATTGCGAAACCAGACTATCCCTTTGGTTCGTGTTGCATGGAGACATCACTCTCCAAGAGAGTCAACTTGGGAGAGAGAGGACAAAATACGCGAGCAGTATCCGTATCTCTTCGAGACTTGAGGTATAATTCATTGTTTGATTGTTGCTCTTATACTAGTTTATTTTAATTTCGAGGACAAAATTCTTTTAAGGAGGGTAGACTTGTCACCCTCAATTTTTAGATTAAGGGTTTTCTCGTCTTTCCTAAATTAATTAGTAAATAATTGCATGATAATTAATTTTATTTAAATTACTGTGACTTTATTTGATTGTTGCGCTTTATCGTTATTCGATAAGTAGAACGCTACACTAGCCATTGTCTTCCAACAGATTCACACCCTTGTCCTAGACGTACTAGGCTGTTAATTGATGCTTGTGTCCCACTTAAATTTAGTCTTTTGTACTTCTAATTAATTTTATAACACCCCCTTTCATTTATTTAATTAATTAAACAGTAAATCTATTCTATGTAATTTTCTAATTGTTAGGCACTCTTATGCCAAAGTGTATTAAGGTGTCCACCTGTTGGACACGACACGTGAACAAAACCTATTTCTCCTTCATCATATATTTTTTTATGATTTTTGGGCGTGTGTAATTTAACATCAACCCCTTGACACCATAGCTCTAAACCCGTAAACCGATACAATTCTCGCAATTTCATTAAACCCATTCGAACCCTAGCCCATTGAAATATCTCCATAGCAAGCCAAGGCCTTTTTTCCTAGTATTGACCAAAGTCAATATATTCTAGGTCAAACCCAATACCAACATATATATATATATATATATTCCTTTTCTTTTTTTCTTTTTTCCTTAAACTAATCAACCCTAACTCAGCCGATCCCCTTCCCATCACTGTTTATCACCCCTCTCGGTTCCCGCTGCCGCCTGACCGGAGGCTCGCCAGATTCGTACCTGAGACCGCCGCCAATCTCTGTCAACCCGCTGTGACGATCGATGATCCAACCGACCCAAGCACCTGCACTCGTGTCCCCCGGCTCATCGACCACCCGCGACTGACTGCCCGCCGGAGCCGCAGCCCCTCGTTGAATACCCCGACCATCTCAACCTCTTCCCCACACTCTTTTTGCCATTTTTCCCTGTCCAACCCGCAGAGCATCGACCGGAGCATCCCGGTCATCCGCCTCGACTCGTCCCCACGGGCTAGACCAGACCTGCTCAACCGAACCGTTGAGCGCCATTGTTGTCAACCGGAGCAGCAACAACTAGACCCAACTGTTCGACCACACGACGCCTGGAGCTTGACGCCGCACCGGAGCTGAACGCCCGCACCGCTGCTGAAGCCAGAGCCCGCCTATCCCGACTAGCCGGAGCGCCTGAGCAGCGGTCTCGCTGCCCATTACGACTATGCACCACCATGTACGATGATCAGCCCATCTCGTCATCTTCACCCCGTCCACGCGCGCAGGTTTGACATGAACCTAATCTCGAATGAGTACGCATGTACGTATGTTATGCATTAGTATATGTATGTATTAGTATATGCATGTATGTATGTAGTTGCATATGTATAGGTATATAGATATTATATGCTCTCAAATAATATCTATACGTACATATATATATATCTGTATTATAAGTATCCTAGTATATATACTTAATATTTGTACACATGGTATAAGTTTTGATAGTATATATGTACATAGTATAATTGATTAGAATGTATAAGTATATGCATATAAACATGTATAATGTAAACTCTATTAAGTAGCTAAATGCACATATCTATTAAATTATAATTAGTAGTGTTGATGCTTATGATAATTAGTAATAGGCATTATATGCCCGTGTACTAGGTGACCGTAATGAAATTACGGATACCCATAGCTATCTTGACCTGTGACCCTGTAGCATGTTAAAAGACTTCCATATGTACATCGACGTACTGGCAAGACCGTACCATTGACTGTCTATTATGCACAGCAACGACAGATATGACCACCCTAGCGTAGTCCCTAAGATCATGGTGTTGATTGTGTATTAGTGTAATGTCTGATGCAGTATTATGTTTATGATATATTTATAGGATTGTTGGATCATTCAGACGATACCTGGAAACCCGGACATTGGTATTGCCAGCTAAGGACCAAAGGCGAGTACATTCTTAGACAGTTTCCATTATGTTGATTATCTTTATAATTCTTGTTGTATAGCGTATATGACTCTGACACTGTTATTTACATGAGTTGGCATCATTAAGACCTGTCACGAGGAGTCGTGATTAGGAATCCATCGTGCTAGCTGGAGAAAATAGGGGAAATATTAGTAGCTTATGTGATCATACCCAACTTTATATGCATCATAGCTCACCCACACCTCACGTCGGTGCAGCCTTACCATTATATGCCTCATCGCTGTTACATGTGGTTAGCCTGACTTTACAAGAATGATCGCTAATCAATGTAATGAGTCTTATCAGTCCCAAGCTGATCACATGATATACTGATGTTTCACACACTTAGTTAGATAATTCTTGACATGTATCTCTAGTATATTGATCAAGTATTCCTTATGTTCTAGTCGTGATCCTAGCATTCATATATATATCAGTTCATTGTTCTTGCGTATACTTGGATTTCTATTTTATTGCTAGATAAATATTGATGATGATGTTCTAGTATTTCTTTATTCCAGCATCCCCTTATTTCAGTATTTCTTATTGCCAGTTGTTCATATATGTCATGTATTTCTTTACACTGTGTTATAGTTTTTGTCAATATATGTGGAACTGCTATTAGAAGTGTATTTCGTTCCAATCCTGACTGGATATTTTTTCTAGAGGATCTTGAGGAGTTCTGTACCACACACTACGGACCAGGTATAGACGCAGACTACACACCAGAGATCTTAGAGGAGACTATTCCTTTATATGAGACTTTACCTGCAGCTATTTAGATAGTATTTACCTTACGCATCTGAGACTTCTAGAGGTTATTTCAGTTTTTGTTAGACTCATGTTAAGTTTAATTTGAGACTTGTGGAGACTTTATGTTGGACAGCTAGACTGTGATTTATCAATATTTTGAGACATGGTGTTTGACTATATCATTCTTCTCTCATCTTTTATCATGCCTTATACTTATAGTTGTTGTGATTGAGTTACATTGTGAGATATTATGGAGATGTATATCATTGACAGGTATTTTAGTTTTATAGTATTACTGTGACCTAGACAGCGTTCTACCGCCGATTCTGTGGCATAGGCTGGACGTACCCATGCTCTCGTGCCCCTATACCGGGTGTGGGTCATGACAGAACTCAATTTGGAATCAATTGGAATGAAGAAATAAGAGGAGAGAGAATATGCCCCTATAATTAGGGCTGGCCATGCCTGTCCCCTCTCCCAAGCAATATACAATGACAAGTATACACCTATTGGGTGGTCATAAAGATGTTTTTAATTAATGGTCTACTCCTAATGAAGGTTTAATGTAATCTCTAATTAATAAAAGATGATGACTAGTTTGGATCTAAAAGTGACTAGTCTCAATTATTGGTTCAAGTGTCATGTCAGGTCTAGTTAGGTCCACTAGTGTTAAGTCAAATTAAATAGTCTAATCAACTAACCACTAATAATAATAGTTACAATATATACAACATACACATTATATAAAAATATAAACACAATATATAAATATTATAAAATGACAAAAATATTCATATTCTAGAAATGTGGTAGTTACAATCCTACCCCCCTTAGAAAAATTTTGTCTTCGAAATTTAAGATACCTTGTCCTATCTGTTCTATCTAGTCATAACCTATTCATTGTAATCCTCACTATAATCGCCATCCCAAGCTATTCATGGTCTAATAAGTCCTATCTAAAATCATTCAAACATAAAATCCTATTAAAAGAAATCATTCACGGGTTATCAAACATGTATGGCTATAATCCTATTAGTCATAATATTGCAGCATCTATCAAGGTCACTTGCTAACTATACTAAAGCATAAAATTACTAATGTAATAATAAAATACTATAGAACCACTCATATCCATATATGGAAGAAAAGGGAAGGAGAAACTCAAAACCTACTAAACCAACACATGTAGCATCGGTCCCTCGACCGTCGTCGCAAAAGTCCTACCCCGCTGGGGTGTCTCCCTCTGCTGGTGCAAAGCAATTTTCTGTGCTACAAGTGGGCTAGCTGGACCTCTTACCTATTTTACACCAAGCATTCACTAAGCATAAACCTAGTCGAAATATTTAATATCATGGGTTACCACATCTAATACTAATAGTATACTATGGTTCTAGGATATGTGCATACTTAACTCACTGGTATACAATTTCATGGATACTATACTAATACTCCGAAGTACTATATTCTGGAACTAGAAGGATATTCTACCAACACCCAGATTTTCTACATGTACTTGTGAGACACATGAATGCATTTATTAGTAGGTCAATTCTTATTCAAGCTCACCCCCTAACACACATACAGTCTCATATCCGTCTCAGTTCTTGCAGGCACCCGAACACTATTTGTCACATCCCAATTTTTGTAGAATCGATAGTCGTCCCCCGGACGTAACGCCGTGCGTGCCTAGGTTGCGCAACGCACAAGGCCAATGTATTTTATATAACGAGCACATATTCAGAGTACCCAGATAATTTAAATACAATTTTGAAACATGAAAAAGTTCTCTTTATTGATAATGAACATATTTTACAAACTCTTGAACGAGTCGGATAGTTGTTGCACGGGCTTACCAAAGTAGACTCAAAATGAGATAGCCGTTATGTACATTACATCATTTTACTAAAACTTTAAAAACTATAGACACCTTCGGGCAAAGCTATTGCCTTTTCTTGGAGCTGCATAAGTTATGTGCACGAGCTCCTGGAACTTCATAAACGATTCTTCGGAGGCACGATCAGGGCGTGCCAGTAAGTGGACTGGATTGTGAAGTCGCTCTAGCTTTTTGCAGTATCTCCTTGGTGCAGGGAACCTGTTGCAACGAGGGTCAGTATATCAAAATACAATGGTGAAGGCAAGCGAACCCAACTATACCATTCAACACATTGTTTATATGAAGTATGCAAGTTATTATATGATCTTTCTATCTTACCTTAGTCCATTTTACAAGCAAGCATTAGATATGAAAGTTTACTGAAATAAATATGCCACCTTTCAGTGACTTTTACCTACCCATATGAACCACCTGCACAATACTTACCATGACCTTCCCTGCCATGAAGACATAGTTAGCTTGCACAGTTTAAATATACGTGGGGATTACAGGCGCGATGCCATAGTGGACGAGTTATAGTCATTGACGAGGATGGTATGCAACGAAAGCACATGAGATGCTACAAGCCATCCCGTCTAGCACATGAGACTAACATAAAGTTTTATCCGGATCGGATTGGTGCCAGTGCCCCAGTGCCCATCCGAAGGAACTATGACCTTGTGCACAAGTTATCCGTGATCAAATGGTGTCTACAATAAGTTATCAATTGATGCAGTTTAAGCCAACACGAGAATGGGACAAGTAATATGGCATGATCTGTTTTGCATAGTCTTCCTCATCAGTTTATTGCATAGCAAGGTGTGTTAATTATAGAAGAAGTATACATTCTAACTAGAATTAAAATATGATAAAGGAACATTCTAAACAAACTAGCATGCAATACGGTAACCGTTCACAAGTTTATTAACAGGCAAAAATAACTCCAAGTCTATTCGTTTTTATCTTAACATCTTTTAGCTATTATGGTATCATTTGATCGGAATAATCAAGAAGGCAAGATTTTAGATATGAAGACTTGGAAGAAGGGTCAGCTAAATTGAATTATAGCTACTCACTAGTTGGTTGGAGAGAGGAAAATAAAGAGGTGCTTCAAGACTCCGCTCGTACGACGTCTACTACACGATCAACTGCATTGCCACGAACAGATGATCAATACCTCTTCTACTCTTTCCAAGCTCAGAATAAAGTACAGTTCAATGAATGAAAGCAATTAAATCTATCAAAACTGTTCAAGAAAATACAAATCCGAAAACTAACTCAAAAGCATGCAAGCAACAAGACGACAACGAAAATTAGGCAAGAAAACTTACAGCGGAAAGGTCCCTCTTGACTCTGCCTCTAAGTCCATCCTTGGAGCACGGTCCACTGAATATGGGAATCGATTCCGAAGAAACAGATCCTTAACGAGGAAAAGATCTTGATTTAATCTATCCCTATCGAACGATACCGATAGTATTTCTTAGCCGCACTCCCCGAAAAGGGGGAACGTGATACCACATCCTAACCAACTAATAGGAAATTTCGTCCACGAAACTTAGGAATAGAACCTACCACTATGAAACAATGAAGGAAACTTTTTCTTTATCTCAGATTGAAGCTCCCAGGTTGATTATTCGACCGAATAATTTCTCCAAAGCATGCGCGCGAGCGGAATTGAACGACTTCGAAGCAGCTTCTCCTTGTAATCCAAGATCCGCACGGAATGTTCAACATACGTCAAGTCTGCCTTCAAGTCCAGTTGATCAAGATCTACTATATGACTCGGGTCGCACACGTACTTTCTAAGCTGTGAAACATGGAAGATATCGTGTACTTTAGATAGTGACGGTGGCATGACAATCTGATATACGACTGGGGTGACTCGCTTAAGTATTTTGAACGGGCCAACGAATGTTGGGCTTAGCTTCCATTTTGCTCCAAATCTGGTAACTCCTTGCATGGACGAGACTTTGAGAAATACTTAATCACCTTCTAGGAACTCAAGAGGTCGACGGTACGCGTCTGAGTAACTCTTTTGACGACTTTGTGCTACCTTTAACCGTTTGCGGATCAAATGGATCATTTGGAAGGTTTGTTCTACGAGCTCTGGACCAAGAATTTGTCGTTCGCCAACTTCACCCAACAGATAGGAGATCTACACTTTCGCCAATACAATGCCTCATACTGCGCCATTTGAATGCTGGATTGATAGCTATTATTGTATGCAAATTCGGCCAACAGTAGATTCATGTCCTAACTTATCTTCAAGTCCAAGGCGCAGAGCGGTAGCATGTCTTCGAGGATTTGGTTTACCTGCTCGGTTTGGCCGTCTGTCTTAGGATGGTAGGTGGAGCTAAACTTTAACTTTATCCCCATTGCTGACTAAAGGCTCTCCCAGAAGCGTGATAAGAATCGTCCATCTCGATCGGAGACAATGGATACTGGCACACCATGGAGTCGAATGATCTCATTGTGGTATACCTGTGCCAGACGGTCGACACTCCAAGTAATTTTGATAGGCAGAAAGTGAGTTGACTTGGTGAGTCGATTGATGATGACCCAGGCGGCATCATTTTTCCATTGCGTCTTTGGCAAACCAATAATGAAATCCATCATTATATGTTTTCATTTCCACTCCGGTATAGCAAGATTTTGCATCCCTCCGCCCGACTTCTGGTGCTCGGCTTTTACTCTATGACAAGCCATACATTGTGACACTAACAGTGCCATATCCCTTTTTATATCATGCCAACAAAATATCGTACGGAGATCTCGATACATCTTTGTGCTTACTGGATATGAAGTGTAACTCGCATAGTGGGCTTCAGTGAGTATCTCCTTTCTAAGGTTTGCAACGTTAGGAACACACAATCTTTCCTTCACCCTCATCAATCTTGCACATCTTATATAGGAACATATCGTCCTTTTGAGCGGACTTAACTTTCTCCAACAAGTCTGGTTCGAGACGCAACTAAGCCACCCGCGCCCCATTTTTGTATCTGATTTGGAGTGTAATGACCAAACTTTTGAGATCCCTTCACAGCTTGTCATCGATATCTAAGCTCCCAACAAACACTCGACTTAGTGCATCAACTACAATGTTGCCCTTGTCCGGTGTATATTGGATCATCAAGTCAAAGTCGCTAAGGAGTTCAAGCCAACGTCGTCGACGTAGATTCAAATCCTTTTGAGTATAGAGGTATTTGAGGCTTTTATGATCCGTAAAGATTTTATATAGTATGCCATAGAGGTAATGCCGCCATAACTTTAACACGAATACTACCGCTATAAGTTCCAGATCGTGCGTTGGATAGTTTATTTCATGAGGCTTTAACTGCCTCGATGCAAAAGCTATCACTTTGTCCCTCTACATAAGGACACATCCCAAACCCTTTCCTGAAGCGTCATTATAGATCTTAAAATCATCGGGTCCGTCCGAAAGGGTAAGAATCGGTGCTGAGATGAGTTATTGCTTTAGTTCCACAAATGAAGCTTCACAGTCGTCTGACCACGCGAACGCTACTTCCTTCCGAGTGAGATGAGTTAGAGGCGAAGCGATCCTTGAAAAATCTTTTATGAATCTCCTATAGTAGCCTGCTAGACCAAGAAAGCTACGAATATTGCTGGCCGACTCAGGTCTCTTCCACTTCATGATGGCTTCAACTTTCTTTGGGCCGACTGAGATGCCCTCCGCAAAAATAATGTGCCCGAGGAGAGATATGCTGTCCAACCAGATCTCACACTTGCTGAGCTTCATGAATAACTTATTGTCTCGAAGAGTTTGAAGTACCATCCACATGTGTTCTGCGTGTTCATCCTTATTCTTTGAGTACACTAAGATGTCGTCTATGAATACTACCACAAACTTATCAAGGAATGGTCAAAACACATAGTTCATCAAATCTATGAATACGGCAGGAGCATTCATCAGTCCGAACGGCATGACAAAAAACTCATAATGGCCATAGCGGGTTCTAAATACTGACTTCGGCATGTCCTCTGGCTTGATCTTTAATTGGTAGTAGCCAGAGCGAAGGTCTATCTACGAAAATACTAACGCTCCTTGCAACTGATCAAAGAGGTCATCGATCCTGGGCAGGGGATACTTGTTTCGGATAGTGAACTTATTTAGCTTCCGATAGTCTATGCAGAGTCATAATGTCCTATCTTTCTTCTTCACGAAGAGCATATGTGCGTCCCAAGAAGACACGCTAGGACGAATATATTCACGGTCAAGCAGTTCTTGTAGTTGGCACTTTAACTCCTTTAGTTCAGCAGGGGCCATTTGGTACGGGGCTTTGGAAATCGGTTGGATATTTGGGAAGGTATCGATGGTGAACTCGATTTCTCGATCGGGTGGCATGCCAGGTAGTTCGCTCAAAAATACATCAGAGAATTTTGCCACAATGGAAGAAGACTCAACATTTGAATAGCCCAGCTGCGTGTCCCGAATCGACGCTAAGTATCCCTCATATCCAGAGTGTAGCATCCGCCGAGCAACATCGCAAAAATTACCATGCAGGTCCTTGACTCATCTGTTGCTGAAATAATCGTGTAGCAGAATTCGGCCTCCAGGTAGATGGAAGATAACCTTTTTTTTGTACATTCGATAGTTGTCAAGCAAGCGCCAAGCCAATCCATCCCCAAGATGATGTCGTAATCCCGAACATCTAGGACTAACACGTCTAGCAAGAGTTTCCTTCCCCCAATACAGATGTGACTGCCCTGACATACTGAATAGACATGTATCTTCATGCCGGATGGGGTGCTAATAATAATGTCTAGATACAATGGTGTCATTTCTATTTTATTTTTCATGGCAAAATTCGTGGATATAAAGCTATGCGTAGCACCAGAATCAAATCGTACACGATCTGTTATGTTATTAAAAAGCAAAATACCTGACACAATGGTGTCCGATGCTAGGGCCTCCTCCCGTGTCAAAGTGTACACGCTGCCTTAAGCTTGACGACGCTCTTGCTATGGCACGACCCGATTGGCTTGAGTTGCTGTGGCAGAATTTGGATGTTGAGAGCGACGTTCAGAGTAGCGCTGGAAGTCACAAATTTTATGATTTGGATCACCACAAATGAGGCATAATCCGTGCTTCTTGCGATATTCGCTGATGGTATGCCCTGGCTTCCTACAGAAGAACATGTTTGCCCTAAATTTTCTTTTTGCTGATCGCCATTATTTGGACGCTTTGGAGCGCTATTTTCTC
The DNA here is from genome assembly GCA_036927795.1 of Iris macrosiphon. Lineage (NCBI taxonomy): Eukaryota > Viridiplantae > Streptophyta > Magnoliopsida > Asparagales > Iridaceae > Iris > Iris macrosiphon. The sequence continues at coordinate 64,807,587 of JAYESA010000018.1, read as the reverse complement.
TCATGTTGCTAGGGCGCTTGTGATTGGAAGTATGCACAATGCCGAAAACAACTGAAGTATACTGCGGTTCAAGAGAAATGACATGGTTAAAAACTTCCCGTATAGTCAGATATTAGAAAATGACTACGTACGCATGGATGGTAGGTCGCAGGCCGCCTTCGAATTGTCTTGCACGACTCGCTACATCAGGTAGGTATTAGATTACAAATTTGGCGAGCCGATTGAATTCAGCGGAGTACTGCTTTACTATCATATTGCCTTGGTGCAGCTATACGAACTCGTTCTCCTTTTGTCGATGTACGGGAGGGGGTATGAACTCATCTTCGAACATGCCACAGAAGGTAGCCCACGTGATCATCTCCACTTCATCGCCTACTAAAAGAGATCTTCGATGCAAGTTCCACCAATCATGCGTGTTCAAACAGAGCTGCAATTGGGCACACGCAACACATTTTTCTTAGCTACCTCTAGCAAATTGAAGTGATCTTCAAGCTCTGCCAGCCAATCTAGAGCCATGACCGGATCCTCAGTCCCTTTGAAAGGCGTGTTACAGATCTTCTGGAAGTCAGCAAAGTCAAAAGTAGTCACTTCTTTCTTCTTTGGAGTTTGAGAAGTTTTGACTTTAGGCTTAGGTCGCTCCACCGGTGCTGCTGCTGTCATTGCAGAATGGTTGGAGGCCAAGGTCTGAACAATCTGTTGCAGGGTATCTACCTGCTTCTGTTGGACTGCAAATCGGGCTTCTAGATTGCCTTCGAACTTGCTCTGTCGCTCTTTCGCCCGCTTCTCGGTTTGCTCATGACGAGCCTTATCCCTCTGTTGGCTTGCTTTAAGCATCCGCCTCATTCGCTCAATCGGGTCGACAAAGGGAACGACTCGTTGGCTTATGAAACTTTTTGAGGTGCCATAACTACTTTCATGGGCTTGTACCTCTCTTGTGCTACTGCTGATGCTTGCGCTTGAGTTATTCCATTAAAAGAAGGTAACTTATATCAGACTCATAATGTTTTATTGACTCACTGTATTAAATATATTTTATTTTGGCCAAACGAGTTCAAGAGTTCTCATAGGGAATAGATCGTTAAAGGAACTTCTTCGATACGAGGGTCAAAGGAACTTGAAGTTATGCTCTGATACCAATATTTCATGCCCTAATTTTTGTAGAATCGATAGTCGTCCCCCGGACGTGACGCCGTGCATGCCTAGGTTGCGCAACGCACAAGGCCAGTATATTTTATATATCGAGCACATATTCAGAGTACGCAGATAATTGAAACACAATTTTGACACATAAAAAGTTCTCTTTATTGATAATAAATATCTTTTACAAACTCTTAAACGAGTTAGATAGTTTTCGCACAGGCTTACAAAAGTGGACTCAAAATGAGATAGCCATCATGTACATTACATCCTTTTACTAAAACTTCAAAAACTATAGACACCTTCGGACGAAGCTATCGCCTTTCCTCGGGGCTGCATAAGTTACGTACACGAGCTCCTAGAATTTCAAAAATGCTTCTTCGGAGGCACGATCAGGACGTGCCAGTAAGTGGACTAGATTGGGAAGTCGCCCTAGCTTCTTGTAGGATCTCCTTGGTGCAGGGAAACTGTTGTAACAAGGGTCAGTACATCGAAATGCACTGGTGAAGACGAGCTAACCCAACTATACCAATCAACACATTATTTATATGAAGTATGCAAGTTATTATGTGATCTTTCTATCTTGCCTTAGTCTATTTTACAGGCAAGCATTAGATATGGAAGTTTACTAAAATAAACATGCCACCGTTCGGTGACTTTTACCTGCCCGTTTGAACCACCTGCAAAATACTTACCACGACCTTCCCTGCCACGAAGACATAGTTAGCTTGCATAGTTTACATATACGTGGGCATCACTGGCACGATGCTATAATGGACGAGTTATAGTCATTGACGAGGATGGTATGCAACGAAAGCACATAAGGCGCTACAAGCCATCCCATCCAGCACATGAGACTGACATAAAGTTTTGTCCAGATCTGATCGTTGCCAATGTCCCAGCGACCGTCCGTAGAAACTATGACCTTGTGTACAAGTTGTCTGATCAAATGGCATCTACACTAAGTTATCAATTGATACAGTTTAAGGCAACACGAGCACGAGACAAGTAACATGGCATAATCTATTTTGCATAGTCTTTCTGATCAGTTTATTGTATAGCAAGGTGTGTTCTATACATAGAATAATTATAGAAGAAGTATACATTATAACTAGAATTGAAATATGATGAAAGAATATTCTAAACAAACTAGCATGCAACAAGGTAATAGTTTACAAGTTTATTGACAAGCAAAAATAATTCCAAGTCTATTCCTTTTTATCTTAACATCTTTTAGTTATTATGGTATCGTTTGATCAGAACAATCAAGAAGGCAAGGTTTTAGATGTAAATATTTGGAAGAAGGGTCAACTGAATCGAATTGTAGCCACTCACTAGTTGGTTGGAGAGAAGAAAGGAAAGAAGTGCTTCAAGACTCTGCTCGTACGATATCTACTACACAATCACCTGCATTGCTACGAACAGATAATCAATACCTCTTCTACTCTTTCCAAGCTCGGAATAAAATGTAGTTCAACGAACGAAAGCAATAAAATCCATCAAAACCATTCAAGAAAATGCAAATTTGAAAACTAACTCAAAAGCACGGAAGCAACAATGCGACAGCAAAAACTAGGCAAGAAAACTTGCAGCGGAGAGGTCCCTCTTGACTCTGCCGCTATGTCCATTCTTGGGGCACGGTCCACTGAATATGAAAATTTATTTCGAAGAAACTGATCCATAACAAGGACAAGATCTTGATTCAATCTATCCTGATCGAACGATACCGATAGTATTTCTTAGTCGTGCTCCCCATAAAGGAGAAATGGGGCACCACACTATTTAACCAAAACCCTATATATAAACACTCATATACTCTATTGGCATGCCCATACCAATCAAAATACTCTTTATAGGATGCCTATCAAAGTTTTGACTCTATCTTCATAAGGCACTACTCTATATGTGGTACTCAGATGATACTCACATACTAGGTTATTCATGTCTCTCATTATACCTAGTACACCAGTCACTAGAATGGATTATAGCCTAAACCTCTATAATACTTGAGGTACTCTGTATCTTAACACTAAGGTACTCCTCTTATCTTGGTATCCTGAAACTAACCAATACACTGGCATTTAATAATTTCTCTAGTCCAATCAACTGTACCATGATATCAATTTAACCCACTGAACTTACTCTCACATAGGTTACTCCTCCTATTTTTCCTACCTTGAACACCTACATTCCTACTCCAAAATATACTCTACATCAGTATTATACTGGTACATTGACTGATACCGTGACTCTCAAGATATTCACTAATACTAAGCTGATATACTATACATACCACATAATACTCACCTTAGACCTAATACACACTAGAATCTTGCACTCTTACTGACTCAATAACTGTCCTTGACTCATTCACTTAATACTATATGATATCTTCTTAACACTAACCTGTCCACTGGCACACTATTGATACTTCTGATACTAAATCCCCATTACATGATACTTATGAAATACCCACACTTGTACTTCGCTTCACCACTCATGCTCTCACTCACATCACTCACTAACACATCAACAACTTCAAATACTAGGTGATACACCCATACTAGACACATACTTGTGCACTCACATCTACCCTCAATAATGTACAATTCCTAATATATAGAACAAGTCCTATTACTAAGCACAATACGTACTAACACTATCATAATCACCTATACACTCATGGGTACCACTCTATCATGGCACACTCACCAATACATCTCATGAATACACATTCTCCACATAACCAAATATCAAGCACCGATAGAATATTGAGGCTATATTAATACGCGAATTTTTTTTATGATATTCAATTGCTACTTGGATCCCTCAACTATATAAATCTAAACCATACTTGATGCATAATACCAACACCTATAATCATAAATCGGTATATTACTCTCTTCCTAACAACTCTTTTATTTCTAATACCATGATACTAAGCACTAACTATACTCAAACACCAATCTTGATCTATTATTATAAATGGTACGATACTATAAGTCACTTCTAGGCTTATAAACTAATACCTGATGCTCACATATCCAACTAAGAACCACTCTCAGACTCATAAGCTACATCTCCTACAACCAACACTAATACTCAACTTGACATAACCTATCTGCAAGTGACCAAGCTACTGTACAACCTTAGGAACTAATAAAGTGGAGCTCTATAAGGAACTGAACTAGAGACACTAAAGATATCTCTATCATGAGCTAGTAGGGTGATGAAACAAAATTCGATGATAACATGGTTGAAGGATAGAGATGATATGTTAAGAACCCATTAAGATACTATCTGATAATCATACACATCTATCCAAAATTATGTTGCTCAGAATTCTTACCATGCCATTAGTATAGCTGCGACAAACGATAGCGTCCATAACTAAGGTATGCACCTCTATAATCATGTTATCTAGAATCCTCGTTGTGCCGACTAGTATAGTTGCGAGAAACTCTAAACTCCATAACTAAGATATGTACATCCAAAATCAGGTCTCTATATTTCTGCCACGCTAGCTACTATGGCTGCGATAAACTTTAGGCTCCATAACCGAGGCAGACGGTTACCTTTCTCACTGTCCTCATCAAAATATGACATCAGAGTATACCTCAATACAGTCCATAAAATTTATCCTGATACAAGAATCAAAGTCAATAATGAAAATCAAGAATCGAATTCAACTATGAACAAGTGAGAGTGAACGAAAACAAGTGGAAGCAGATTTTGTAATAGAGTTTATAGTAAGATTCTCAAGGGTCATCCTAGAAATCTTTCAAGAGATTCTAATTTATGATTGAGTATTCTCTCATCTTATATCCTATATGCTACATCCTATCGCAGGCTCGCAGTAGTATAACTTGTCATGACCCACACCCGGTATAGGGGTACGAGTACGTGGGTACATCCAGCCTACGCCGCAGCATCGGCGGTAGAACGTTGTCTAGGTCATAATACTAGCTAATCAATCTTACACGGATATCCAACTCCATAAGGAGACACAGATATCACAATATAATATGTAAATACTCATTCACAGAACTAAAGCACGATAAGATATCGAAGTTAATAAACGTAATACAACACAAGTTTAAACAAAATAATCTAACTCAAACAATAACATCCAAGTCTTAAAATATGCCGGAAACAAATCTGGTACCAATAATCTACTAAAAGAAAACTAACTGAATAACTAGTGATCCCGGCTAGACCTTCCAAAATTACACCTGGCTACAAGGTCCAAGGCTGTAGCTACTCTCCCTGTGGTCCATAATATGTCGGACAACGGTTCTCTAAGTCGCAGTCTGAAAAAATATTTTCAGTCAGGATGGAGCAAAGTACTACCCAAATAACAGTTCCAGTTAATTGATAAGGACTATAAAATAATAAATAGATGATGCTATATACTGAGAGAAGACAATAATAAATGCAAATGGCAAGGTAAAAGAACAGGCAATATAAAAAATATGGTACAGTCACTGCATATATAAAATAAAGAGAAAGAACTACAATATCATATACGGGGTGATGTAGTATATAAATTAAAATGGAGAACTGTAACTATTCTAAGTGTTTGAAATAGTAGTTTTAAAATGTGATCGGCTTGGGAACTTGTACGATAGCTACATGGCCTGGCTAATCATACGTGAGGTGCATGATTAACACTAACAATATCTACACTTGTACGATAGGAATTTGATCACATCTCTCACTAGCAATTTCTTCGCTCTCAACTAGTACTGTGGATCCAACCATGACACGTTACGATACACGATCAATGTCCAATATATCATGTAAAATATCTAATATTAATATTGTATACAATATTAATACGATAACCAATATAACATCTCATGACTGCAGATCCAATCTATATACTAGTCCGTGTAGCACAGTGTCAAGAATCAGATGTAACATTTCTAAATACTTGAATTATAGAAATTATCAAATAACAAAAATTATCAGAGAATGTACTCCCCTGGGGTCCTTAGCTGGCAATATCAATATTCTTCTCCTGAAGTCTCGCAGAACAATCCAATGGTCCTATATACATATAATATAATACAATACAACATCAGCCATTATACTAGCATACGCACAATCATAAATACACTGAACTCAGGGCTACACTAGGGTAACACTGGTCAACTAACAGGGTCGAATGTGCGTCTAACTGCACGGGTGTCAAGTCTGCAATTGCTGTACAAAATCAGGCAGTCAAACACTAACACAGGTCTCACTAGTATGTCAGTGTACATAAGGCAGTCAACTCACAAGTCTCAGGGTCACATAGTCAATGTAATTACGGGATATCCGTAATTAACCCTAGGGTTTCACAGTACAAGTACATATATAATCCTAACTAGTATTAGCATTTAATTAATTATTGAAATGCATCCATATATTTATATATATATATATATAAATATATATATATATATCAATATCTTTATATATCAACTAATTTTATATGCATACGCACACACACGTACGAGCACACTAATCATTGGGTTCACCGACATGGGGTGTGAAATTATCCAACTAAACCTGTCATGAAGCAATACTAATCCCTACACTATTCATACATACGTACACATAAAGTCATAAAGGAAGAGGGGACAGGAACGAACCTTGGCGGGCACGCACGGGATTGACGATGACGACGATGACGACTATGTCGATAATGAAGGTAATGATAATGGTAATGATGAAGGTGATGATTGGTGATGATGAAGGTAATGATGATGATGATGATGACGATGATAATGATGATGCTGATTTGTGATGATGATGATGATGGGTGATGATGATGGTGATGATGATTGGTGATGATGATGATGATGATGATGATGATGAAGGGGAGAAGGCAGGGTCGAGGCCTGCTGTCGGAGTCGGAGCTCAGGCGACTGTGTTCACCGGAGGAAGGGAGTAGACTGGTGGTTCAGGCGAGGGAAGGAGGTGCTCAGGTGGCTGGCTCGAGTCGGGGAGGCTACTCCAGTGGAAGAAGGGTCAGAGAAGAAGGTCGGCTTCAGGCGATCTACGGGCTGCTCGGTCGAGTGGATCCGGTGGGGGAGATCGGGTTTTAGCGGCCCGGGCGGATGGGTGTCTGGTTCAGGTGATATCTGGGCGAAGAATGGTGGGTTATTCAGTAGGGTTCGGCGGGTCATGAGGTGATGAGGTGGCCGCGGGTTGGTTGATGGGAGGTCGGTGGGTTGAAGAAGATGGTGACCGCGGTGTCGTCGGCTTCAAGCGAGGATGGCGAGGCGATCTCCGACGAGTTCTCCGACGAGTGCTCCGATCAGGATGGCAGAAGGATGAGGCTTGGGAAGATGATGAACAGGGATGGAAGGAGAAGTCGGCTGAAATAGGTTTAGGTGATGGATAAAAAAAGAAAAAGAAAGTTATATATATATATATTATATATATATATATATATATATATGTGTGTATGTGTGTGTGTGTGTATGTGTGTGTGTGTGTGTGTGTGTAAAACTAGGGTTGGTGTTGAGGTTGACCTAGAAATATGGGCTTTGGTCAACATCCTCCTTGGAGTGGGCTTGGCTTCTTCATGTAGAAATTAGAGGGCTAGGGTTGCATTGATTCAAAATGGAGGGCGAAGGTTCAATGAGGGTTGATGTTGAGTGCTACACACACCAAAATTATGGAGAAAAATTACATGACCAATCAATGAAATAAAATAGGGTTTCTACATGTGTTGGTCCAATGGGGTGTGGACACCTCAATGCACTTTTGCATAAATCTACCCAACAATTAAAAAATTGTACAAAGTGGGATTTTGGATTAATTTAATTAAAATTAAAAATTGTTGTTCTAAAATAAATTAGAAGTACATAGGGTTAAAATTAGGTGGGACACAAGTGTCATGAATGTATAAGACTCAGAATATAATATTGTCATAATTTGGGTTGCACAAAATGGGTCAAGATTGTGTCTCCAAGTTCGATTGGAACGCACAAGGATACAAAGTTAGATTTATTTAGAATTAAATAATAACGTCTGTGACGAATATTGTGTGACTAAAATGAAGCACAAGAGAGCATATTTATGAGTTACACAAAGGTCAGAATAAAAGGCAGGCACGTTTAGGACAAGGGTGTAAAATTTATTGGAGGGCAAAAGCTACTTTAGCGCTCCAAATATCGAAGCAACGATAAGCCACAATAATGAAATAAAATCACAATAATAAATTATAACCCTAAATAATTAATCCAAAAATAATAAAAATTAAATTCAGAACCCTATATTCTGGTCAGAGGTTCAACTAGTGGGCTTCTAGGTCTAGTCCACTAACACATACATTAAAGAACACTATATATAATATATATATAAATACACATATCATGTAATTATTTAAAATAATTACACACAATACTTATAATATATAAAAGGATAAAATTACCCCTATTTTAGGATGTGGTAGTGACACAACTAAGCCGTTGTACTACCATAATATTGCATTAATTACGAAGCCTGGCCTGCATAGGCCACCATAAAACTATGTTATGACTCGCACCCGGAATAAGGGCACGAGTACGTGGGTATGTCCAGCCAACGCCACAATATCGGCGGTAGAACACTGTCTAGGTCAACAATACTATCTAACAATATCTTAAAATAATAAATATAACCTGTCAATGATATCTTAACTCCATAAAAAGGACAAGAGGAATATAAAAATAATGTCAAAACCAATACTTAATCACAATAAACTATAAGGAAGATGAATAGCATAATAAATATATCAAATAAGATACAAGGGAAGTCTACAAATATATATAATCTCAACACATTAATAAGTCTAAAAGTCTAACTATCTCTATATCAATATGTCTTAAACATAATAAAAACTCAAGGTATTGAAAGCTGGAGACAAATCCAGTACAATACAAACTAGCTACCTAAGTCACTATTGGTGTCTCCTTTATGGGAAGTGGCTCCTCCCGAGGCTCTGGAATATACCCATCATCTATACCCGGTCCGTAATAAGTAGGACAAAAGTCCTCGTAATCCTATAAAAAATATTATCCAGTCAGGATTGGAGCGAAGTACAAGCACTAACAACAGTTCTATTTATATTGATAAAATAGTGAGTAATGAATATACATGATGGAAATAAAATACTAGAATGTAAGGGAACTAGAGAGGCATATAATTATATCACAGAGAAATAACTAGCAATAAGTGCACATGTAATGGTAAGCAGTGAATAAGCAGGTAAATATAAATACTAACAAGTATGAACTGGGAATAGGGAAGTAGAGATACTAGCTAATTGCCTTAAAATATTAATTTATTATGTGACCGGCTAAGGAAAAGATCATGCTCTACCATATATGATTGGCTATGCACAAGTACAGGTAAGGGGATAAGGTCAATCATGTATGATTGACTATGCACAAGTACATGTAAGGGGATCAGGCCAATCATATATGGGGAGCTATACAAAAGTAATAAGATCAGGCTACACCCTTCGTGTGGTGAGGGTGAGCTATGCACTAGTAAGTGGGGTATGATCACATAACTTGCTAATATTTCTCCCGTCACTGGCTAGTACGATGGATCCAATCATGACTTCTTATGACAGATATCAATGATATTAGCCCGTGTATCCACTATGTCAGGAGTCAAGTATAACACTACAAACTAGAATCTTAGTAATCATTAAAATAATAGAAAATGTTAAAGAATGTACTCGCCTGTGGTCCTGATCAAATGGTATAACTCGGTGTCCGAACTGGTGTCACACAGACCTATATATATAAAATATTATGTCATTTGGGATAATGAAGTGATAATTAGGCTACAATGAGATAAAGTATGATTTATAGGCCATTCCTAGGTCATACTAGTGAAACTCGGTCAACACCTTGATTTTAGGTTCGTACCTAGCTTCTAGGTTGATTACAAGTCTAAACTAGTTCATTCTAGGTGATACTAGGTCAAACCTAGGTTTTTAGGTCCGTACCTTGAAGGTATTAGCTATACTAGCTAATATTTAGTACTTTAATACAAAATCTACCCTGTATCAATATATAACTTCTATATATATACTTGCTATAACTATTATCTAAATTACCTTAGTATTGGCTAATACCTTAACCAATAGTCACTACATAGACAATACCTTATACTATCCCAATTATCTTACCTCATAACCTATAACCTTAACTTATTGATTTCACTATACTCAGTAACTAGTTACCTTGAAACCTCTTAATACTTACACTGCCTGTACCCACTCCAATTTTTGTAACTCATTATACCCTGCCTAATTCTTGATACCTCACTCTGATACACTCATTCCTACTTGGTACTAATATGTACCTACATGCTCCTCCATACTAGCTCCTCTCCCTAGACTGAGAACTCATTGATACCACCTTGCATAGGTGTATACTATCTTCCTCACATCTGATATGGGTGTTAATCTAATACACAAGACATACCTATCTAACACATACCAAATTTACTAATAACCACACTCCTAAACACAATATCTGACACTCATATAAACACAGGAACTTGTTGCCAATTGCCACTGCTGCTACTCTAACTTAGGTACTTACACACACCCCTTGCTTGACATTGACACCACACCTACTGAACATTAAACAACTGAGCACCAATTCCCTCACTAAACCACTGCATTGTTGTGCTGTTCTTGCCTACTGTTGCTGTTGCTTTCTCTAATCAGTGCACACAGTACACTGATACACACTTCCCCTTTATCCTCACATTGTTGTTGTTGTTGTATTATACTGCTGTTAAATTAACCAAAACACCACAACAACATCAGTTAATCATATCCAAGCACCACTTGTGCACCTGCACATCAAGTCCAAGTGGCTGTTAGGTAAAACTCTAATACATACAACATACTTGCTGTTGTGCATTGCTCTGGGAATACCCCCCCCCCTCTCCTTGCCGAAACATCTACACACACTTCAAGGACTGCAACCCCTTTCTCAAGGTTATGATACATATATTAATCTAATACATTGCCCACAAGGACAGGACATTCACCAATTCATCTCATAAGCCTCACATAGGCTGACACCAATGTGATACACAGTCACACAAATACCTGTACTAAAGATAGATGTCTATATATATATATATATATATATATATATATATATATACCTATACTCAATTATATATATATATATATATATATATGATATCTTCCCTCACCTCTCATACATACAACAATGGCATTTCATCAAACACCTTGAGTACAAGGTCTAGATACTTACTATAGTGTCATGATACACTCTCAACCAAGGTGTCAAAACCCCAATACTTAACAAATACCATTACCACCAATTAAATACATCTCCATATGATTAAAGTGATTAGTTATAATACAATTCAAGGAGAATTACATTAATATGCTCAAAACCCCCAAAATAAACCCCCCTATCATAGTGTCTCACAAAGTGTCATGATACGTTCTACTTGTATCCAATTGTGGACACGTAACTACCCCCATGTTACTAATTTAGTTCTAATTAAACTTATTTAACTTAATAACACACACTTGCTGCACAAATTTTTGATTTTTCTTAATTTGGGCACAAAACTCAATTTAATATTGTCAATATAGGTCATATGAACCTAGTTCTTCTTCCTATGGGTAGCCCTAATGCATGTATGGATTCCTAATGCTCAAATACAATAATTAGAATCTAATTAAAGTAGAAATTGAGGGTTATACCTATTAAAATATGAATTTCTAATAAAAAATTAAAAGAACACGATTTGGACACAAGCTCCTAGCCAAATTCTTCTTCTCTAAATGCCCCTGGTAATCCAAGCTTTTAGGCTACTTAGATGATAAATATGTAAGGGATTGAGAGTAATTTGGTAGAATTTGGTGGAAGAATGAATCAATTTGGGGAAGAACTCAATTAGGATTTAATTGGAATGAAGAAATGAGAGGAGAGAGGATATTCCCCCTATAATTAGGGCCTTAAAAGCAATTGGGCTTTAAAAATAGGATATTTTGCTGAAGATGATTATTTGGATGATCTAAATGGGGACGTTTCATTGGATCTGAGGAATGTTTCACTAGAAAACTTTACGGACATATTACCTATTTCTTATACAAAATTAATATAGGAAATAGTTTAAGGGACATCTTAGTTTACTCCGCTGGGGTTGGGGAAGTGTACGTCTTATCTAGACGAAATACTTCTTGAGAAATTTATTATTGATCATCATCAAATCTCCATTAGGCTTAGCGAGCCAGTAGGCACCGATGGAGAATATTATTTCCACTACATAAGGACCTTCCCATTTAGCCTGGAACTTATCTTTGCTCTTATGGGTTGTTACCATGGGTCTTCTCACTGTAAGGACCAATTTACCGACTTAGAATACTCTTTCCTCTACTTTTTGATTAAAAGATTTGGAAATGCGTGCTTGATATAACTCAATATATTGTTGAGCATGTAAACACTTTTCATCTAATGCTTCTAACTTTTGAAGTCTCAAACGATCGTTGTTCTCCACTATTAGCTCATTAGCAATGGCTATCATGAGAGAGAGGATCTAGAGCTCAAGTGGAGGAACTACTTCACACCCATAGACCAAGAAAAATGGTGTACAACCAGTTGGAATTCAGACTATTGTACGATAAGCCCACAAGCATTCTCCAATCTTATCATTCCAATCGCGCTTGTTGGATGAGACAAACTTCTTGAGTAGCTTGATTATGGTTTTATTGAAGGCCTCCGTTAAGACGTTGGCTGCTGGATTATAGGCCATAGAAGCCATATTCTAAATTCGATTCTTGTCATAAAATCGATATAATGCTTGACTAATAAACCGTGGTCCATTGTCATGTATTATCATTTTGGGAACACCAAAATGATAGATCACATGGTGTTTAACAAAATTAATCATACTAGTATATATGCACGTGCTTTGCACGTATATTGGAGTGAATGATGTTGATGAGTTAGTTTATTTCTACTGCTTTTAATTATATAGGTTAATGGTTCAACCCTTCGAATTCTTTGGTAACAATTTAAAATACTTAGCAAGTAGCATGAACCCTTTGATTTTCTTAAATAGTTGTCATTATTGCATCTCTTAAATGGTTGTTAGTGGAATTTATTGTAGGTATTCTTTTAATTACTAAATATGTTGAAGGATATTTTTGGAACGAAAATTTTCCACGGTGAAGCCTTGTTTTGGCTTTATATAGAGGATTGGATGTCTTCACCTCGATGAGTGGAACTGCTTCTGACTATTTAAAGAAATAGTCCGTTATTGCAAGTATGAACCGATGTGCTCTGGAAGAAGGTGAGCTGATAGGGCCAATAATGTCCATTTTCTATGCTTCAAAAGGCTAGGATGCAGCCGTAGGATATAAAAATTCTGATAGCTGGTGTATAAAGTCAGCATGGATCTGACATGGTCTGCATTTACGGGTATAATCTACTACATTTGCTGCCATGGTGGGCCAATAATAACCCATCCTCCTGAGACGGTCCTGTAATTTAGGACATGGCTGATGTGCTCCACATATAACGTCATGAGGTTCGCGAAGTGATTGTCTTGCTTCAATATTAGAGAGACAATACAATAGTAGCCCGTCATATGAACGATGATATAATGTCTTGGACAAGACATCATAATAGAATCAGAGTGAATATCTCTTAATAGAAATAGCTTCCTTCGGATCTTCTGGGAGGATCCCATAAGCAGCATAGTTTATAAAATAGTTTCTCCAATCTTCATCAATGGAGGTTGACTTTATGACGTAGCTCTGTTCAATGTGCAGGTTTTTCTTGACACAGAACAACTCTCAACTCGGCAACAAAATCGAATATTGTCTTTTCAGAGGGATGGCCAATAATGCTACTAAACTGGCAAGGGCATCTGCTTCCATATTCTGTGATTGAGGCATGTGCTCGATGAAGAACTATTTGAAGGTGAGAGCTAATTTAATTGTTGCTTGATAATAAGGGATGAGGTCTACATGCCGAACCTCATACTCTCCCCTAATTTGATTGACTATTAACTTGGAATCTCCGTAGGCTTCAAGGTACTTTATATCTAATTATTTGGCTAATTGGGCCAATGAGTAAAGCATTGTATTCTACTATATTATTGGAATATGGTTAACTAAGAGAATACGCACGATGAATGAGTAATTTGTCAGGAGATACTAGGACTATGCCTACTCATGTTACCATGTTTCCTTTGGGTCCTATTCTTGATGCGCCATCGAAGAACAATTTCTAGGTGTCATCTCCCATCGCCATATCAGATTCCAAGACTTTGTCAGGAATTTTGTCATACAGCTTGGAGGTTTATGGTATAGGATGAGCTGCTAGAAAATCGGCTAGTGCTTAACCCTTCACCGCTTTTTATGGGACGTATACTATAAACCCCCTCGACCAAAAATTAGGGTTAATTAATTCAAATGGCCTAATTAGGGTTAACTAGATATAATTAAGATTTATTATATAGTATTAAATACCTGTGCAATGATTTATTGTTTTAGGATACTACCCTAGCTGTTACCCTAAAATAATTACCACATACCTGGCTTAGACATGCTAACCTATCATATTGAACCTAGAACAAACCCCGGATACTGATTTTCGTGCCTGATTTTAGTCGCACAAAAGTCGTTACTAATGTCCGTTCGCAATTTAAATAAATTACAAAATTACGTTCGTTGTCCGTTCCAATCGAAATTGAGACCCAAATCTTGATCCGATTTGACCAACCCAGATCATGACATTATTGTACACTGAGCCTACCACACTAATGACCCTTGTCCAACCCAATTTAGACCTCCGATTTTTATTAAATTAAATTAGAGACACCCGGTACATTAATTATGAATTAATTAATGTGGTGACCTAACCTCATTTGAATTAGACCCAACTCTAACCCAAACCCACACCCACACCCACTCCCACAAGCCTCATACAAAATACCATACACCATCCTAGCCCAATAAAGAACACCAAACATGGTGTTTGTTTACATCAAATCTCCAATTTCAGAAATTGTGCAAATACCAAATTGTTCAGGGGTCTTTTTACAAAAATTGCAATAAGGTGTCCCCCTCTCATTGGCCCAAACCTCATGAAGAAAGGAATTTCATTCCCTAACCTTTCATATTCATTTCCCCCCCAATTCTAGTGTACTTGTACCCCTTTATGAAGGGCACATCATGGCCCTTCATTCAAAATGCTACATTCCTAGCCCTCCCCTCATCATGATGGACATCCCCAACTCCCCAAAATTTTCTCGCAGCCGGCCCTAATCCCTAGGCAGCCCCCCCACTCCCTCTCCTACTTATATACCTAGTTATACCTCATTATTTGCACAGAACCCAAGGAAACCCTACTCAAACCCTATTTTCATTAAAACCTTCACTACACAGCCTACCCCTACCCGAGCCACCCGCCGCCTCCTCCCGGCCAGCCACCGCGTCCGGCGACACCCGCACCGACCCAGACCCCTTCGCCGACCTCCCCCCACCTACCACCACCGTCCCCGACCATGGCTCCGCCCACAGCCGCCTCCCTCCCCGTCGTCCTCAACCCGAGCATTCCCCCCCGCACTCGAAGCTGACCACCCGACCGGCTATTGCTCCGCCACCTTAGCTCCGCCAACCACCGTACTTGACCTACCTCCTCCCCGGCCAACCACCGTCCTCCCGGTCAACTCCCAGCCCCGGCCAACGCCGGAGCAGACCGCCATCGACCCCGCAGCATCGACGAGCCCAGACCATGCTGTAGCAGCCGACGACTTCCCGAGCTTCGCCGGAGCTCCGTCCGGCCACCCCCGCCGTCGACGGCTCGCCACCGGGACCCCCCTCGACCTGGACGTTGCTTAGGTACAATAATTTATGTATATTTGTCTGTATTTATATGGGTATTTTAGGGTGCATTGAGTATATACATTATATAAATATATTTTTAGTATTCTAATTAGTATATATACCTATAGTTTTGTATAAATACAGTATTCTAAATACATATATACTGTATTTTGTATACTTGGTATATACTGGAAATATATGTATATGCATATTATGTACAATATATTGTATTTAAATACCTTATACATATTAAATAACTATTATGTATATGTATACATATATATATATACATACATATATATATATATATATAGTATTCTGTATAGTATTTATATATGTATTTTCCTGTATAAATATAGTATTCTATATATATACACTATATGTGTATTTTAATATATACTAGAGCTATGTGTATATGTATAATATTTACAGTATATTGTATTTAAATACTTTATATGTATTAATAACTATTATGTATATGTATACAATATATATATATATATATATATATATATATATATATATATATATATATATATATATATATATATATATATGTATTGTGTATTTTAGTATATTAGAGTATTATATAAATATATGAATATTTATGTATATTCATATACTTGTGTATTAATATATGTTAGTATATATTATATATGACTGCACTTTCTATTTTTGTACATATAAATATATATGTATACTATATATATATACCTGTTGTATATATGGTATTATTATATATAAATGCTTATATAAATATATCAAAATATATGTCAAGATATTAAATTAATATATATGGTAAAATGTATTTAAATATGTAAATATATGTTATGGAGATATGTATATGTACATATTTATTGGTTTGTTATTAGAGTATATCTATAAAAGCTACTTTAATGTGTAATATTAAACACACATATTATTTTAATATATTTAAATATGATTTAGTTTATATATATATATATTTGTAATAGCTATATATATATATATATATATATATATATATATATATATACATATATATATATATATATACATATATATATATATATATATATATATATATACAGTCCAGACCCTGTGTAAGCTGTAGATACAAACAGTGTGTCTTAGTCGTGCTGTTGTAGCGACTAATTTTATTATTATTATTATATCATATATAGGACTGCTGGACAGTACCGCCGAGGCATCAGGAGCAGGACTTTGGATTTCGCAGCTACCCGGGACAGGCAAGTATACCTTGCTGATTTACTGCTTAAAATTAAATGATAAATGTTGCAAATATGCATAAAACTGTGCGCGTCCGAGATGGACTCGGGTACAGTCGACAATGCGTCGATGAGTAGTGTACTAGACATAGTTGCTAGCTGACTCACCTTCGACTGTGAGGATATTATGATATCCTCCTAGACCGTGACACTTACACGTATCACGATGGTACATTCATATTGGGATACGGGTCTGCGTACCCGATTCGCTATCGGTATGTATGACATACATCACGGACTAGCCTGTATTCTAGAGTATTATAGTTAGATGAGACTTGGTATATAGATACGGTATACTCACGTCATGTATTCGACTTGCGTATCTACATTGGGAAGAAAGGACAACTGATAAACATATGGGATATACCCATCGGACTCCGTGGTATCTAGAGGAACCACAGACCCAGTGATTTTCTATATTCAGACACCGCGCTCTACGGAGTATTACGGACGTATATACATTGCAGATACCACATCCCTTAGAGTGTTGGACGTTATATATATACAGATACCTCATTCTTCGGAATGATGGATATTGCAGATACCACACTCTAGAGGACGTTGGACATTATGTCTACATCTACCTATACGTTCCGAGGTTGTCCTTACATTGCATTCACTTAGATGGTTAGCACATCCTCTTTACTTTTATTAAGTACTATATTTGGCATACATATTGTATCTTGTTACGTCCCTCTGAGGACCTGGTTATCTTCCAGATCTAGACTAGGCCTATTACCCCACAGTGTATGGGCCAGGTGTGGAGACGAGGTTTGCTCTTGACGAGGAGCTGGAGGTTTTACCCTCCGAGTACCCCTGATCATCTTGGTAGGCCTTTTGCCTATGACTGGAGCTCCTTACCTAGTTAGCAGTTATTTCAGTCACTCTCTTTATCAGTACTTTTATTTCAGACTATCAGTACTTTATCTCCAATATTTGTAGTGGGATTGTTCCCACCAGACATATTTCAGTTGTACTATGTCATTCGACTATATTTCTTAGATTCCAGTCTTTCATTTTAGTATTTTACTTGTTGTTTGTGGATGAGATTAGATACTGCCTATTGTTGATATTAGACTTGTTAGATTTAGGACAGCGTAGCACGCTTCGCCAGAATCCATTAAATTGGGATATCCTCGACGACGTGTCAGCTGGCCAATACCACCTGGCCTGGATCCATATATTTTGGGACTGGGGCATGATATAGTTTTAGTGGTGGCCCATGCAGGTCCGTAACATCAAATGTTTATCGCTTGTGGTATGGTAACGTGCCCAGCAAGCCTGCAATAGGATATAAATTACTAGGTCTCATCCACTTTATTACGCCTTTGAACCTCTTTCGTACTTTAAAATATCTGCATCCTGTTTGATTGATTCTATACTCTTTTAATATCATTCTATCTCTTACAGCGAGATAAACCTTCATAGCAGACATGAGATACTTGGTGCCATAGTGCCACCTGCAGAATCGAGGGAGGATACGACTTAGGGACCACCCAGAGAGCTGCCACAGCCAGCGGCACAGGTGATCCCCCAGGCCCCGATGATGCACTGGCATCAGGTCTCTCCCGACGAAGGGACGCAACAGCCAGAGGGCCAGACATCGCAGACGATCCCGAGGCAGTACTTCGAGGGACAGACCTCGAGGGCGACACCGATGCCACAATTCGAGAGGCCGGCACCTGAGGAGCCACCGAGGAGACAGCCGGAGGTACCGCTTCCACCACCTCCATCGTTTCCACCTCAGATGCCACCAGCGAAGGGACAGCCCCAGATGATACAGTTCTTCCAGATGATGATGCTGGCCCAGTGGCAGCAGACGGAGACCCTGAGACAGGGCCTGATGGCAGTATTGGAGAGGGCACCTGCCCAAGCAGCAGCACCAGCACCTGCACCAGTCCAGCAAGCAGGCACTGTATGAGGCTTCAAACAGATGGGCTCGGGAACCTTCTCGGGCAAGGAGACGGCAGAGGAGATCTCGGACTGGGTCTCCAACACTGAGATGCTGTTAGAGGGTTCGCAACTATACCCCAACCTCTGGATGACCGCGGTGAGGGCCCAACTCACCGGCAACGCCCATCACTGGTGGGACTCTATGGAGCGCAGCATCGGCTGACAGCAGACTTAGAAAGAATTTCTGGAACACTTTAAATGTGAAGTATTTCCCAGCTACGGTGAGGAACGCCCTGTACTCCCAGTTCCTGCACTTTGAGCAGGGGAACTTGACAGTGGACGCCTACGACAGAGAGTTCAGCAGACTCAACCGATTTGGTGCAGCCCTAATCTCCAACGACCTGGAGAAGGCCAGGAGATTCCACCATGGCCTCTCTCATGAGCTGCAGAGGTACACCACTACCCAGGCAAGGATCTCTTATGAAGAGGTCCTATCAGAGGCGAGGATCCAGGAGGCTATAGGCGGAGGAGCGAGACGTTCCAGTACGAACGTACCAGCCAGAGCCCAGCAAGGAGCAGGAGGACCGATCCGCCGTCCAGGAGCGCAGGCACAGCAGAGGACAGTGCCGTACCAGTAGAAGGAGCTTCCGACTTGTCACTTTTGTGGCAAAAAGGGACACATCATCAGAGACTGCAGGAAGAAGCTTGGGCTCTGCATGGTCTGTGGAGCCAGCCAACACCTTGCTAGAGACTGCCCCCAGCGCAGAGATATATCACCACAGACTGGGCAGAGGCCAGCAGTACCACCTTTGAGGATCTTACCCCCAGCAGGAGGTCAGCGTCCACCATCTACCGGAGGACAGCAGAGAGGACCACTCTTGGTCCCACAGAAGGCACACTTCAACCAGGCCCGACAGCAGGCAGGAGGGCAGAGGCACGGACAAGCCTTTGCTTTAGCTTCTATCGAGGAGGAACCAGAGGAAGAGGCTATCACAGGTACAATTCTAGTTGCATCATTACCTGCGACTACACTGTTTGATTCTGGAGCTACACTGTCATTTATATCTAGTAGCTTTGTAGCAATGCATAGAGTAGCAACTTCCCCTTTACCTAAGAGTTGGTGAATACTTACCGGAGGAGGCATCGTACCGGTTACCAGCACCATTAGAACGTGCTCGGTAGTGGTTTGTAGTAGGGAGATGAGAGCGCAATTATTGGTACTCCCAATGCCAGCTTTCAACGTAGTTCTGGGCATGGACTGGTTAAGCCAGTACAATACCGTACTAGATTACCGGAAGGGTAGCATTACTTTTAGGCTGCCAGGACACCCGGAGTTCAAATTCATGCGAGGCACCATCGAGCGAGGAGTAGGACACGCTGCTGGAGCTTACATGGCGATGGAGACGGCACCTCCAGAAATTGTGGCAGAGTTCGAGGATGTTTTCCCAGAGGAGTTGCCAGGCCTACCGCCTGATAGAGAGGTAGAGTTCACCATTGAGCTAATACCTGGAGCAGCACCGGTATCATCAAATGTGTACCGGTTGGCGAATAAGGAGCTTGACGAGCTGAAGCTACAGCTAAAGGAGTTGCAGATCAAGGGATTCGTCCGTCCTAGTGCATCACCCTGGGGAGCACCAGTGCTGTTTGTACCAAAGAAGGATGAGACATTCTGGATGTGCATTGATTATAGAGCCCTTAATGCTCTGACTATCAAGAACAAGTACCCTCTACCGCGAATCGACGATCTGTTCGACCAGCTGACAGGAGCAGTGGTGTTCACGAAGATCGACTTGAGATTGGGCTATCATCAGGTGAAGGTACGAAGGGAAGATATTCCAAAGACAACATTTAGGACTCGTTATGGTCACTACGAGTTCTTAGTGATGCCTTTTGGATTGACAAATGTGCCTGCTGTGTTTATGAACCTGATGAACCGAGTCTTCCATGAGTATCTGGACCAGTTCGTGGTAGTCTTCATCGACGACATCTTGGTGTATTCGAAGAGCCACGAGGAACACGGGGAGCACTTGAGGCTAGTGCTAGAGACGCTGAGACGAGAGAGGCTTTATGCAAAGCTGAGCAAGTGCGAGTTTCTTCTAGATCGTGTTGCATTTCTTGGACATGTTATCTTAGGAGATGGCATTTCGGTAGATCCTGCGAAGATTTTATCAGTAGAGACATGGCCGACCCCTACCAACATCTCGGAGGTGAGGAGTTTCCTAGGACTTGCCGGATATTACCGGAGGTTCGTAGAGAACTTCGCAAGGATCGCAGAGCCGATGACCCGCTTGACCCGCAAGGATCAAGAGTTCACCTGGATAGAGGAGTGTCAGACGGCATTCGACGAACTGAAGAAGCGTCTGACTACAGCACCCATCTTGACCATACCTTCTGGACTCGGAGGATTCGTGATCTATAGCGATGCGTCCAGGAAAGGATTAGAATGCGTCTTGATGCAGCATAGGAAGGTTGTGGCCTAGGCCTCTAGGCAGTTGAGGACCCATGAGAAGAACTATCCTACCCATGACTTGGAGCTTGTCGCAGTGATCTTTGCCTTGAAGCTTTGGAGGCACTACCTGTACGGAAAGAGCATGGAGATATTCACCGATCACAAGAGCCTGAAGTACGTCTACACACAGAAGGACCTGAACCAGAGGCAGAGACGTTGGCTCGAAGTAATGGCAAACTTCGAGATTGAGCTGCAGTACCATCCGAAAAAGGCTAATGTGGTAGCCGATGCTTTAAGCAGGAAACCCATAGCATTTTTTCCTGACTACCCAACGACATCTGTTGAGAGATCTAGAACAGTTGGGTATGGAAGTCGTCATGCCCGGAGTAGATGACCAGATGTCGAGTTTCCAGGTGCAATCGATATTGGTGGAGAGAATCAAGGCTGCTTTGCCGACGGACGCCAGATTTTAGAGGCTTCGATAGAGGACAGAGGCTGGAATACAGACGGGACTGCGTATACACGAAGATGAGACTTTGAGATATGGAGATCATCTCTATGTTCCGAATGGAGAGCTACGCCAGGAGCTGATGACGGAGGCACACTGTTTGACCTATTCTATTCATCTAGGAGGCACGAAGATGTATCGAGACCTGAGGCAGTACTACTGGTGGCATGGGATGAAGATAGAGATAGCCCACTTCGTGGCTAAGTGTCTGGTGTGTCAGCAAGTCAAGGCTGAACATCAGAGGTCTGCCGGATTACTTCAACAGCTCTCGATACCGGAGTGGAAATGGGAGCACATCACCATAGACTTTGTCACAGGTTTCCCGAGGAGTCCTAATGGTCGCAATACGGTATGGGTAATCGTAGATAGACTCACCAAGTCTGCCCACTTTTTACCCTTCAGGGTTGGGCAATCTACGGAGGTCTTGGCAGACATGTACATGAGGGAGATTGTACGATTGCATGGAGTGCCAGTCAGTATCGTGTCTGAAAGGAATACGAGGTTCACATCGTACTTTTGGAGGAGTATGCAAGAGAGTCTTGGTACCCGTCTTAAGTTCAGTACTTCGTACCACCCGCAGACAGATGGCCAATCCGAGTGCACCATTCAGACGCTGGAGGACATGTTGAGGGCATGCATGCTTGACTTTAGCGGTTCATGGGAGGACCATTTATACTTAGTCGAATTTTCCTACAACAATAGCTATCAGACGAGCATCCAAATGGCTCCCTATGAGGCATTGTATGGTAGGAAGTGCCGTTCCCCAGTATGTTGGAGCGATGTAGGCGAGAGGCAGATTCTAGGGCCAGAGTTGATCATCCATACAGTGGAGAAGGTGAAGAAGATCCAAGGGCATCTACGAGCAGCACAGGACAGGCAGAAGCATTGGGCTAATGTGCATCGACGACCCCTAGAGTTCCAGGTTGGAGAACATGTGTTCCTGAAGATCTCACCTACCAGAGGAACCATCAGATTTGGAGGCAGAGGAAAGCTGAGTCCGAGGTACATCGGACCATTCGATGTGCTAGAGCGCGTCGGAGAGGTTGCTTACAGATTGGCTTTGCTGCAGACACTGAAGGGAGTTCACGACATCTTCTATGTATCTCAGCTGAGGAGGTACATACCGGATCCGAGTCATGTGCTTGACCGCTCGGAGATCACCATCGGTCCAAGTTTGTCATACCAGGAGGAGCCAGTAGAGATCCTAGACCGAAGCGAGAAGGTACTGCGAGGCCAGACTATCCCTCTAGTTTGTGTCGCATGGAGGCATCACGCACCAGGTGAATCAACCTGGGAACGAGAGGACGATATTCAGCAACGCTTTCCCCATCTCTTCGAAGGCTTAGGTATGTGATAGTATTTATTTCATTTAATAATTTTTTATATGTCTGTTTTTAATTTTGAGGACGAAATGCTCTAAGGAGGGTATGCTGTAAACCCCCTCGACCAAAAATTAGGGTTAATTAATTCAAATGGCCTAATTAGGGTTAACTAGATATAATTAAGATTTATTATATAGTATTAAATACTTGTGCAATAATTTGTTGTTTTAGGATACTACCCTAGCTGTTACCCTAAAACAATTTCCACATACCTGGCTTAGACATGCTAACCTATCATATTGAACCTAGAACAAACCTCGGATACTAATTTTCGTGCCTGATTTTAGTCGCACAAAAGTCGTTACTAACGTCCGTTCGCAATTTAAATAAATTGCAAAATTACGTTCGTTGTCCGTTCCAATCGAAATTGAGACCCAAATCTCGATCCGATTTGACCAACCCAGATTATTACATTATTGTACACTGAGCCTACCACACTAATGACCCTTGTCCAACCCAATTTAGACCCCCAGTTTTTATTAAATTAAATTAGAGACACCCGGTACATTAATTACGAATTAATTAATATGGTGACCTAACCTTAATTGAATTAGACCCAACTCCAACCCAAACTCACACCCACAAGCCTTATACAAAATACCATACACCATCCTAGCCCAATAAAGAATACCAAACATGGTGTTCGTTTACATAAAATCTCCAATTTCAGAAATTGTGCAAATACCAAATTGTTCAGGGGTCTTTTTGCAAAAATTGCAATGAGGTGTCCCCCTCTCATTGGCCCAAACCTCATGGAGAAAGGAATTTTATTCCCTAACCGTTCACATTCATTTTTCCTCCCCAATTCTAGAGTACTTGTACCCCTTTATGAAGGGCACATCATGGCCCTTCATTCAAAATGCTACATTCCTAGCCCTCCCCTCATCATGATGGACATCCCCAACTCCCCAAAATTTTTTAGCAGCCGACCCTGATCCCTAGGCAGCCCCCCCACTCTCTTTCCTACTTATACACCTAGTTATACCTCATTATTTGCACAGAACCCAAGGAAACCCTACTCAAACCCTATTTTCATTAAAACCTTCACTACACAGCCTACCCCTACCCGAGCCACCCGCCGCCTCATCCCGGCCAGCCACCGCGTCCGGCGACCCCCGCACCGACCCAGACCCCTTCGCCGACTTCCCCCTACCTACTACCACCGTCCCCGACCACGGCTCCGCCCACAGCCGCCTCCCTCCCCGTCGTCCTCAACCCGAGCATTCCCCCCCGCACTCGAAGCCGACCACCCGATCGGCTATTGCTCTGCCACCTTAGCTCCGCCGACCGCCGTACTTGACCTACCTCCTCCCCGGCCAACCACCGTCCTCCCCGTCAACTCCCAGCCCCGGCCAACGCCGGAGCAGACCGCCATCGACCCTGCAACGTCGACGAGCCCAGACCGTGCTGTAGCAGCTGACGACTTCCCGAGCTTCGCCGGAGCTCCGTCCGGCCACCCCCTCCGTCGACGGCCCGTCACCGGGACCCCCTCGACCTGGACGTCGCTTAGGTACAATATTTTATGTATATTTGTCAGTATTTATACGGGTATTTTAGGGTGCATTGAGTATATACATTATATAAATATATTTTCAGTATTCTAATTAGTATATATACCTATAGTTTTGTATAAATACAGTATTCTAAATACATATATACTGTATTTTGTATACTTGGTATATACTGGAAATATATGTATATGCATATTATGTACAGTATATTGTATTTAAATACCTTATACATATTAAATAACTATTATGTATATGTATACATATATATATATATATATATATATACATACATATATATATATATATATATATATAGTATTCTGTATAGTATTTATATATGTATTTTCCTGTATAAATATAGTATTCTATATATATACACTGTATTTTGTGTATTTTAATATATACTAGAGCTATGTGTATATGTATAATATGTACAGTATATTGTATTTAAATACTTTATATGTATTAATAACTATTATGTATATGTATACAATATATATATATATATAAATATATATGTAAATGTATTGTGTATTTTAGTATATTAGAGTATTATATAAATATATGAATATATATGTTTATACATATACTTGTGTATTAATATATGTTAGTATATATTATATATGACTGCACTTTCTATTTTTGTACATGTAAATATATGTATACTATATATATATACCTGTTGTATATATGGTATTATTATATATAAATGCTTATATAAATATATCTAAATATATGTCAAAATATTAAATTAATATATATGGTAAAATGTATTTAAATATGTAAATATATTTTATGGAGATATGTATATGTACATATTTATTGGTTTGTTATTAGAGTATATCTATAAAAGCTACTTTAATGTGTAATATTAAACACACATATTATTTTAATATATTTAAATATGATTTAGTTTATATACATATATTTTTGTAATAGCTATATATATATACAGTCCAGACCCTGTGTCAGCTGTAGTTACAAGCAGTGTGTCTTAGTCGTGCTGTTGTAGCGACTAATATTGTCATTATTATATCATATATAGGACTGCTGGATAGTACCGCCGAGGCATCAGGAGCAGGACTTTGGATTTCGCAGCTACCCGGGACAGACAAGTATTCCTTGCTGATTTACTACTTAAAATTAAATAATAAATGTTGCAAATATGCATAAAACTGTGCACGTCCGAGATTGACTCTGGTGCAGTCGATAATGCGTCGATGAGTAGTGTACTAGACCTAGTTGCTAGCTGACTCACCTTCGACTGTGAGGATATTATGATATCCTCCTAGACCGTGATACTTATACGTATCACGATGGTACATTTATATTGGGATACGGGTCCGCATACCCGATTCGCTATCGGTACGTACGACATGCATCACGGACTAACCTGTATTCTAGAGTATTCTAGTTAGATGAGACTTGGCATATAGATACGGTACACTCACGTCGTGTATTCGACTTGCGTATCTACATTGGGCGGGAAGGACAACTGATAAACGTATGGGATACACCCATCGGACTCCGTGGTATCCAGAAGAACCACAGACCCGGTGATTTCCTATATTCAGACACCACGCTCTACGGAGTATTACGGACGTATATACATTACAGATACCACGTCCCTTAGAGTGTTGGACATTATATATATACAGATACCTCATTCTTTAGAATGATGGACGTTACAGATACCACACTCTAGAGGACGTTGGACGTTATGCCTACACCTACCTATACGTTCCGAGGTTGTCCTTACATTGTATTCACTTAGATGGTTAGCACACCCTCTTTACTTTTATTCAGTACTATATCTGACATGCATATTGTATCTTGTTACGTCCCTCTGAGGACCTGGTTATCTTCCAGATCTAGACGAGGCCTATTACCATACAGTGTATGGGCCAGGTGTGGAGACGAGGTTTGCTCTTGACGAGGAGCTGGAGATTTTACCCTCAGAGTACCCCTGATCATCTTGGTAGGCCTTCCGCCTATGACTGGAGCTCCTTACCTAGTTAGCAGTTGTTTCAGTCACTCTCTTTATCAGTACTTTTATTTCAGACTATCAGTACTTTATCTCCAACATTTGTAGTGGGTTTGTTCCCACCAGACATTTTAGTTGTACTATATCATTCGACTATGTTTCTTATATTCCAGTCTTTCATTTCAGTATTTTACTTGTTATTTGTGGATGAGATTAGACACTGCCTGTTGTTGATATTAGACTTGTTAAATTTATGACAACATAGCACACTTCGCTAGGATCCATTAAATTGGGATATCCTCGATGACGTGTCAGCTGTCCAATGCCACGTGGCCTGGTTCTATATATTTTAGGACTGGGGCGTGACATATACCATGTCATAAGGTGATAAGAACATTGCCCATATAGCCAGACGAGAACTGAACATGCTTGGTATGGTCATCAATACCCGAAGAGGATTCACTCTAGATATGACATGAATAGTTTAACCTGTCATATAATATCATGTCTTTTGAATAGCGAACATCAGAGCTAGGATTATTTTTTTACAGGATTGTATCTACGCTCGGTACCGACTATCATACAACTGAGATAGTAGATTGCTTGTTCATGGTCTTCATTACTCTTCAGTTTGAGAAGAGCTCCTAGAGAATGATCCATTGCTCGAACATACAACATAAATGGTTTTTCTACGATTGGAGGCACTAAAACTAGCAGATTTATGAAATATCGTTTGATGTCATCGAATTCTTGCTGATATGCTTCGTTCTAAACAAATAACACGCCTTTCTTCATTAATTGAGTGAATGGTCAGCATCGACCAGAGAGATTAGAGATAAACCTTCTGATGTATGCTAGACGACCTTACAGTCTCCGAAGTTCTTTGAAATTACATGGATGGACCTTATCAGGATCAATATTGATGCCTTCGGAAGTAATAACAATTTCGAAGAACTTGCCATTGGATACTCTTAAGAAGGATTTTGTCGGGTTCATTTTGAGTTCGTATTGGCGCATTAATTCAAATACCATTTTTAGATCTTGAAGATGGTCGTCTTTATAGAAGCATGAAAAGTCTCAGAAGTGCCTATGCGCCTCAGCCCTTATGCTTCGAAGAAACTAAAGTGAATGCGTCAAAACTCAGGTGGCGCATTGCTAGTTAGACGCATAATGTCACCTTAGACAAGTTAAAGCATTTATGACACTGACAACAATAATGCTCTGAAATGCCTCAATTCTGAAGCTGATAGTTGGTGTCAGTGCATCAGTCACCGCCATAGTTATCTTTATTATTTTGCAGCCATACAAAGTGAAGTTTCATGTATCTCTGGCCCTATGCTCCCTAGACTTCATGCATCTCTGACTCCATGCGTCACTGGCCCTATGCGTCCCAGACTCCGTATGGCAGTGCTCCTCAAGTCAAGATCTTTCTGTTGCAACTGGAAAGATTCTCTACAGGGCAAGTGTCAAGATGACCAAGTCATGCACACCAAGTAGGAGAACCAACCAAATTTTTAGTAATAGAAGATTCCAATAATGAATCTACGTAGAATTCGATCGTGACATGTCTCTGTCACTACCATATTTTCTAGGAAATAATATTTTGGTCATTTCATAATTTATTAAATATTGTGCATATTGTAAATTTATTTATTGTATTATTTATTTATTGTTAGATGTTAGTATTTTATTTTGGACTTGTGTTACTGGACCTAACTAGTTTAGATCCATGGACCAACATTTAATTCTAGTTAGAATTGAGCCCAATAAGAAGCCCAATCATTAGGAGGATAATTAATTAAGTTAAACCAATTAGACTAGAACCTTGTATCCTTAATTATTTCTTTATGACAAGCCCCAAGGGGTATTGTGGACATTTTATATTAGCTTGGGGAAGGGGGCAAGTGGCCGACCTAGTATAGATAGAGAAAAAATTCTCTCTTTATTTTTTATTTCAAATCTAGATCTAAAATTTTCTCTTCCAAATTTCTTCATTCCCACTTCAAATTCTACCCAAATTTTTTTCTAATTCTATCACAAATCATCATTGGAGGCTATTAGAACAAAAGGAAGCAAGGATCTACAAGGAGGAAGTAATAATCTATAAGGAGGAGCAATGATCTACAAGTTGAAGGCTCTTTACACTCAATTTGGAGATTTCATTGGGAATCCATCTCCCAATAGATACAATTCAGTTTTTTCCCTTTAATTAGACTCTAAATCTATATTTTAATCATTAGAAACTACCCTATATACTAAGGCTATCCATATGAATTAGAATTATGTTCATAGGAGGCCCATGGAGAAAGTTATGTGATATTTTGTGTCAATTTTAGGAAAATTTCGAGATTGACACATTTTGTATTTGTCAATAGGTCAATTAGACCAAATTGACATGTGTTTGATTGTGTGTGGCTAGTGTCATGTCCACAATTGGATACGTGTAGGCCTTATCCCGACAATTTGGAGATATGAGTTGATTTGGGGGATTTCTTCCGACACGGGGGGTTGAGTATGTCATATTTTGATATGGACAAGTAGTTGAGTAGCTAGCTCTTCGGGTTGTTCATAATTATGATTTTAGACTTGCTCGTGTCCTTTAGGATACGTTTGGTTGTGTGGTGGAGCCGTATCACAAGCGTATCATAGATCTAGTATGATACGAGTGCGGTGTACTTCACGTGTTTGTTTCTTTGCAATTCAATTCAATTGTCTTGGTTATTGATATTATAATTTTATAATTATAAATATTATGTGAGATATATGTATATGTATATTTATATGTATGTTCTATAATTCTTGTTGATGTGTTGGTGATTATGGGAGAGTAGGAGTTCACGTGCATCTCTAGTTTGGTTATATGTATATATATGTATAATGATATTATGGTGTTATATATATATATATATATATATATATATATATATATATATATATAATAGTATTATATATATGTGTGTGTAGATGTATATATATATATGTGTATGGGTATATATATATATATATATATATATATATATATATATATATATATATATATATAATATATATATATATATATATATATATATATATATATCATATATATATATCTGTGTGTGTGTGTGTGTGTGTGTGTGTGAGAGAGAGCTAGAAGGGAGAAGAAAATAGTGAAGAAAGCAATAAAAATAGGGAAAAAAAGAAATAAAAAGCAGGAATAAAGCAGCAAAAGCTGAGAAGCAGAAGCAGCAGCAGAAGCCGCAATAGAAGAAGAAGCAACAGCAGTAAGCAGCAGAAGCAGAAAGCATCATCGGCAGCAGCAATAAGCAGCAACAGCAGTTGCGATAAGCTAGTTAGCTTATTTTGATAAGTTAGTAAGTATATATATATAATATATATATATATATATATATATATATATATATATATATATATATATAAGCTAGTTAGTTTCTATTGATAAGCTAGTAGGTTATGTACATATTGTTAATAAGTTAGTATATATATATGAGATATATATATATATATATATATACATAAGTACTAATTAATAGTAGTTAGTATTATTTCTATATTACCATGAGATACACCAAGGTAATGAGAGTTGAGATATCTTGGGTACTGGTATTGAATATCCGAAGGGGTATGTTAGTATATAGTTTAGTATAGTATTATATAAGTTTAAAATACATATTAGTGTATAGTGAGGTGTATGGGAAGTTAGTTATATGTTAAATATTGAATTACCTTGTGATACCAAGGTAATGCCAAGGTATTGGATTTTACTCAAGGTATTGAGTTTGCACATTAAGATGGGTGTGTAGGTGGTGTGATAACGCTTTTGGTTCAAAGCCAAGGTATCCACTTAGCATTAGTTTAGCTAGGAGTGATATATATTTTGTCTTGTATATATATATATTATAATATTTTTATATTTAATAATTTGCGTATCTTATGATACGGTATTATGTTGGTTTCCTAGTATCCTAGTATAGCTAGTATGAAATAGTTGCATAGTGTATGGACCCAATATCTTAGAGATAGACTCATACAACCTAGAAATAACTAGAGTTGACCTAGTTTGACTGTTTTGACTTAGAAATAGTTTTTTGACCTAGAAGTTGACTAGTTTAACTTATTTTTATTCTAAAATATTGTATTGATGTAATATTTTATATTTAGGTCTTCGAGGCACCATACCAGACATCTTTGATACTGTTCACCAAATTTTAGGCAAGTACATACTCTGATAGTTTATTATTCATGATATCCTCTATGTCTCTTGTATTTAGTGTAGATATCCTTGATTTCTTGACACGATGGTTATATGGATTAGTATATTCGGATCTCGTCATTAGATGTTATTACTTGGTATTTATGGTGTATCTTGTGCAAGCCTTATTTTCTTGTTCTTCTTGTACAAATATAGACATTGATTCATCTTAAGATTAGCGTCCTTCTTGTGGAATCCTGTGTCATAACGTACCATGGTTGGATCTATTATACTAGTCAGGGGCAAAAAGTATGTAGTATAGATATATAATTATACCCTCCTTGTGCATGTCTTGTTCCTTGAATAGTGTTAATCATACACCACACGTATGATTAACCAGGCCATTATCCTTGTGCAAGTTACCAAGCCGATCACATGTTGAATCTGGTACTCACTCACTTAGTAGTAGTATTTCTTGTTCATTCCTATGATGCTCATTCTTGTATTTATTTCCAATATTTCTTTATTGTATATCTCTTGTACCTTTATATTGTATCTTGTATATTCGCTCTATATACTTTTACATAATTTATATTATTTATTAGAATTGTTGTTAGAGATGTACTTTGCTCCTTTTCTGACTGGATTTTTTTTCCAGATGACACTGAGGAGTGGTACCCCGCTCACTACGGGCCTCAGGACGTAGTTGGCTTAGATCCAGAGACCTTGGCTCAGGAGGGTCTCATCCCGATTGAGATAGACGACCCAGGACTCGTAGCACAGTAGATAGATCTATTATACTAGATTTGTCTCCAACATTGTTATTAGTATTTCTTTGATATTACTCATTGGATATTATTTGTCTTATGAGCTGTATAGTGAATCTTTAGTTCTTTTATCTTATTCGTGCGATTGTTCCATCTTATAGATCTGTGATTGAGTATTCATATTTCATTATTATATCTTGATTGCTAGATAGATAGTTTACCCAAACATCGTTCTACCGCCGATTCTGTGGCGTAGGCTGGGCATTGTTCACTACTCGTGCCTCTACACCGGGTGCGGGTCATGACAGTCTCCATGGTTGCAATCTCACCCTGTTGAGGATGGACACATGGCAACTTTAGCATCCATGTGCGCATAGCACATACGCGGATGGGTCCGTCAGCATTACGGCTATAAATAGTCAGGTTGCATCCCCACTAGACCGACGGAGAGATGCACACTTATAGAATGGTACAGGATAGTTGACAGTAGAGAGCATTCTCGTTCCCTCGTTGGACCATCAACGGAGTAAATGAGTCACTACAGTACTCGATCGCTATCGTCAAATTCTCCATAATCAAAAAATATTGTACTTAGATTTATTGCCTAGGATTTTTTTGTACTATTTTGTTTGTTAAACAACAAAAGTTGTTTCTACTTTACATCAGTGACAAATAAGGTGGTGACTCTGCTGGGGACATCCTTCTCCTCTGATGAGAAGTTAGTAATACTGTTTGATGCGGCAAAGCTGGGTTTAACCCAGAGGATGTTTGTCGTATGCTTCGACCAACAAGCATTAAAGAAAATGCTTTCCGAAGGCAGCACGAGTCCTTCTCCAATGCTATCAAACCCTAAGAAGACCCGCAAGACATGAGTAGCAAAGGCCGCTATGCCTCGGCCAACTATGGAGCATGCACTCCCTGTCTCTCTCTCTCTCTCTGTGGCTGGGGACCCTGATGGAAAGTTATACAAGATTGACCCATGCGTCCAGCCCACAGTGGCACAAGGATATGGTTAGGCTCAAAAGTCTTCCACTGTCTACTTGGGGAAAGTTCTTGTACGAACCCCAGGTCAGAGAGCAAATATACCACCTGTACACCCATGTGCTCGACTTTGCCGTGCTCATAAAGAGGGTTTAAAGATGAATCATCCCTCGCTCGATTTGTACAATATAATCAATCACAAATGCAAGCTAAGGAAGGCAACCATGACATGTGAGATGTCCCCTCCTGGACACTACTTTGTCCATATTATAATAAAGTGCTGATGTGCCAAAGTAGCAGTACCTGCAAACAGGCAGTCAATATTTCAACGACTGCAACCAAAAGCCCCCATCCGACAATGCCCCAGAAAACAGGTACAAATATCAGAAGAGGAGGAGTTGCCCCTCGCCTCATGTTACTCCACTTGGAAATCCACTTACACGAGGGAAGGCCGAAAGTCCAGCACCTCCAACCCTCCACTATCTGCCAGTGTGTTGAGGGGCCAAAGGCAAGCTACAATACCTACATAAGGAGTTTTCTTTGGCACCCACACGAAGGTAAAACTATCAACAGTTGGGAGTAGTACTACCTAAAAATCCAAGATAACCCTCAAGCCATGGGTAGCAATCCTCCAGAACATTACAACTACCCGTCGTTTCGCGAAGATAGTGATTCTCAAGGAACGAGCGCCTAGATTCTTGGGGGTAGTCACCATCATCCAAATAAAGCACCTTCTGACGCCGGGGGTAGTACTCCCTCCAAATCTGAAGAAGATGTAACATTGTCAACTTTCTCTGAGGACTATTTAATACAAGAATCCGAGGTAGAAAGTGAGAGATCGACTGTCCCGTTTGTCTCTCCCCATGTCAGAACAATATACATGGCTGGGAAGGATATTCAGGATACCAGCGATCGCCAATGTCTCGACACCTTGGAAGCAATGATGCACACCATGAGCGCCTCAATGCAGGCCTTGATCTAGATAATGTTAGAGATCAAGGCAAGCATGGTCTCACAACCGTCGATGACCTCTACACAAGCAAGTTAGGACCCTGGGACCAACGGGGACTCAAATGCCACCACCCCACCCACTGAAGGCAATCTTACTCTGTCAGGATCATATGCTCTACCTTCAGCAGATGAGGCCCGGGAGGCCATGCGGGAAATACGAGAACTTCGAGCCCACTTGGACTTAATAGAAAATTGGGACACGCTGCACGAGCTCGGGATATGACAACTACATCCTCTCGAGTGGAAAGATGTTCCATACCCTCCAAAGTACAAGCCCTTCTCTATGACTTAATTTGACGGAAAGACACCTTCCCGTCAATACATGAGTTACTTTGAGACGTCAAAGGTGTATCTACCTCATAGTGATGCTCTTCTCACCAAGCTCTTCGTTGGGACATTATCCTGGGTAGCCTTCGATTGTTTCTGCAGTCATCAAGACAATTGTATCTCCTCATTCAAAGACCTTAAGTGCCTCTTCCTGGCCCAATTCTATGATAGAGGAAATGACATAACGAATTTCTCTCTGATGGACATCGCTCAGAGAGAAAAAGAGACAGTGTGAGAATACGTAGAACGATTAAGACAAGCTGTGCTCAGACAACCCTCAGGCAATCTGGAGTCCATACTAATGGACACATGCCAAAATAATTTTTTTCCAGCAGTAAGGCTTTGGACGAGCGCTGCTTAGTTCAAAGACTGGACGACATTTATCATAAGTGCCATCGTCATCGAAAAGAATGTGAAGGACGTTCGACTGTTTGAAATAAAGATCACTGTCACTGATGATAGGAAAAAGCGTCCTTACAACAACAGCAACAATAACCAAGAAAATAGTGCTCATGACGGCAAAGTGAAGCATGCCCTTACCGCCAACCTATCAAAAGAATCCTCTTTGCCGGATCCGAAGCCGCCTGAGGCCGCCAAACCGAAAGAGACCTACTCTTTCGACAAAGATGATATAATGGTAATCTTTTACGTGCTGACGAAGGACAAAAAACTCTGGCTCCCCGACATCAATAGTCCCGATGAGGGAAATTAGTGCGATAACTCTAGGTACTACCACTACTATCGGTTCATCAACCACCCAACACGGGATTGCTACTTGTTGAAATGATACATCCAGCGTCTGCTTGAGTCCAAAGCTCTCACCTTAAACTTTGAGGACTAGACGGTCACCGCCAACATGATTATCATGACCCGCACTCAGATATTCGGGCACGAGTACGTAGTTACGCCCAGCCTACGCCACAGAATCGGTGGTAGAATAATGTCTGGGTCATTTCTAACTATCTAACATCTCAACAATATAATATGGTACTTGTCAATCATTTGAACTCCAAATGGAGGAGCAATATGGTATCTTACATGAATAACTAATCTCAATCATAAAATAAACTAAGGAAGAATAATGCACGAATGGAATAGCGAAGGAAAGAATAAAGATATAATCCACAATCTGAAATAATAATACAAACTGTGAATCCACCAAAAGAATAGTCTAATACAATCCAATACAAATAAACTGGACCTCCTCGGGCTCTACAACTAAGTCCTCCTGGTCTATAGGAGTATCCTCTAAAGGTATGTCGTCCTGCGGCCCGTAGAATATGGGACACTACCCTAAAAGCCAGTCAACTGGAAAAATATATCCATTCAGGCTTGGAGCGAAGTACATACCTCTGAAAGCAATTTCAATAGCATAATCGAGCATATAGACAGATATAGAAATGAAATACAAGATCACTAAACATATGAATGAATGAATGAACAATAGATATATAGGTAATGTACGAGAATATAGAACAATAATATGAATATCAGCAATATGATAAAATAACTGCAAATCTAAACTAATGTGCCTCAGAATACAAGTTCATTATGTGATCGGGTTGGGTGAATATGATCAGGTAAGACGATTACAAGTGAGGTATATAACCAGAATGTACATGATGTAATAGTGGGGCTTTGATCACATAATCAACTCCTACTCTCCCACCCCCAACTAATACCGATGGATCCAATCACGACACGCTACAAATACAAAATATGACCACTGAACACGAGCAGTGGGTATACACGAATATCATAACCACCAAACACGAGCGGTAGGTGTACACGAATAAACACACTGAATACGAGCAGTGTGTGAACACAAAATATAATCAATACTCAATATACAGGATGACATACAATGTACACGAGTACCCGCTGAACACGGTAGAGGATAACATCTCCTAACGGAATCCATTTAGTACCAGTCCGTAAAATTACTATGTCGGGATCAAGTATACAATTCTAGAACATGCATATATATAATATTATGAATTAAAAACTATCAGAGAAATGTACTAGCCTGAGGTCCTAAGCAAAGTGTGTCTCTCGATGCCCAAGCAGGTGTCACACAGACCTACATATGGTATGTTGCATCAATACAAGGTTCAAGAAGGAAAATCAATTAAGTTGATGCAATTCTAGGTCAATAAGTCATTTCTAGATTTAACCGATAAAATCTAGGTTGCAAGAGTCTAACACTAAGTCACTAAGTTGATACACTATGAAGCTATGCTATATTAGCTAAGCTAAGATACCACAAGGCACTTAAAAGGCCGCATCGTAAGATACGCAAGTTCATTTATATAAAAATAGTATTTTAGATATATATACAAGTCATTAATTATAATACTGTATCAAAATAATGAAAATATGATACCTTGGCCTTGTACCAATGCGTATCGCACCTATCTCGATACCCAAACTCAATACCTTGGGTATCGGGCTAATACCTTGATAATACCTTGGTATCCCGAGGTAACCCAAACCTCTAACATAATAGCTAACACATATATGTAAACCAAACTAATACTAACTATATAAACTAACACTATAACGTATCTAACTACTACATCAATACCATATTACATACATTCATAACTAACTACTACTATACAATGACAACTAATACAAATATATATATATATATATATATATATATATATATATATATATATATATATATATATATATATGTCTACACTAAAATATATATAGATACTAACTGGTACTAGCTAACTCAATAAATCAATTATAAGCTAACTACCCAAATACTAACTAGACTAATACCTTAAATACTTAATAGACTGAACCTCTACTAAAACTGAAACCTTAAATACTAACTTACCAACTAATCTAATACCACAAGACTGAAACTACTAAACTGACTGAAAGAATCCCACTAAAAACTAATTGAACCAATACCCAACTCAAGTGAAACCAAACAGTGCACAGTGACTGACACTGTGATACTGAACTGGAATCAGGATACTGCGATACTAAACTAGAATCAGGACATTGAAACCACATTGGAAAGTGCATGGCTGGTTCACTGCTTCTTGTTGTTTCTGCCTGAGCAGCTAGCTGCAACTTTCCTTCAGCTGAGCCCGACTCCCTGCTATTTCTGAACTGTGCAAAGCAGTTGTTGAACTGCAACATCTTCTATGCATTTTGCATAGCAGCCCGAGCTGCTCCCTCTTCTCCAATTGTTGTGTTGCACAATTGCTCTCCCCGGGCCTCTTTCTGAATGGCTGCCCGAGTCCTCTCTACTAAGCAGTGACTGCTCAGTTGTTGCTCTGATTGAGCTCGAGCAGCTCCTCCTCACACACACACACACAAACACTCTCACTACACAACATAAACCACCAATACAACCTCTATGTATATAAATATATATATCAATCTATCTATACATATATATACATACAATCACATATGGATATTTGTATATCGAGGTATCACTCTATATATGTATATACAAACACAACTATATATAGATAGATATATCTATACTCACACACATATAATCAAACACACACACACACACACACACATACACACACACACACACACACACACACACACACACATACATATATATATGGAAGTACATATATATATATACACACACACACATAGATATATATATTACTATATACTCCTATATATACACATAGACACACACTCATATACACTACTCATATACACTACTATATTCAAATATATATGACTTAAGTATCATCTATATATATAATTACACATGTACGTATAGCAAAGAGGATAAAATATCAAACATGTGGAGTACACCGCACCCGTATCATACTAACTCTATGATACGCTTGCGATACGGCTCTACCACACAACCAAACGTATCCCGGAGGACACAAACAAGTCTAATACATAAATTATAAATAATACGTATAGTAATTAGAATAACTACGTATCCGTGTCACAATATGATATTCACAAGGCCCCGTGTCGGAGAAAAATCTCCAAAATTAATCCTTTTCGTCAAATTGACGAGATACGGCCTATACGTACCCAATTATAGACACAAAACTAGTCACAAACAAGCAATTATATGTCATTTAGATCTATTAGACCCAATGACAACTACTATATGTGTCAATCTCAAAATTTCCCCCTAAATTGGCACCAAAATGCACATAACTTCTACCGTAGGTCTCCGATGAACATAAAACCAATTTCTATGGGTAGCTTATGCATGTGGATTGTTTTTTCATGGTTAAATCTCAGATCTAAAGTCTATTAAGGGAAAAAATTAAAATGTACCTATTAGGAGATGGATTCCCAATGAAAAGTCCCCAAATGCCAAGCAGCTCCTCTCATTGTAGATCTTGGCCTTCTCCTCCTTGTTTCTTGCTTCCTTCTTATAGATCCTTGATGTAGAAGGCTCAATAAAGAATTTGATAAGGGATTTGTGAAGAATTGGTGGAAAATTGATGAGGGAAAGAAGGAAATTGGAAGAGAAAAATTATAGATATAAAGAATTTGGGAATTGAAATAAAATGAGCATACTATCTCTTCCTACTAGGGCCAGCCATGTAATCCCCCCTCCAAGCAATGTGAAATGTCTCAATTATCCCCTTTGGGCCTCTCATGAAGAAATTAATTAGGGAGAAAAGGTTCTAGTCTAATGGTCTCTTTAATTAATCCAACCTCCTAATCCATGGCCCTAAGTCATGGGCTCAAACTAAACTAATCTAAAATATTGGTTCATTCATTCAAATAAATGGGTTAGATCCACTATACAAGTCTAAAATAAATGTACAACTAGCAAACAACATATAATACAATAATTAAATAATCATGCATGTACAAATATTAAATACAGCAAACCTAAAATTAAAATTATCCATGCCAATTACCAAACTACTCTTGAGTGAAAATGTGAGGGTGACAATCCTACCCACCTTAGAAAAATTTTGTCCTCAAAATTAAGGAAGAAACTAACTAACAAAAGCAAACAATATAATACAAAAAAAAATTATACCTCACGGCTCAAACATATATGGATATCGCTTGCGCATCTCGGCCTCTCGCTCCCAGGTACTCTATCCTGGAGAGTGATGCTTCCACGCGATGCACACCAAAGGAGTCGTCTGGTTCCTCAGCACCTTCTCTCTCCGATCCAGAATCTCCACTGGCTGCTCTGGATAGGTAAGAGCAGGGCCCACCTCTATGTCTGAGTGATCCAACACATAATTGGGATCTGTCACGTACTGTCTCAACTGCGACACGTGAAACACGTTGTGCACTCCCTCCAATGCAGGTGGTAAGTCTAGTTTGTAAATGAATGCATCGACCCCCTCAAGAATACTAAAAGGATCGATGAATCGCGGACTAAGCTTTCCATCTCCACCGAAATGAATCGTGCCACGTATCAAAGAAATCCTCAAAAAACTAGACCACCAACCTAGCACGAAACACAACCTTAGCACTCTACCAAACAATAATCAAACACAAGCAAAACAAAGTAAAGCTATACCTCAAACTCCAAAGGTCTCCGGTGGCTATCGGCCCAATGCCGCTGCCTATCTTGCGCCACTCGAAGTCTGTCCCTGATAAGCTTCACCTTTTCTGCTGCATCCACTACCATCTCTGGTCCCAATAAAGCTCTACCACCAACATAATCCTAGGATAACGGAGTGTGGAACCTTCGTCCATACAATGCCTCGAATGATGATATCTCGACGCTGGCTTGATAGCTGTTGTTGTGTAAAAACTTTACCAAGTGAAGGTGATCCTCCCAAGAATCTCCAAGATCTAAAACATAGGTACGTAGTATATCCTCGAGAGTCTGTATAGTCCTCTCCGACTGTCCGCCCGCCTGAGGGTGATAAGCGATACTGAACTTGAGCTGAGTGCCCATGC
Organism: Iris macrosiphon; assembly: GCA_036927795.1. Lineage (NCBI taxonomy): Eukaryota > Viridiplantae > Streptophyta > Magnoliopsida > Asparagales > Iridaceae > Iris > Iris macrosiphon. Next base: position 64,767,401 of record JAYESA010000018.1, on the reverse strand, counting down.
TAGCCTACAAACTCCTCTAAAAATGAGACATGAAGCGACTATCCCGATCCGAGACTATGCTCGATGGAACACCATACAATCTGACAATTTAGTGCACATATAGCTCCACGAGCTTCTCCGTAGATGTACCCACTTTAAATGGCAAAAAGTAGGCTGATTTGGTCAACCTGTTCATGATGACCCAAATCGTATCTTTGCCTCCTGGAGACTACAGAAGTCCCGATAATAAATCCATAATCACGTGCTCCCATTTTTACTCCAGAATAGGCAAGGGCTGAATTAATCCACCTGGCGTCTACCTCTCTGCCTTAACCTGCTGGCAAACTAAGCATCTAGACACGAAGCTAGCTACCTCACGCTTTACGCCATACCACCATACATGCTCTCTCATGTCTTTATACATCTTGTTGGCACATGGATGCATAGAGTACTGAGAACGATGTGCCTCCTGCAGAATCTCCTTGCGCAATGCTCCTCTCGGTACACATAACCTGGTGCCGTATCACAATAATCCATTATCTGCGATGATAAAGTCCTATGCCAGACCTAATTGAACCTGTGCTCTTATGCTCCTAAGAGACTCATCCTTATACTGTTCGGCTCTGACCCGGTCCATCAACTCCGACTGAACCCGAAGTCCCCACATCTGTTCTGCGACTCCAGGAATCAATACCTCAATGCCCAAACTATCAAGATCTGTCAATAAATATCTGTCTCTAGTCAAGTTCATAGCCATGGGATACCTGCTCAAAGTATCCGCGACTACGTTAGCCTTCCCTGGATGGTACTACAAGGATATGTCAAACTCTTTCAACAACTCCAACCATCGTCGCTGCCTCATGTTGAGCTCTTTTTGTGTAAACACATACTTTAAGCTCTTATGGTCTGTGAAGATCTCTACTCTCTCTCCATATAAATAGTATTTCTATAATTTGAGAGCAAAGATAACCGCTGCCAACTCTACATTATGGGTAGGGTAGTTCTTCTAATGCGGACGTAATTTCCTGGAAGCATAGGCAATTACCTTCCCGTGCTGCAGCAACACACAATCCAAACCCTTCCCTGATACATCACTGTAAATAGAAAATCCTCCTACTCCTGATGGTAGTGTCAAGATGGGACCTGTAGTCAATCTCTTCTTCAGCTCCTCAAATGCTGACTGACAATCCTCAGTCCAGACGAATTCTACGTCCTTCCTGGTCAGTCTAGTCATCGGCACTATAAGTCTGGAAAAGTCTTGAATAAATCTCTGGTAGTAGCCTGCTAATCCAAGGAGTCTCCTGATCTTTGCTACTGAACTCGGGGTAGATCACGACTCAACTGCCAAAATCTTCTTTGGGTCCACCGAGATTCTATCTCCTACAATGACATGCCCAAGGAATTCAACCTTATTAAGAAAGAATTCACACTTCGATAACTTGCCATACAACTTCTTCTTTCTGAGGGTCTCCAGAACAATCCTCAAGTGCTGCTCATGCTCCTCTGGGATCTTCGAATATATCAGAATATCATCTATGAAGACTACAACAAATTGGTCTAGGTACTGATGAAACACCTTGTTCATCAGGTTCATGAACACTGTCGGGGCATTGGTCAGCCCAAACGACATCACCAAGAACTCAAACTACCCATAGCGAGTTTGAAAGCTATCTTCGGGATGTCTTCTCTCTTCACTTTCACCTGGTGGTACCCTGACCTCAAGTATATCTTTAAGAATAGCTTCGCCCCGCTCAACTAGTCAAACAAGTCATCTATCCGCGACAACGAATATATGTTCTTGATAGGGAGGTTATTAAGTGCCATGTAGTCGATACACATACGTACCGACCCATCCTTCTTTGGTACAAAAAGTACTGGAGCACCCCATGGTGATAAACTGGAAAGGATAAAGCCTTTGTCTTGTAACTCATCCACCTGCTTCTTCAACTCCGCCAGTCCGCTATTGTTGACTCTATAGACGTGCTGAGATATCAACTCTGCACCTGGCACTAAATCTATAGAGAATTTCATATATCTGTCCGGCGGCAACCCCCGCAACTCCTCTGGAAAGATATCTAAGAACTTTGCAATCAATAGATGTGGCGGCTCCTGCTCTTCTACCAAAGCTCTACAGAAATTGCCTTCGCTTTGCTATGCTCCTCGGACGAACTCAAACTTTGTCTCTCCTGGTGTCTAAAATAAAACTCTGTCTCCATGACAATCGATGCTAGTATGATGTCTACTCAACCAATCCATCCCGAGTACTATATCATAACGCGGAAGTAACATTACAAGTAAATATATGCTCAGCTCACGGCCTCCCAAATAAACTCTCTGCTTCTTGCAAACATCACTGACCTAGATAATGTCACCCTCGGTCATGATCTTGCAAGTCCGTGCCAATGGTTCAGACTCAAGATGATGTCTTAAAGCAAAAGATACAGATACAAAGCTATGAGAAGCACTAGAATCGAACAAAATATGAGCTTGAAAGGAATCAAGATAAACTAAACCTGAGATGACATCGCCAACCGGCTCCTCCTCCTCGACAGCCAGGGCAAAAGCTCGCCCTTGTCGCTGCGCTCCTCTCTGCTGCTGATGCTGGGCAAACTGCTGCTGCGGTAGAAGAGGTCATCTCTGCTGCTGTCTCGCTGGTAGTCTAGCGGGTGCCTTTTGTGCCTGTCCTCTACCCTGAGCTGGAAAGTTGGGACTTTGGGACAAGCCAGCAACTGATGATCTCCCGATCCACAGAATAAGTATTGGCCTAGCCTCATCCTGCATGCGTCCCATCCATGTCCTTGCTTCTTACAGAAAGTGCAAGAAACTTCTGCCCTCTGGATCTGATGCATCAGCTGCGCCGACGCTCTAGTTGGCCCGTGATACTGCTACCTCTGGTATTGGTAAGTCCTCTGGTGTTGCTGCTGGAAGTGAGACCACTTTGCTGGAATCGTGTTGTTACTGGATCCTCCAATGTCCCTCGGCCTGTCACGCCCCAGTCCAAAAAATATGTAGGACTAGGACATGTAGGCATGCCAGCCGCATGGATATGGCAACTCCAATATATGGAAACCATAGCACATGTGTACGCTGTAATATGAATAGCAATTCACTAGTAGTATAAACTTATCACAAGTCACAGTATATAATCTAATCTCATCCACAATAATCAATAAATAAATAAATAAATAGCCAATAACTATGAAACTATATCTCAATATAAAGTATCTAGAGATGATAGTCGAATGGAAACAAATCCACTATCAAACTAAAATATAGAATAAACAAGATAAGTACAATATAAGTACAACATCTAACAATTACGAGGCTCGAGAGAAGACCTCCTCGGAATGTGAGTAACCAGTCCGGTTCTGCGCTTCTGCGAATACTCGTGAACATCTACACCTGCAAAGGGACCAGGTCCTCAGAGGGACATAATAAGATACATAGAAGCATGCTATAAAGTAAATACTGAATAAATAAAAGGGGTACGCTAACCAGCTAAGTAAAATGCAATTTAAAGATAACTTAGTGCGTATGGGAAAGTGTAGGATAAACATATGATGACGTAATTCACCAATCGTCATGACTGGCTAGTATATGCCCCATATGCCCCCAATACAAGGGCACTATATAATATAATAACGTCCTATCACTCCGAAGAGTAAGGCATCTGCATAGTATATAATGTCCATATCGCTCCGAAGAACGTGGCATCTGAATAGTATATAATATCCATATCACTCCGTCGAGTGTGGCATCTGAATAAAGGAAGTAGGTGTCCCATATGCCTACTAGTCGTCCTTCCCACCCAATGAAGATGTACAAGTCAGGAATACAACGTGGACATCTCGTACTATAATGCAAGTCTCTATAGAATAAACACTAAGCTAAATGCCGTCACACGTATTGCTCACACCGATGGCCAGTCGAGTATGATGCATGCGTCCCTACATAAAATCACTCTGTGACGTATAATGATACGTGTCAAGGCCTGGGGAGTCATACCAATAACTCCACAACTTTAGGTGGGTCTACTAGACACTAGGTCAGACACAAGTCCTAACGTCAACGCATTCATTGACTGCACCCGAGTCTCTCTCGAACGTGCACAGTTATGTAATCTAAAATAATAAATATGCAACTAACAATATAACTGAATTTAAACAGTACAACAAAGGCAAGGTATACTTGCCTGGCAAGAAAGCTGTAAAGTACCAATAACCTGCTCATGAAGTTGCACAGAACGATCCATTGGTCCTCGAGGTACGCATACGGGAATGACGGCGACGACGACGATGGTAAACGATGGCGATTGGGGTTACGAGGAGATGATAACTATGATGATGGCGATGATTACGACTACGGCAACGATGATGATGGTGATGCTCATGGTGAAGATGATGGTGATGATCATGATAGTGATTACATAATGGTGATGGAAAGGATGATGACGTGGGTATTGGTGATAACGAAGACGATGATGTGGGGTGGTTAGGGAATGATTAGGGTTAAGGTATTGGTGATGATGATTATGATGTTGATGATTGATGATGTTAAAGGGTTAATGATTAATGGTGAGGATAATTTGAGATGATGATGAAGGTGAGTTGATTAATGGTGAGGATAATTTGAGATGATGATGAAGGTAAGTTGATTAATGGTAAGGATAATTTGAGATGATGATGAAGGTGAGTTGATGATGATGATAAGGTGCTAATGAAGTGATGATGGTAGTGATTGCTTGAGGCTCGCCAAAATTCGGCCAGTGGGGGGGATGTTCTGCCAGGAAGGAGAAGACAGGAAGGTGGAAGAGGAGGAGAGTTCTGGTGGTTCAACATGGGGGATGGCCGGAGTTGGCTCGGCGGGTTGCAGCATCATGGGGGACCGAGAAGGGGAGGAGGAGAGGTGTAGGCCGGAAACAAGGTGAGGCGGTACTGGTGGTGCTGTGGTGTTGAGGGATGGACAGGAGGAGGTCGAGGAGGAGGAGCGGCGGGTTCAGCAGACTGTGGTGGCTCCGATCGACAGCAACAGGGAAGGAGGAGGTAGTCGAGATATGTAGAGACGGAGGAGAAAGGAGGACGGGGAGGCATAGTGTTGCTAGAGGTGTTGCTGGTGGTTGTAACGGTAGGGAATGACATCGGAGACGAGGGTGGTGGCGGCGCATCGTGGGTCTGCTGGTGGGTGACAGGGAGGAGGAGACATGGTACAGTCGGGCGCTGCTGCTCCGGCAGGAGTCATCGACGTGGGTGATGAGGATAGGGAAGGGTGGTGGTATAGTTGGGTCTGCGGGTGGGGAAGCGGGGCACAGGCGGAGGGGGACAGCTCTGATGAGGGGGACTGACCGGAGATGGGTCATGTTCACCGGAGGGGGAGGTGAACAGGAAAGTAGGGGGAGATGTCGGCTGAGTGAAAATAGGTTTAGGTGATTTAGAAAAGAAAAGGAAAAAGGAATTAAAAATTTTATTTATACATGTATGTAGAATTTTAGGTATGGATTTGACCTGGAAAATTTTGACCTAGGTATTTCGGATAAAATAAACGGAAAAGATAATATGTGGAAAATGAGTTCTTATACGAAAACCCGTCCTTCTTTTATGTTTACAAACAAGATTGTACAATTTAATCCTATACGAGGATGTGGGAGTATAATTTATTTAATCTGGATAAATATTGCTATGGGTGTCTGATCTGCAGTCGATCACTTTAGCCCTTGGACCACACGATGATGAAGAAGCACCGTAGAAGATGGAGAATAGCTTCGAAGGTTGCAAAAGAGGATGGATGCATGATGCCAAAGTCGTTGATCACTACTCTTTGCCTGAGCTCCGGATTCTTCTCTCTCAAAGATTCTGCGACCTCTCTTCAATCTCCAATTTTTCGACCTTGGTTCGATCTTTTGTTTGAAGTTTTGACCCTTTTTTACTCTATTTTTTCTCCACCCCCGACCTCTGTTGATAGAGGTCTCTATTAATAGAGTTTTAGTGACAGTGACCACTCAGTCGATGTAGAAACCGAGTAGTGGAAAGTACAATACCCTTTTACACGACGGTTAAAATAACCAATGCCTGCGTATAGATGATCTTTTGAATGAGCGTGTGACGCAGGTCCAACTAAGGGACAAAACGCGTATAACTGCTACGAAGATTACGGCGTAGAAGCCACGTAGGTAGGTATCCCTCATGTAGAAGAGGTCGGCGTAGAAGCCAATGTCTATCACCATGGCGTAGAAGCCAAGTAGGCATAGAAGCCCGGTAGGCGTAGAAGCCTGATGGCATAGAAGCCGAGTAGGCGTAGAAGCCTGATGGCATAGAAGCCGAGTAGGCTTAGAAGCCGAGTGGTCATAGAGGCCGAGTAGGCGTAGAAGGCCGAATGGTCATAGAGGCCAAGTAGGGACAGAAGGCCGAATGGGCGTAGAAGCAGAGCAGGCACAGAAGCTGACTGGGCGTAGAAGCCGCTGCGTAACGTGCCAGAGTGATGATGTGGACGTCTTAGCCGAAATTACGGCTCTTGGAGATATAATCAAATCTCTTGCATTAAATACAGAGATCTGCCCCCATCCTGTGCATTAAATGCAGATGCTTGTCTTTAAGATTTACCATCATTCTGTGCATTAAATGTAGATACGCGCCTCAAATCCTGTACGAGGAGTAAATGCTGACGTGGCAGGCGGTTTGTCTTCTGCGGAGCATAAGGAGCTCACGTTTGCTTGTGTAAAACTTAGGCAGCGTATTCCCTTGTATGCGTAGGAGTAGTTTACGCAAAGGGGATGTCACTAAACGACGGTTCGGTGATATTTAATCAAATCTCCTGCATTAAATACGGAGATCCGCCATCATCCTGTATATTAAATACAGAGGCATGTTTTGAAGGTCTGCCACCCTTTTGTGTATCAAATGCAGAGGCGTGCCTCGGGCATCTGTCAGTATTCGGCACATTAATTGCAGAGACGTGCCTTGAGAGCCTGTTATCGCCCTGTGCATTAAATGCAGAGACGTGCCTCGAGTCCCGTACGGAGTACAGCTTTTGACGTGGTAGACGGTTTGCCTTCTGTAGAGCGTAAACAGCTCATATCTGCCTGTATAAAACTAGGCAGCGTATTCCTCTGTACACGTAAAAGCGGTTTACGCAAAGGAAATGGCAGTAAATGACAGCCTGGGTTGCAGTATCGAGCCATCATTATAGCCATCGCCTGGGTAGTCGAGCAGTATTCCTTTGTCAGAAGTCCAGATGTCAGGTTCATTGCTGGATCTGACAGGTTTATTTTGAAGAATACGAAGCGTTCCTCGTACGCTTTAATGTCGTATTGAAAGCGGATGAGTTTTACGCCATAAAGGCGATGAAGCACCATGTTTACGCTGAAGCAGCCTGGATATACTGCATTACGCGGATGGTCCTTGAGCCTATGTTTTACGCTGTGCTCAGTGAAAAAGCTCTGTTTGTACATTGAAGGCTATGAAGTCCTCTGTTTATGCTGCTCTGCATCAATATGCTGCGTATAGCTATCCAGCGTATTTTTTATGCTTCTACACTAGGTCAACACTCTCTTGGGTTGGGCCTTGGGCTCACATGGGGATGTTTGGGAAGGCTATAATTAGTATTATTTAAATGCAAGGCAAAGATTAAATGGGGATGATGTTGCACTTTGCATACTTTAAAAATTCATAGGAAAAATCCTTATGAACAAAAAATAGGTTCTTTCATGTGTCAATCCCAATGGTGTGGACACCTTAATGCACTTTTGCATAAAAATACCCAACAACTGGAAAATTGCACAAAAATAGAATTTGGGTTTAAATTAATTAAAATAAGTGCGCGTGGTGTTCTTGAATTAATTAGAAGTACATGGGGATAAAATTTGGTGGGACGCAAGTATCATAGGCGTAGAGGATTCAGTGTAGAATATTATCATAATTTTGGATTACATAAAATGGTCAAGATTGTGTTCCCAATTTCTATTGGAACGCACAAGGATACAAAGTCATATTTTATTTAGAATTAACTAATAACGTCTGCGATGAATGTTGTGCGACTATAATGTAGCACAAAAAAGTATAATTATGAGTTACACAAAGGTCAGAATGAAAGGCGGGCATGTCTAGGACAAGGGGTGAAGTTTGTAGGAAGGTAGTGGCTAGTGAGGTACTCTAATTATCGAAGCAACAGTAAGGTACACTAGGTGATATAAATTTTATATAATTAAATAAGTGTTGTGTCCTATTTCCAATTGGATACAAACTAGCCCTAGTTTCTCTATCTATGCCAAGTAGACCTAATTTTGGGTGAGAAAGTTTATACGGCCTCTTAAAGCCAAGCTCTAAGTCATCCCCCGCTCTCTGCGTCTGTCTGAGTATCTTCTCGAAGGTGGAAGTAGGATCTCCGTTGGTGTGGGGTTTGACCTTCCGGTTCAGGCCCTTCCTGAGCTTCCTTGCTCTTCCTCTACGGTTCTGACCCTCCACGAAGCGACCTAGATGGCAATACTCTACCGCATACTCGTCCACTGACATACCTCCCTGGACGAGGTATTGGATCTGACTCTCCAAAGATATGAGAGCCACGTCTGGGAAGAACTTCTCCTTGAAAAGCTCTTTAAAGGCTTCCCAAGAGAGTCTTGGTACTGTAATCTAGGGGTCTATCCGAAACTATGTCAAAGTAATATCAAACATCATACACCCCGCTGCCTCTATCTGTAGCATCTCTGGAATCTGTATCAGCCGCAGGTTCTGGTCAATGTCCTCGATCCACTCATCCACATAGATAATTCCCTCTGTGCCCCTAAAGTCCTTCGGGCCCATCCTCTTAAAGTCTATGATGGTACCCGGCTTCGGCTGATACGAAATAAACTGAGCTGGTACCGTCTGTGGCTGGGCTGTTGTAGCTCTTCAACTGCTGTAAGTACGATCTGGTGAGCATTCTCCACGCTCTGTCGTAGGACCTTAGACTGTCGTTGCTGCGCCTCCATCATCTGCTGGAAGAGTATGAACATTTGTGTCTGATCAACTACTGGTGGTGGAGATGGAAGATCCTCGGAAACTATCTGCCCTCTCCTCGGTACTGGAGTTGGAGCACCTCTGAAAGCTACTGCAGATACGCCCACCTAGACCGATGAAGCTGACCTCCTGAATTTAGGTGCTGGACCATCGTCTGAGAGTGCTGCCCTCAAGGATGATGAAGTGACTGATCGTGTTGTCACGGCACCTGATCGCTGGGAACGTGTCTTCAGCGGTATCCTGAAGATAGATTAAAATACGGAATCAATATTGAATATGATACGATACCATCAAAGAAGGACATAATTTTATTCAAAGTAAAGCAATATTAAATAGATAAGAATTTGCAAAAACTGATTTAGAAAAACTGATATTAGAATTTTTCCTAGGTGTGATTGAGTAAACTCTCAGCCTAAATCCTATTTCCTAAAGTAGGCTCGTAGCAGTACTCTAGACGAGCACAACTCCGATAAAAATATAGACCTGCATGGGCTACCACAAAAAATGTGTCATGACCCGTACCCGGATATTTGGGCAGGAGTACGTGGTTACGCCCAGCCTACTCTACAGAATCGACGGTAGAACGATGTCTGGGTCATTTCTAACTATCTAACATCTCAACAATGTAATATGATACCTATCAATCATCTCAACTCCAAATAGAGGAGCAATATGGTATCTCACTTGATTAACTAATCTCAATCAGAAAACAAACTAAGGAAGAATAATATACGAATGGAATAGCGAAGGAAAGAATAAAGATACAATCCATAATCTGAAATAATAATACAAACTGTAAATCCACCAAAAAAATAGTCTAATACAATCCAATACAAATAAACTAGACCTCCTCGGGCTCTACAACTAAGTCCTCATGGTCTATAAGAGAATCATGTAAAGGTACGATGTCCTACGGCCCATAGAATATGGGACACTGTTCTAAAAGCCAGTCATGTGGAAAAATATATCCAGTTAGGATTGGAGTGAAGTACATACCTCTGAAAGCAGTTTCAATAGCATAATTGACCATATAAATAGATATAGAAATAAAATACAAGATCACTAAATATATAAATGAATGAACAATAGATATACAGGTAATGTACGAGAATATAGAGCAATAATATGAATATCAGCAATATGATAAAATATCTGCAAATCTAAACTAATGTGAGTTAGAATACAAGTTTATTATGTGATCGGGTTGGGTGAACATGATCAGGTAAGATGATTACAAGTGAGATATGTAACCAGAATGTACACGATATAACAATGTGGCTTTGATCACATAATCAACTCCTACTCTCCCACCCCCAACTAATACCGATAGATCCAATCACGACACGCTACGAACACGGAATATAACTACTGAACACGAGCAGTGGGTGTACACAAATATTATAACCACCGAACACAAGCGGTGGGTGTACACGAATAAACACACTGAACACGAGCAGTATGTGAAGACGAAATATAATCAATACTCAATATACACGATGAGATACAATATACACAAGTACCCGCTGAATACGGTAGGGGATAACATCTTCTGACGGGATCCATATAGTACCAGTCCATAAAATTATTGTGTCGGGATTAAGTATACAATTCTAGAACATGTATATATATAATATTATGAATTAAAAACTATGAGAGAAATATACTCGCCTGAGGTCCTGAGCAAGGTGTATCTTTCGATGCCCAAGCTGGTATCACACAGACCTATATATGGTATGTTGCATCAACACAAGGTTCAAGAATGAAAATCAATTAAGTTGGTGCAATTCTTGGTCAATACGCTATTTATAGGTTAAACCGATAAAATTTAGGTTGCAAGAGTCTAACACTAAGTCACTAAGTCGATACACAATGAAGCTATGCTATACTAGCTAAACTAAGATACCACAAGGCACTCAAAAAGACGTATCCTAAGATATGCAAGTTTATTTATATAAAAATAGTATTTTAGATATATATACAAGTTATTAATTATAATACTGTATCAAAATAATGAAAATACGATACCTTGGCCTTGCACCAATGCGTATCGCACCTATCTTGATACCCAAACTCAATACCTTGGGTATCGGCCCAATACCTTGGTATCCCGAGGTAACCCAAACCTCTAACATAATAGCTAACACATATATGTAAACCAAACTAATACTAACTATATAAACTAACACTATAATGTATCTAACTACTACATAAATACCATATTATATATATTCATAACTAACTACTACTATACAATGACAACTAATACAAATATATATATATATATATATATATATATATATATATATATATATATATATATATATATATATATATATATATATATATATATATATATATATATATATATATATATATATATATATATATAGATACTAATTGTTACTAGCTAACTCAATAAATAAATTATAAGCTAACTACCCATATACTAACTAGACTAATACCTTAAATACTCAATAGACTGAACCTCTACTGAAACTGAAACCTTAAATACTAACTAACCAACTAATATAATACCACAAGACTGAAACTACTGAACTGACTGAAAGAATCCCACTAAAAACTAATTAAACCAATACCCAACTCAAGTGAAACCAAACAGTGCACCGGGACTGACACTGTGGTTCTGAACTGGAATCAGGATACTGAAACCACACAGTACAGTGCATGACTGGCTCACTGCTCCTTGCTGTTTCTGCCCGAGCAGCTAGTTGCAGCTTTCCTTCAGCTGAGCCTGACTCCCTGCTATTTCTGAACTATGCAAAGCAGTTGCTGAACTACAACATCTTCTGTGCAGTTTGTACAGCAGCCCGAGCTGTTCCCTCTTCTCAAATTATTATGTTGCACAGCTGCTCTCCCCGAGCCTCTTTGCTGAATGGCTGCCCAAGTCCCCTCTGCTGAGCAGTGACAGCTCAGTTGTTGCTCTGACTGAGCTCGAGCAGCTCCTCCTCACACACATACACAAAAACATTCTCACCACACTGTTTATGGTGATAAACGAAAGAAATATAAAATAGATGAGGTTTATACGAAACCCGCTCTTTGGTTTACAAACAAGCTTGTACAATTAATCCTATACGAGGATGTCGAGTACAATTTTTTAATCTGGGTAAATATTGCTATAGGAGTCTGATCTGCGGTCGATCACTTTGTCCCTTGGACCATACGATGACGAAAAAGTGCCGTAGAAGACGAAAAGCAGTTTTGAAGGTTGCAAAAGAGGGTTGATTCTCGATGCCAAAGTCGTCGATCACCACTCTTTGCCTGAGCTCTGGATTCTTCTCTCTCAAAGATTTTTCGACTTCTCTCCATTCTCCAATTTTTTTGACCTTGCTAAAATCTTTGACCCTTGGGGAATCTTTTTCTCGACCTTCGACCTCTGTGGACAGAGGTCTCTATTTATAGAGTTTTAGTAACAGTGACCACCCAGTCGACGTAGAAGCCGAGCCATGGAAAGTATGGCACCTCTTTACGCGATGGTTACAATAACCGTTGTCTGCGTATAAATAATCTTCTGAATGAGTGTGTGACGTGTATCCCATTAAGAGACAATACGTATAACTGCTGCGAAGACCACGGCATAAAAGTCACGTAGGTAGTTATCCTTTGCGTAGAGAAGGTTGGCGTAGAAGCCAATAACCTGTCACTATGGCGTAGAAGCCAAAGAGTTATCAAACCAGCATAGAAACCGAATAGGCGTAGAAGCCGAGCAGGCGTAGAAGCTGAGCAGGCGTAGAAGCCGAGCAGGCATAGAGGCCGAACAGGCATAGAAGCCGAGTAGGCGTAGCAGCCGATGCGTAACATGCCAAAGTGATGATGTGGACGTCTTAGCCGGAATTACGGCTTTTGGAGATATAATCAAATCTCTTACATTAAATACGGAGATTTGCCATCATCCTGCACATTAAATGCAGAAGCGTGTCTCCAAGGCCTGCCATTATTCTGCGCATTGAATGCAGAGACGTACCTCAAGCCCTGTACTAAGAGCAGCTTTTGACGTGGCAGCCTGTTTGTCTTCTGCGGAGTGTAAACAGCTCACATCTGCCTGTGTAAAACTAGGCAGCGTATTCTCTTGTATGCATAAAAGCAGTTTACACCGAGGAGATATCAGTAAACGAGGTTTGGTGACAATAATCAAATCTCTTGCATTAAATACAGAGATCTGCCATTATCCTGCGCATTAAATGCAGAGATCTGCCATCATCCTGTGCATTAAACGCAGAGGCATGTTTTGAAGACCTGCTACCATTCTGCGCATTAAGTGAAGAGACGTGCCTCGAGCTCTGTACGAAGAGAAGCTTTTGATGTGGCAGTTTGTTTATCTTCTGCGGAGCATAAACAGCTGGCATCTGCCTGTGTAAAACTAGGCAGCGTATTCCCTTGTATGCGTAAGAGCAGTTTACGCCGAGGAGATGTTAGTAAATGACGGTTTGGAGAGCGACTTCATTGGGCAAGGCGAGAGCGACTTTCGTTGGGCAAGGCGAGCTTCCTTCTGAACGAAGTATCCCGCCGACGAGCAGCGCACCCAGAGTTAGAGGTAGAGCCATTTTTTTTTGGGATGAAAAGAACGACGAAAAATCCTTCGCACACGTTGTACGTGACCGCGCTAGGTCATCTTCTCTGCTGATAGCCTCTTTGAGGAAGATGATGCACGGAGATGTTTCATCTTTTGCGCCCATATTTCTAATGTGTCAGCGTAAAAACTCCATATTTTTGCAGTTGAGCGTAAAAAGCTTTGACTGTCGAAAACTTGGTGTATACAATAAAATTTGAGTTTTACGCTTGTGGATAAAAATTCTGGCGTAATAACTCAAATTTTGGCAGTCTGGCGTAAAACACAGACTTTATGCTGCCAACCTTGAATTTTATATTTTTAGGAAATGGATTCCAGTATAAAATGATCAAGTTTTTACAGTCTTGGCGTAAAGCACAGACTGTTGCCTCTCGGCATATGCTGTAAGATTATTATGTCTAGTATAGAAACTGACGTATTTTTCTTGTATTTTGTAGTTGACCTGCATATGTCTCCACTGGCCGAGGTGATGGGTTCTTCTGCCGGGATGCTGCATTCCAACTACCTAGAGGATCTGTCCCACATGACATTTCCTATCTCCGGACCCCAGTATCCCGAAGGAAGGAGATTCCTGATATCGGCTCAAGGTGAGCTGATGCTGTTGAGCATGATCAACGGAGAGCCCCTGGCGACCGTAGACGGGGAGCAATATATCAAGTCGGCTTTTCTCTTCGGGGACATAATTGACAAGCAGTCCCAAAGGAAGCCCAATAAAGAACTCTGGGTTTTCCCTATCAGTGGCTTGGTCTTGTACCTGCCCAAGATGCTGAGAGACTACCCTATCTCGACATTCTTCCACGCCACTCATCCCAGGAGGATGTCGTGGGTGCTGACTCTCAATCTTCACTGCCGACCGGGGATTATATTTTACCAGAAAGGATCTGGTCAAGGGTCATTTGTCAGCCGTCCTTTCGGCTCTGTGGTGCCGTTCAGGGGATTGTACTCGGGCAGTATCCCGAGTAAAGACAGTTCAGTGCTCCAGGCGGTACAATTACCGACTTTCTGTAATGACTTCATGGGTCATGGAGGAGTATACCCCAAGGTGAATCCTCGGTGCAATGGGTGGATCACCCCAACAAATCTTCGATGGGATCGCTTAGTTGACTGGGCCCTGAAGCATTTTCAGAACGAGCTAGAGAGCATTGATCTGTATGCAGCCATGAATGCTACCAGTGTTGGGTTACCTCTCAACCCCAACCTGTTTCTGGCTTTGATGGAGCAATATATCTCGCTCACCGGGACTTTCGCCACTCCACTGGGGGAGTTGGAATTAGCCCTCCACGAGATGGCAGAGATCTCGAGACTGCCAATGGGGGATACTCCTTACAAAGAGTATGTTCCCACCAACCGGGAGCTGGAGGATTCAGACCCTCAAGTAGTGGCAGTATACTAGAAGCTGATGTGCCACTCCCTTGCTTGCACCGTCTTTTATGAGGAGCCTTCATATTTGGCTCACACCAATAAATGGACGTCTTACCTCTTCTTTTACAGGGTCAGGGCCGCTAAGCCAGAGAAAGTCTTGGATAGCAAGGATCATCCTCTGAGCTTTCTGAGCGTGCTTACTGCTCAGGAAGTCGATGATCTTATGAAAGATGCCGGGGTGCCGAATTAGATTCTCGACGAAGGGATAGGGAAATATCCTGCAGGCACTAAGGCCTACAGTTATCTAAGGCATTACCGCAGGCCTCTGTCCAAGGAAGCTCAACTGGCTGGCTTTCTTTCTATATGGCTGCGTCGACTGGTGGTACCCGGTATTGCATCTGCGGACCGTATTCACTGCAACACCTTATGGCCTGCAGGGCGTCTGGTGTTCGGGGCGAGGCTGGGCTTGCTCCCTGCCACGGTGTGCCGTATACAAGCTGGCCTGAGGGCCATGACTGATGGGCTGCTCGCCGATGAAACTCGGTGTGATAGCTTTCCTAGGGTAGAATTACCGTACCCGTACTTGATGGGATGGTTAATTCTCCATAACCCCAGGGTGATGTCCCCCGGATCGGGCAGTAGCTCGGGGGATAGTTTCTTGCTGAATTATAAGAAATTCTCCTGGAACGTGACCACAGTTTTAGACTGTCGGCGGACGTTGAATTTCAGCCACAGCTGGAAGCTCTTCTACACTGTCCCCTCTGTACATCGTAACCAATCGGGGATTAGGCTTGAGGATTCAGGTAGAGAGAAGACCATTCTTTCTCCTGAAGCTTTTAATTGGTTGGTCTGCATTAGATCTTCCCATTTACTGTACAGAAGTGAAGACCAGTGCTTCTTTGAACCCTACCTACCCAGTCGGTTTGCCAGACAGTTTAGGTATAACCAATTGCACGTGGGCAATGCCGTCACCAGCTTCAGGTCCAGTGGTGGACTCATTGATGGAGCGAAAGGATGGCGATATTTTATCATGGGCTACACTGGAGCAATTTTTACTGTGCCCGTCATTACACTCTCCACGGAGCTGCGCATCCTCCACACGTATGCTCAGTTTTATATGGCAACCAACACCTTCTATCACAATTTTGATATGGGTAGAAGTTTTAGGGTACCTTCCTCCAATTTCACCGGAAGAGACGATGTCCCATCAGTCTCCTCTGATGAGGGTGAGGATTCCTCAATCCAGACGATCCTCTGTTGGCAGTACCGAGGGGTGACATACTTCCGCCTGCAGGGGCTTTGGTCATCTTTGGTAAGCGAAGGGCTCCTGTTCCGAAGTAGACTCTCCTTCGAAAGAAGAAGAAGGTGGTTAGTCGTCCTCTCAGGATTCCCGGCCGTGAGGTTCCTAGAAGTGAACCTGTTGTCTCCCCTGTTGGGGATATTTCTTTGATTAGAGGTCCCTCGCCTTTTAGAGAGGGACCCTCCTTAGTTCTGTTTGGCAGTGCCGGAGAACTCCTGCTTGAGGCTGCCGTCGCTGCCATCGCTTCAAGGAGTGGTACGAGATCGCCTAACAGGCCGAGCCCAATAAGGGCATCTTTATTCAGACCGGCAATGGGAGAAACCCTTACCGCATCTGTGAGTATACCCAACGAGATTCCAGCTGACGAACCTCGATTGAGTCTGGGTGAAGACTCGGAAGAATATCTGCCGATGTCAGTTAGCACACCCCCTTCTCCAGGTATGACAGCTTGCTTAGTATTATTAAGAAATGATTTAGTTGTACTGGCCGCAGACGCGACATATACACCATCGGCCATGGGTAAATATTGTCTTTACGCCTCTTTATAGAGAAATTAACATCATGTTGATATTAACTTTCTTGCCTTCTTTTCAGGGGAAGACATCTTCGGGGAGAGCAGTGTTGACGCACTTTTTGGCTCTGCTTCAGCTCCTGGCGATGATATGGAGGCACTCGACTTTGAAGAGGAAATATCTTTGGGTGCCGGCTCGCCCATAGAGGTTTTGATATCTCAAGAGGAGGATGAGCCTGTCATTGTGACATTGCCTCCTTCGAGTACGCCGACTACTTCGTCTGTAGTTGGCATATCTTCTTTTGTCGTACAACCTGTTGAGGCGACGACTGTAGCCACATCGTTTGGGGTCATCCCTGGAGGGAGGTTTGCCAATATCGCAGCCACTCCCAGCGTCCATTCGGACCTAGCCCTGCTGACCGAGCAGTATACTGATATCTTCTATACCACCTTGAAAATGCTAATATCAATGGTGTTGGAGAAGAATCTAAGCTTCAAGGATCTGAAGAGGTCCTTCCAGTTTACGATAGCGCCGGTCAGAGAATTTAGCGACACTGGGGTAGCTGACGCCCTGGAGGAGATAGTTAATGGTTTGGAGCAACTCATTAACGAATATCTGCGGCTATCTGAAGACAGCGTTGAAGATCTGGTCCAGGCTAAATATGACTCCTTGACTGCGCAGCTTGCTGAAAATATGGAAGGCCTAAATAAATGCATCCAAACACATCAGCAGGAGATGGATGAAGGAAAAGTCATCTTGGAGGAGGTTATTGCTCTTCAAGCGAAGTGCCAGGCCGAGCATGAAGGGAATGTAGCGAGGGTCCATAAACTGGAAACAAAACTTGCTCAGGCAAAAGAGTGGGCTTCTCAGTCGTCGGCAGGTCTCGATGTGGTGAATGGTCGACTGGGCATAGCTCAACAGAATTTGGCGCGTGCAGGAGTCGCCCGTGCTGGTTTTCTTTGGGCTAGAGCCGAACTATCCCTCCTGAGCAACGATGAGGCACGGCTGGAGCGGGCTCGCGCTGATGTCTTGGGTTCCAGGACTGAGAGGATGGCCGCACTGGCGCAGCAGATTCGTGACCTGACCACTCCCCCCAAATGATGTACCTTTTGGCTTTTTAATGTAATTCTGCTCTTTTTGGGAATAATAAAGAGACTCTTATCTGACTTTGTGGACCATCATTTTGGAATATAAATGACAGGTTTGGGTGAAAGTGATATCAAAGGTAATATGGACATGATATACTCTCGTTAAGTTTCGGTGGGACATATCTATTCAGAGGTTATATGGACGTGATTGAATATGCTCCGACTAAAATTTATACCCAAAATACTATCAGAGGTAATATGGACATGATAGGTCTTGTGGCTGATAAGGACATCCCGCTGGGGAATTTTTTGTGGACTCATTACTTTTATACGCACATTAGTGCAAGGAATGAGTTTGAGACAAATCTTGACAAAGATAATATAGATGTTTGTAAAAAAAAATATGACTCTGTGGGGATAGTAGAGAAACGTAGTTCAGAGGTAATATAAACATGAACTTTTCGTTTCCATTATGGACCTATTACTTGTTGTGCACTAAAGTGCAAGAAATAAGTTTAAGAC
The DNA here is from genome assembly GCA_036927795.1 of Iris macrosiphon. Classification (NCBI taxonomy): domain Eukaryota; kingdom Viridiplantae; phylum Streptophyta; class Magnoliopsida; order Asparagales; family Iridaceae; genus Iris; species Iris macrosiphon. Next base: position 64,749,060 of record JAYESA010000018.1, on the reverse strand, counting down.
AAGCCCTGCCAGAGGTAATATGGACGTAGCAATTTTTGTGTACTTAACACCACTGGCGTACTTAGAGTTAATTACAGATGTTAAGTTTGACATGACAATCGATATCAGAGGTAATATGGACATAATAATCGATAGTCAAATTTTGAAAAGTTTGTTCAAAGGTAATATGGACGTGAACCATTTATTTCCATTGTGGACCTATTACTTGTTGTGCACTAAAGTGCAAGTGATAAGTTTAAGACAAGCCCTGCCAGAGGTAATATAGATGTAGCAGTTTTTGTGGACTTAACACCACTGGCATACTTAGAGTTAAGTACGGATGTTAAGTTTGAGATGACAACCGATATCAGAGGTAATATGGACATGATAATCAATAGTCAAAATTTCGAAAAGTTTGTTCAGAGGTAATATGGACGTGAACCATTTATTTCTATTGTGGACCTATTACTTGTTGTGCACTAAAGTGCAAGTGATAAGTTTAAGAAAAGCCCTGCCAGAGGTAATATGGACGTAGCAGTTTTTGTGGACTTAACACCACTGGCGTACTTAGAGTTAAGTACGGATGTTAAGTTTGAGATGACAACCGATATCAGAGGTAATATGGACATGATAATCGATAGTCAAAATTTTGAAAAGTTCGTTCAGAGGTAATATGGACGTGATAGAATATTGTAGACCTATTACTTATTGTGCACTAAAGTGCAAGTAATAAGTTTAAGACAAGCCCTGCCAGAGGTAATGTGGACGTAGCAGACTTAGCTGGAAGCAATTTTGTTTGGACGCAACATCCGGCATTGGAATGAAGGAGCAAATTATTACTTTGGAGTGAGATCAATTTACAGTGACCCTCTTCTTGTTTATAAATACAGAGTGCTGACTTTGGCGTCGATTAACTCCTGGATTTTTCTTTTCAATGCGTAGCATGTCCTTGTGGGATAATGAACGTACCAATGAAAGAGATAATATTCTGGGTCATCGACATTGCCATCCCTTTCAAGGTGTCTGATGTTGGGTAGCCGAAGCTTGTTTTCCTTCATCATAATATTGAAGATTTCAATGATATCATCATCATTGAAAAAGAAAGTCCCCTTTGGCCTTCGGACTGCCGATCCCTGGATCGTACGGTCTTCAGGGAATACAGTCATGGTTGCATCGCCTTCGGATTCGGAGAGAATTCTATCCCCAGCTTTGGATGATGCTCTGTTTTGTCGAGGGAGACTACCCCCAGACAAGTCATTGTCCACAGAAGTAGATTTAGAAGGACCTATCTCTTGGGGTTTAGAATTCACATTAGATGCAATATACCCTAACCCGAAATGAGCTAGTTGACAGTAGGGATCACCATGCAACGGTATTCATCTACCTTTTCCAAAATTGAGGCCTGGCTTCAACTTCAAATTGTAACCCATCTTTTGCATAATTTTCAAAGCTTGTGGGCTATATCGGTGGACTTGCATTCTTCCAGCATCAGAGTCTTGAGAATCTTCCTGTAAAATTGGTTGATTCTGCATGCGGCCAAAGATGATTGGATGCTGATCGTCGTTAGTAGATGGGACAATAAAGACAGTATCTGTATATGTTGTGACGACATTAGCTGTTGATGCTACTCCCCACATGATATTCATATTTTTAGTAGTTGAGGGCACTAAGTCATATTTTTAACCCCTGTCTTTGCGTTCCTAGATCAGATACGCATGCAGGGCAGAAGGAATAACAGAAGACGAAGAAGAAGATAGCTTGTTCCTTCTGTTCACCTCAGTGGGCATGCGGATGTTGGAAACCCTAGTTTTTCCTGTGCCACCCGTATACAACAGGTTAGCCATCTGGGTAGCGATTAATATCTGAGTAGTGTGCCTTTCCATAAATTAAGCCTTCTTCATGCTGAGGCACTCTACCTGGCATAATTTGGAGCTCTGCTCCGGCTGGCGTAAGGCTGAGGAGGTCCTCAGTCGGCCATCAGTTCCCCGCGTAACCCGGAGGACGGGCAGATTCTTCCCTTGCTGGCGTAGAGGCCGAGAAGTTGAGCAGTTCGCTACTTGCTTTCCCTTGCATAGATTGCAGGGATCATCTGGTTCTCCGTAGAGGGTAGATACAGTTTTACGCATGGAGCGCGTCTGGAATTTTTGATTTGACGCTGAGGCATTGTTAGAAGTTTTGTCTATTTTGCCAGTGGCGGGAGACTAAATTTTACGTGCAGGGCGCGGATCGGACTTCTGGATTGTCGCTAAGGCATTTCCAGAAGTTTTGTCTATACCGCCAGTGGCGGGAGACTGAATTTTATGAGAAAGGCGCGGATCAGACTTCTGGATTGGCGCTAAGGCATTTCCAGAGGTTTTGTCTATACCGCCAGTGGTGGGAGACTGAATTTTATGCACAAGGCACGGAGGAAGCGATGCTACAACCTCGTTGGTCGGAGAATTCAAAGAGTCGGCAGGAATGGTAGGGGATGTCCAGGGCATCCAGACCTTACGCAGCTTCCTGTTGTCTTGTACAGAGAGAGAGTGAGAGCTATCCCCTGTTCGAAGCATATCTTCGTCGACAGACTGGTCGAACTGGACGACCAGGGTCTTCTTCACGGATCCTACGAATACCGTATCGTGTTGAGCAATTGCCTTCTCGTTAGAGGAGAAGGATGTCCCCAGCAGAGTTGCCATCTTGTTTATGGTGATAAACGAAAGAAATATAAAATAGATGAGGTTTATACGAAACCCGCTCTTTGGTTTACAAATAAGCTTGTACAATTAATCCTATACGAGGATATCGAGTACAATTTTTCAATCTGGGTAAATATTGCTATAAGAGTCTGATCTGCGGTCGATCACTTTGTCCCTTGGACCACACGATGATGAAGAAGTGTCGTAGAAGATGGGAAGCAGCTTCGAAGGTTGCAAAAGAGGGTTGATTCTCGATGCCAAAGTCGTCGATCACCACTCTTTGCCTGAGCTCTGGATTCTTCTCTCTCAAAGATTCTTCGACTTCCCTCCAATCTCCAGTTTTTTTGACCTTGCTAAAATCTTCGACCCTTGGGGAATATTTTTCTCCACCTTCGACCTCTGTGGACAGAGGTCTCTATTTATAGAGTTTTAGTGACAGTGACCACCCAGTCGGCGTAGAAGCTGAGCCGTGGAAAGTATGGCACCTCTTTACGCAATGGTTACAATAACCATTGCCTGTATATAAATAATCTTCTTAATGAGCGTATGACGCGTGTCCCATTAAGAGATAATGCATATAACTGCTGCAAAGACCATGGCATAAAAGCCATGTATGTAGTTATCTTTTGCGTAGAGAAGGTTGGCGTAGAAGCCAATAACCTGTCACTATAGCGTAGAAGCTAAAGAGTTATCAAACCGGCATAGAAACCGAATAGGCGTAGAAGCCGAGCAGGCATAGAAGCCGAGTAGGCATAGAAACCGAGCAGGCGTAGAAGCCGAGCAGGCATAGAAGCCGAGCAGGCATAGAAGCCGAGTAGGCGTAGTAGCCGATGCGTAACGTGCCAGAGTGATGATGTGAACGTCTTAGCCAGAATTACGACTTTTGGAGATATAATCAAATCTCTTATATTAAAAGCGGAGATTTGCCATCATCCTGCGTATTAAATGCAGAGGCGTGTCTCGAAGGCCTGCCATTATTCTGCACATTAAATGCAGAGACGTGCCTTGAGCCTTGTACGAAGAGCAGCTTTTGACGTGGCAGCCTGTTTATCTTTTATGGAGCGTAAATAGCTCGCATCTGCCTGTGTAAAACTAGGCAGCGTATTCCCTTGTATGCATAAAAGTAGTTTACGTCGAGGAGAAGTCAGTAAACGACGGTTTGGTGACATTAATCAAATCTCTTGCATTAAATACAGAGATCTGCCATTATCCTGCACATTAAATGCAAAAATCTGCTAACATCTTGCGTATTAAACACAGAGGCATATTTTGAAGACCTGCCACCATTCTGCGCATTAAGTGCAGAGACGTGCTTCAAGTTCTATACAAAGAGAAGCTTTTGACGTGGCAGCCTGTTTGTCTTCTACGGAGCATAAACAGCTCGCATCTGCCTGTGTAAAACTAGGCAGCGTATTCCCTTGTATGCGTAAGAGCAGTTTACGCCGAGGAGATGTCAGTAAATGACGGTTTGGAGATATAATCAAATCTCTTGCATTAAATGCAGAGATCTGCCCTCTTTTTGTGCATTAAACACAGAGGCGTGTCTCGAAGGTCTGCCATTATTCTGCGCATTAAATGCAGAGACGTGCCTCGAAGGCCTGCCATCATTTTAGCCGTCGTCTGGGTAGCCGTGCAGTACTCTTTGTCAGGAGTCAAATGTCAGATTTCACTGCGTGATTTAACAGGTTTATTTTGGGGAATATGAAGCGTCCCTCGTATACTTCAATGCTACATTGAAAGCGGATGAGTTTTATGCCAAAAAGGCGATATAGCACTCCTTTTTATGCTGAAGCGGCCTGGACGTACTGTATTACTCTGATAGTCCTTGAGCTTTAGATTTTTATGCTGTACTTTAGCGAGAAAGCTCTGTTGTATGCCGATGGCTCTGAAGCTAGCTTTTTACGCTGCCCAGTATTAAAATGCTGCATATAGCTACTCAGCGTATTTTTTATGCTTCTATAAGACTCCCTTCAAAGCTTTTAAATTCCTCGTAATTTGAAACGCTTTGAATGAAGCATAAAATGGTCAAGTCTGACCCGTTCTTCAAGGCTGATTTCTTGGCGGATTCTTGGGGATCTGTTAGGATTCGGTGTATTCTCTTTTGCCTATATAAAGGCTGAGGAGTTAACCTGTTCTTCCCATATTTCCTTCACCACACAGAGATGATCGCCAGAGTTCTTCTGGTTGACTTGAGGAAGAAGAAGACCATGTTCTTCCAGTATGTAAGGAGCCAAAAAAGAAGGCATCTTCGAGCAAGTGTCATCTGCAATGATGGATCATGGAAGGATATCATAGCCTCCCTTGCTCGAAATAATCAGCAACTTCATATGGCGGTTCGTCCAAGAGAGAGAGGAAGGGTCTCATTTGACCACACAACTTGCAAGCTATAAATTTTCTCCTGATACTTTCGTGGACGATAGCAGACAAACTGTAACTGCCGTCCTCGAGTATTGAGTTGGGTTAAATATCTCAACTCAATCTGTTATGGTGATGGACACAGGAAAGCAGATTGACCCTGCTGTCCTGTGTTGGAGGATAGGTCTAGGCCCAATTCTGTATCCTCCCGCCATTAATCATTTTCTTGTTCATCGACTGTGAAAGTCGATGAACTGCCATAGAATAAGAGAAAGATCTCCACCAATACGAGAACCTGGCAGAACAGATTCTGGGGGTGGCCTTCCGATGAAGATGAGAAAATCCTTTGTAGACAGGATTTCCCTCATATGTAATCAAGAAAATGACAAAAAACCCCATGTAGACAGGATTTCCCTCATATGTAATCATGAGTTAATAAAATCTTCTTCTTCTGTACATATGATTATCTTGCCATATGTTTTGCTGTAATGAAGTCTGAATATGTGTAGCTTCGACACGCCTAGTAATTTTATGCCGACTATGATAGAAAGAGTATTAGGTCTCGTCCTGTCTTTTACGCATAACCAAGGATGCGCAGAATGCCGCTTAGCATTTAAGTCGAGTATTCAAACTGTCCTGCTGTTAGGAATGGGGAGCCGCGTAGAATTCTGAACCGTTACTTCTGATAAGAAGAATTTTCGTTCAGACCATCATCTTCAAGAATAATTTCCCAAAAGTCCTTTGATATAGGGCGAGAAACGGCTGCCAAATTGAGTTGCCATCTTGAACTGTAGATGAAATATTCAGACTGGATTCTGGACGAACTTCCAATCGACCCAAGAAGAAGAGTCATTTTCAATGTTGAACTCTGTGTGCTTTGAGTACTTGGGATATTTTGGGGCCAAGAAGGAGTATCCTCTGTGTGAACCCTTACAATTGACCGCCTTGGGAGTTGTTCAGGTATATACGCATACCCTGACCTGCGTATTTTGAGATATACGGAAAGTCAGAGATCTGTAATGTGGATGAGCATAAAATCCTGAGTTCATAGTCTATCGAGCGTAAAAGCCACCGAGCGTGAAGTCATAGATTTGTAGTTCCTGAGCGTGAAGTCGTAGGTTCGTAGCCTTTCGAGCGTAAAAGCTATCGAGCATGAGAGCATCTGGGCGTAAAACCATAGACTTGTAGCCTCTGAACTTAAAATCGTAGATTTATAGCTGTCGAGCATAGAAAGCTTCCTGGCGTAGAAACTGTGGATTTGTAGCCTGTAAAAAGGAAATTTTTCGAGCGTGAAGTTGTGGATCTATTGCCTCTGAGCGTGAAAGCCACCGAGCGTGAAATCCTAGATTTGTAGCTTCTGAGCGTGAAGTCGCCTCTCGAGCATAAAAGCTATCGAGTACAAAGGTATCCGGGCGTAAAACCATAGACTTATAGTCTTTCAGCGTAAAACCGTAGATCTGTAGCTGTCGAGCGTAGAAAGCTCCTTGGCGTAGAACCACGAATCTGTTTTGCACGAATTTTTTTTGAATTCCCTGACTGTCCGCCTTCTCTGAGTAATAGGCTGACGTGGTCCCCAATCATAATCGAGTATTAATTATCGGTTTTGGTTCGGGATTCGAGGAGTCCATTCGAACTCTATATATACCCTAAGGCTCTCAGAGAAAAACTTTTCATCTGTCCTTTGCAAAAGAAAGCCTTCGTCTCTTCGAGTTCTCTCCTTCGTTTCCTCTTCGAGCATTCAGAGTTTTCAGCAATGGCCCCGAAACCAATCTCTGCTCCTAAGAGAAAGAAGGTCGACTCTTCTTCTCGTTCTTCTGGCCAAGCGAGAGTGACTTCCGTTGGGCAAGGCGAGCTTCCTTCTGAACGAAGTGTCCCACCGACGAGCAGCGCACCCGGACTTAGAGGTAGAGCCTTTTTTTGGGATGAAAAGAACGACAAAAAATCCTTCGTACACGTTGTACGTAACCACGCTAGGTCATCTTATGTGCTGATAGCCTCTTTGAGGAAGATGATGCACGGAGATATTTCATCTTTTACGCCCACATTTCTAATGTGTCAGCGTAAAAACTCCATATTTTTGCAGTTGAGCGTAAAAAGCTTTGACTGTCGAAAACTCGTTGTATACTATAAAATTTGAGTTTTACGCTTGTGGATGAAAATTCTGGCATAATAACTCAAATTTTGGCAGTCTGGCGTAAAACACAGACTGTATACTGCCAACCTCGATTTTTACATTTTTAGGAAATGGATTCCAGCGTAAAATGATCAAGTTTTTACAGTCTTGGCGTAAAGCACAGACTGTTGCCTCTCGGCATATGCTGCAAGATTATTATGTCTAGTATAAAAACTGACGTATTTTCTTGCATTTTGTAGTTGACCTGCATGTGTCTTCACTGGCCGAGGTGATGGGTTCTTCTACCGGGATGCTGTATTCCAACTGCCTGGAGGATCTGTCCCACGTGACATTTCCTATCTCCGGACCCCAGTATCCCGAAGGAAGGGGATTCCTGATATCGGCTCAAGGTGAGCTGATGCTGTTGAGCATGATCAACGGAGAGCCCCTGGCGACCGTAGATGGGGAGAACTATATAAAGCCAGCTTTTCTCTTTGGGGACATGATTGACAAGCAGTCCCAGACAAAGCCCAAGAAAGAACTCTAGATTTTCTCTGTCAGTGGCCTGGTCTTGTACCTGCCCAAGATGCTGAGAGACTACCCCATCTCGGCATTCTTCCACGCCACTCATCCCAGGAGGATGTCGTGGGTGCGGACTCCCAATCTTCACGGCCGACTGGGGATTATATTTTACCAGAAAGGATTCGGTCAAGGGTCATTTGTCAACCGTCCTTCCGGCTCTGTGGTACCGTTCAGAAGATTGTATCCGGGTAGTATCCCGAGTGAAGACAGTTCAGTGCTCCAGCTGGTGCAATTATCGACTTTCTGTAATGACTTCATGGGTCATGGAGGAGTATACCCCAAGGTGAATCCTCGGTACAATGGGTGGATCACCCCAACAAATCTTTGATGGGCTCGCTTAGTTGACTGGACCCTGAAGCATTTCCAGAATGAGCTGGAGAGCATTGGTCTGTATGCAGCCGTGAATGCTACCAGTGTTGGGTTACCTCTCAACCCCAACCTGTTTCTGGCCTTGATGGAGCGATATATCTCGCTCACCGGGACTTTTGCCACTCCACTGGGGGAGTTGGGATTAGCCCTCCATGAGATGGCAGAGATCTCGAGACTGCCAATGGGGGATACTCCTTACGAAGAGTATGTTCCCACCAACCGGGAGCTGGGGGATTCAGACCCTCAGGTAGTGGCAGTATACCAGGAGATGATGTGCCACTACCTTGCTTGCACCACCTTTTATAAGGAGCCTTCAGGTTTGGCTCACACCAATAAATGGGCGTCCTACCTCTTCTTTCACCGAGTCAGGGCCGCTAAGCCAGAGAAAGTCTTGGATAGCAAGGATCAGCCTCTGAGCTTTCTGAGCGTGCTTACTGCTCAGGAAGTCGATGATCTTATGAAAGATGTCGGGGTGCCGGATTAGATTCTCGATGAAGAGATAGGGAAATATCCTGCAGGTACTAAGGCCTACAGTTATCTGAGGTATTGCCGTAGGCCTCTGTCCAAGGAAGCTCAACTGGCTGGCTTTCTTTCTATATGGATGTGCTGACTGGTGGTACCCGGTATTGCATCTGTGGACCGCATTTACCACAATACCTTATGGCCTATAGTACGTCTGGTGTTCGGGGCGAGGCTGGGCTTGCTCCCTGCCATGGTGTACCGCATACAAGCTGGCCTGAGGGCCATGACTGATGGGCTGCTCACCGATAAAACTCGGCGTGATAGCTTTCCCACGGTAGAATTACCGTACCTGTACTTGATGGGATGGTTAATTCTCCATAACCCCAGGGTGATGTCTTCCGGATCGGGCAGTAGCTCGGGGGGTAGTTTTTTGCTGAATTACAAGAAATCCTCCTGGAACGTGACCACAGTTTTAGACTGTCGGCGGGCGTTGAATTTCAGCCACAGCTGGAAGCTCTTCTGCACTGTCCCCTCTGTACATCTTAATCAATCGGGGATTAGGCCTGAGGATTCAGGTAGAGAGAAGACAATTCTTTCTCCTGAAAATTTTAATTGGTTGGTCTGTATTAGACCTTCCCGTTTACAGTACAGAAGTGAAGACCAGTGCTTCTTTGAACCCTACCTGCCTAGTCGGTTTGTCAGGCAGTTTAGGTATGACCAATTACACGTGGGCAACGCCGTCACCAGCTTCAGGTCCAGGGGTGGACTCATTGATGGAGCGAGAGGATGGCAATATTTTATCATGGGCTGCACTGGAGAAATTTTTACTGTGCCCATCATTACACTCTCCACGGAACTGTGCATCCTTCACACGTATGCTCAATTTTATGCGGCAACCAATACCTTCCATCACAATTTTGATATGGGTGGAAGTTTTAGGGTGCCTTCATCCAATTCTGCAAGAAGAGACGATGTCCCATCAGTCTCCTCTGATAAGGGTGAGGATTCCGTCAATCCAGACGAGCCTCTATTGGCAGTACCGAGGGGTGACATACCTCCGCCTGCAGGGGCTTTGGTCATCTCTGGTAAGCGAAGGGCTCCTGTTTTGAAGCAGACTCCCCCTCGCAAGAAGAAGAAGGTGGTTAGTCGTCCTCTCAGGATTCCTGGCTGTGAGGTTCCTAGAAGTAAACCTGCTGTCTCCCCTGTTGGGCATGTTTCTATTATTAGAGGTCTCTCTCCTTTTAGAGAGGGACCCTCCTTAGTTCCGGTTGGCGGTGCCGGAGAACACCTGCTTGAGGCTGCTGCCGCTGCTATCGCTTCAAGCAGTGGTGCGAGATTGCCTACCAGCCCGAGCCAAATGAGGATATCTTTATCCAGACCGGCGATGGAAGAAACCCTTGCCGCATCTGCGAATATACCCAGCGAGATTCCAGCTGATGAACCTCGATTGAGTCTGGGTGAAGACTCGGGAGAATACCTACCGATGTTAGTTAGCACACCCCCTTCTCCAGGTATGATAGCTTGCTTAACATCATTAAGAAATGATTTAGCTGTACTGGCCGCAGACGTGAAATATACACCATCGGCCATGGGTAAATGTCATCTTTAAGCCTCTTATTTAGAAAAATTAACATCATGTCGATATTAACTTGCTTATCTTCTTTTCAGGGGAAGACATCTTTGGGGAGAGCAGCGTTGATGCACTTTTTGGCTCTGTTTCAGCTCCTGGGGATGACCTGGAGGTGCCCAACTTTGAAGAAGAAATATCTTCAGGTGCCGGCTCGCCCGAAGAGGTTCCGATATCTCAAGAGGATGAGCCTGTCATTGTGACATTGCCTCCTTCGAGTACGCCAGCTACTTCGTCTGTAGTTGGCGCATCTTCTTTTATCGCGCCACCTATTGAGGCGACGACTGTGGCCACATCGTCTGCGATCGTCCCTGGAGGGAGGTTTGCCAATATCGTAGCCACTCCCAGCATCCATTCGGACCTAGCCCTGCTGACCGAGCAGTATATTGGTATCTTCTACACCACCTTGAAAATGCTAATATCAATGGTGTTGGAGAAGAATCTAAGCTTCGAGGCTCTGAAGAGGTCCTTCCAGTTTGCGATAGCGCCGGTCAGAGAATTTAGCGACACTGGGGTAGCTGACGCCCTGGAGGAGATAGTTAATAGTTTGGAGCAACCCATTAACGAATATCTGCGGCTATCTCGAGACAACATTGAAGATCTGGTCCAGGCTAGATATGACTCTTTGACTGTGCAGCTTGCTGAAAAGATGGAAGGCCTAAATAAATTCATCCAGACACATCAGCAGGAGATGGATAAAGGAAAAGTCATCTTGGAGGAGACCATTTCTCTTCAAACGAAGTGCCAGGCCGAGCATGAAGGGAATGTAGCGAGGGTCCGCAGACTGGAAGCAAAACTCGCTCAGGCAAAGGAGTGGGCTTCTCATCGTCGGTAGGTCTCGATGTAGTGAATGGTCGACTGGGCATAGCTCAACAGAATTTGGCGCGTATAGGAGTCGCCCGTGCTGATTTTTTTCGGGCTAGAGCCGAACTATCCCTCTGGAGCAACGACAAGGCACGGCTGGAGTGGGCCCGTACTGATGTCTTGGGTTCCAGGACTGAGAGGATGGCCGTACTGGCGCAGCAGATTCGCGACCTGACCGCTCCCCCCAAATGATGTACCTTTTGGCTTTTTAATGTAATTCTGCTCTTTTTGGGAATAATAAAGAGACTCTTATCTGACTTTGTGGACCCATCATTTTGGAATATAAATGACAGGTTTGGGTGAAAGTGATATCAGAGGTAATATGGATGTGATATACTCTCGGTAAGTTTCGGTGGGACATATCTATTCAGAGGTTATATGGACGTGATTGAATATGCTCCGATTAAAATTTGTACACAAAACACTATCAGAGGTAATATGGTCATGATAGGTCTTGTGGCTGATAAGGACATCCCGCTGGGGAATTTTTTGTGGACTCATTACTTTTATACGCACATTAGTGCAAGGAATGAGTTTGAGACAAATCCTGACAGAGATAATATAGACGTTTGTAAAAAAAAAAAAATATGACTCTGTGGGGATAGTAGAGATACGTAGTTCAGAGGTAATATGAACATAAACTTTTTGTTTCCATTGTGGACCTATTACTTGTTGTGCACTAAGTGCAAGGAATAAGTTTAAGACAAGCCCTGCCAGAGGTAATATGGACGTAGTAGTTTTTGTGGACTTAACACCACTGACGTACTTAGAGTTGAGTACGGATGTTAAGTTTGAGATGACAACCGATATCAGAGGTAATATGGACATGATAATCGATAGTCAAAATTTCAAAAAGTTCGTTCAGAGGTAATATGGACGTGAATCATTCATTTCTATTGTGGACCAATTACTTGTTGTGCACTAAAGTGCAAGTGATAAGTTTAAGACAAGCCCTGCCAGAGGTAATATGGACGTAGCAGTTTTTGTGGACTTAACACCACTGGCGTACTTAGAGTTAAGTACGGGTGTTAAGTTTGAGATAATAACCGATATCAGAGGTAATATGGACGTAGCAGTTTTTGTGGACTTAACGCCACTGGCGTACTTAGAGTTAAGTACGGATGTTAAGTTTGAGATGCAAACCGATATCAGAGGTAATATGGACATGATAGAATATTGTAGACCTATTACTTATTGTGCACTAAAGTGCAAGTAATAAGTTTAAGACAAGCCCTGCCAGAGGTAATATGGAAGTAGCAGACTTAGCTGGAAGCAATTTTGTTTGGACGCAACATCCGGCAATGGAATGAAGGAGCAAATTATTACTTTGGAGTGAGATCAATTTGCAGTGACCCTCTTCTTGTTTATAAATGCAGAGTGATGACTTTGGCGTCGATTAACTCCTGGATTTTTCTTTTCAATACGTAGCATGCCCTTGTGGGATAATGAACGTACCGATGAAAGAGACAATATTCTGGGTCATCGATATTGCCAGCCCTTTTAAGGTGTCTGATGTTGGGTAGCCGAAGCTTGTTTTCCTTCATCAGCATATTGAAGATTTCAATGATATCATCATCATTGAAAAATAAAGTCCCCTTTGGCCTTCGGACTGCCGATCCCTGGATCGTACGGTCTTTAGGGAATACAGTCATGGTTGCATTGCCTTCGGATTCAGAGAGAATTCTATCCCTAGCTTTGGATGCTGCTCTATTTTGTCGAGGGAGACTACCCCCAGACAAGTCATTGTCCACTGAAGTAGATTTAGAAGGACCTACCTCTTGGGGTTTGGAATTCACATTAGATTCAGCATACCCTAACCCGAAACGAGTTCATTGACAGTAGGGATCACCAAGCAACGGTATTTGTCTACCTTTTCCAAATTGAGGCCTGGCTTCAACTTCAAATCGTAACCCATCTTTTGCATAATTTTCAAAGCTTGTGGGCTATATCGGTGGACTTGCATTCTTCGAGCATCAGAGTCTTGAGAATCTTCCTATAAAATTGGTTGATTTTGCATGCGGCCGAAGATGATTGGATGCTGATCGTCGTTAGTAGATGGGACAATAAAGACAGTATCTTTATATGTTGTGACAACGTTAGCTGTTGATGCTACTCCCCACAAAATCTCCACATTTTTAGTAGTTAAGGGCACTAAGTCATATTTTTGACCCCTTTCTTTGCGTTCCTGGATCAGATACGCATGCATGGTAGGAGGATTTACAGAAGACGAAAAAGAAGATAGCTTGTTCCTTCTGTTCACCTCAGTGGACATGCGGATATTGGGAACCCTAGTTTTCCCTGTGCCACCCGTATACAACAGGTTGGCCATCTGGATAGCGAATAATCTTCGAGGAGTGTGCCTTTTTGCAAATTGAGCCTTCTTCACGCTGAGGGACTCCACCTGGCATAATTTGGAGCTCTGCTCTGGCTGGCATAAGGGTGAGGAGGTCCTCAGTCGGCCATCAGTTCCTCGTGTAACCCGGAGGGCGGGCAGATTCTTCCCTTGCTGGTGTAGAGGCCGAAAAGTTGAGCAGTTCGCTACTTGCTTTCCCTTGCATAGATTGCAGGGATCATCTGGTTCTCCATAGAGGGCAGATGCAGTTTTACGTACGGAGCACGTCTGGAACTTCTGATTTGTCGCTGAGGAAGTTTTGTCTATTCTGACAGTGGCGGGAGACTAAATTTTATGCGCAGGGCGAAGATCGGACTTCTGGATTGGCGCTAAGGCATTTTCAGAAGTTTTGTCTATACCGCCAGTGGCGGAAGACTGAATTTTACGCGCAGGGCGCAGATCGGACTTCTGGATTGGCGCTAAGGCATTTCCAGAAGTTTTGTCTATACCGCTAGTAGCAGGAGACTGAATTTTATGCGCAAGGCGCGGAGGGAGCGATACTACAACCTCGTTGGTCGGAGAAGTCAGAGAGTCGGCAGGAATGGTAGGGGATGTCCGGGACATCCAGACCTTACGCAGCTTCCTGTTGTCTTGGACAGAGAGAGAGTGAGAGCTACCCCCCTGTTCGAAGCATATCTTTGTAGGCAGACTGGTCGAACTGGACGACCAGTGTCTTCTTCACGAATCCTACGGATACCGCATCGTGTTGAGCAATTACTTTCTCGTCAGATAAGAAAGATGTCCCCAGCAGAGTCGCCATCTTGTTTATGGTAATAAACGAAAAAAATATAAAATAGATGAGGTTTATACGAAACCCGCTCTTTGGTTTACAAACTAGCTTGTACAATTAATCCTATACGAGGATGTCGAGTACAATTTTTTAATTTGGGTAAATATTGCTATAGGAGTCTGATCTACGGTCGATTACTTTGTCCCTTGGACCACACGATGATGAAGAAGTGCCGTAGAAGACGGAAAGCAGCTTCGAAGGTTATAAAAGAGGGTTGATTCTCGATGCCAAAGTCGTTGATCACCACTCTTTGCCTGAGCTCTGGATTCTTCTCTCTCAAAGATTCTTCGACTTCTCTCCAATCTCTAATTTTTTTGACCTTGCTAAAATCTTCGACCCTTGGGGAATCTTTTTCTCGACCTTCGACCTCTGTGGACAGAGGTCTCTATTTATAGAGTTTTAGTGACAGTGACCACCCAGTCGGCGTAGAAGCCGAGCCGTGGAAAGTATGGCACCTCTTTACGTGATGGTTACAATAACCGTTGCCTGCGTATAAATGATCTTCTGAATGAGCGTGTAACGCGTGTCCCATTAAGAGATAATGCGTATAACTGCTGCGAAGGCCACGGCATAAAAGCCACGTAGGTAGTTATCCTTTGCATAGAGAAGGTTGGTGTAGAAGCCAATAACCTGTCACTATGGCGTAGACGCCAAAGAGTTATCAAACCGGCATAGAAACCGAATAGGCATAGAAGCCGAGCAGGCATAGAAGCCGAGTAGGCGTAGCAGCCGATGCGTAACGTGCCAGAGTGATAATGTGGACGTCTTAGCCGGAATTACGGCTTTTGGAGATATAATCAAATCTCTTGCATTAAATACGGAGATTTGCCATCATCCTGCACATTAAATGCAGAGGTGTATCTCGAAGGCCTGCCATTATTCTGCGTATTGAATGTAGAGACATGCCTCGAACCCTGTACGTAGAGCAGCTTTTGACGTGGCAGCCTATTTGTCTTTCGTGGAGCGTAAACAGCTCGTATTTGCCTGTGTAAAACTAGGCAGCGTATTTCCTTGTATGCGTAAAAGCAGTTTACGCCGAGAAGATGTCAGTAAACGACAGTTTGGTGATATTAATCAAATCTCTTGCATTAAATACAGAGATCTGCCATCATGCGCATTAAATGCAGAGATCTGCCATTATCCTGCGCATTAAACACAGAGGCTTATTTTGAAGACCTGCCACCATTATGCGCATTAAGTGCAGAGACGTTCCTCGAGCTCTGTACGAAGAGAAGCTTTTGATGTGGCAGCCTATTTGTCTTCTGCGGAGCGTAAACAGCTCGTATCTGCCTGTGTAAAACTAGGCAGCGTATTCCCTTATATGCGTAAGAGCAATTTATGCCGAGGAGATGTCAGTAAACGACGGTTTGGAGATATAATCAAATCTCTTGCATTAAATGCAGAGATCTGCCCTCTTCCTGCGCATTAAACGCAGAGGCGTGTCTTGAAGGCCTGCCATTATTCTGCGCATTAAATGCAGAGACGTGCCCGAAGGCCTGCCATTATTTTAGCCGTCGTCTGGGTAGCCGTGTAGTACTCTTTGTCAGGAGTTAGACGTCAGGTTCACTGCATGATTTTGACAGGTTTATTTTGGGGAATACGAAGCGTTCCTCGTACGATTCAATGCTGCATTGAAAGCGGATGAGTTTTACGCCATAAAGGCGATATAACACTCTTTTTTACTCTGAAGCAGCCTGGACGTACAGCATTATGCGGATAGTCCTTGAGCTTTAGATTTTTACGCTGTACTTTAGCGTGAAAGCTCTGTTGTACGTCGATGGCTCTGAAGCTAGCTTTTTACGCTGCCCAGCATTAAAATGCTACGTATAGCTACTCAGCATATTTTTCATGCTTCTACACACACAACACAAACCACCAACACAACCTCTATATATATAAATATATATATCAATCTATCTATACATATACATACATACAATCACATATGGATATATATATATATATATATATATATATATATATATATATCAAGGTATCACTCTATATATGTATATACAAACACAACTAGCTATAGATAGATATATATATACTCACACACATATAATCAAACACACACACACATACATATATATATGCAAGTATATATATATATATATATATATATATATATATATATATATATATATATATATATATATATATATATATATATATATATATATATATATATATATATATCACTATGTACTCCTATATATACACATAGACACACACTCATATACACTACTATATACATATATATATCACTTAAGTATCATCTATATATATAATTACACATATACGTATAGCAAAGAGGACAAAACATCAAACATGTGGAGTACACCACACCCGTATCATACTAAATCTATGATACGCTTGCGATACGGCTCCACCACACAACCAAACGCATCTCGGAGGACACAAACTAGTCTAATATCTAATATTAATAATACGTATAGTAATTAGAATAACTACGTGTCCGTGTCACAATATGATATGTACAAGGCCTCGTGTCGGAGGAAAATTCCCCAAATTAACCTATTTTGTGAAATTGATGAGATACGGCCTACACGTACCCAATTATGGACATGACACTAGTCACAAACAAGCAATCATATGTCATTTAGAATTATTAGACTCAATGATAACCACTATATATGCCAATCTCAAAATTTCCTCCAAAATTGGCACCAAAATGCCCATAACTTCCACCGTAGGTCTCCGATGAACCTAAAACTAATTTCTATGGGTAGCCTATGTATGTGGATTAGCTTGTCATGGTTAAATATCAGATCTAGAGTCTATTAGAAGGGGAAAAACTGAAATATATCTATTAGGAGATGGATTCCTAATAAAAAGTCTCCAAATGCCAAGTAGTTCCTCTCCTTGTAGATCTTGGCCTCCTCCTCCTTTCTCCTTACTTCCTTCTTGTAGATTCTTGATGTAGAAGACTCAATAAAGAATTTGGTAAGGGATTTGTGAAGAATTGGTACAGAATTGATGAGGGAAAGAAGAAAATTGGAAGAGTAAAATTGTAGATCTAAAGAATTTGGGAATTAAAATAAAATGAGCACTCTCTCTCTCTTCCTACTAGGGCTGGCCATGTAACCCCCCTCCAAGCAATGTGAAATGTCTCAATTACCCCTTGGGGCCTCTCATGAAAAAATTAATTAGGGGAGAAGGTTCTATTCTAATGGTCTATCTAATTAATCCAACCTCCAAATCCATGGGCCTAATTCATGGGCTCAAACTAAACTCATCCAAAATATTGGTTCATGTATTCTAATAAATGGGTTAGGTCCACTATACAAGTCTAAAATAAATCTACAACTAGCAAACAATATATAATACAATAATTAAATAATCATGCATGTACAAATATTAAATACAACAATCCTAAAATTAAAATTACCCATGCCAATTACCAAACTACTCTTGAGTAAAAATATGAGGGTGACAATCCTACCCACCTTAGAAAAATTTTGTCCTCAAAATTAAGGAAGAAACTAACTACAAAAAGTAAACAATACAATGCAAGAAAGAATTATACCTCACGGCTCGAACAGATATGGATATCGCTCGTGCATCTCGGTCTCTCGCTCCTAGGTACTCTCTCCTAGCGAGTGATGCTTCCATGCGACGCACACCAAAGGAATCGTTTGGTTTCTATGCACCTTCTCTCTCCAATCCAGAATCTCCACTGGCTGCTCTGGATAGCTAAGAGTAGGGCCCACCTCTATCTCTGAGTGATCCAACACATGACTGGGATCTGTCACGTACTATCTCAACCGTGACACGTGAAACACATTGTGCACTCCCTCCAGTGCAGGTGGTAATTCTAGTCTGTAAGTGACTGCACCGACCCTCTCAAGAATACTAAAATATTCGATGAATCGTGGACTAAGCTTTCCGCCTCCACCGAAATAAATCATGCCACGTGTCAGAAAAATCCTCAAGAAAACCAGACCGCTAACCTAGCACGAAACACAACCTTAGCACTCTCACAAACAACAATCAAACACAACCAAAACAAACTAATGCTATACCTCAAACTCCAAAGGTCTTCGGTGGCTATCGGTCCAATACCGATGCCTGTCTTGGGCCACTCAAAGTCTGTCCCTGATAAGCTTTACCTTCTCTGCTGCATCCACTACCATCTCTGGTCCCAATAAAGCTCTATCACTAACATCATCCCAGGACAACGGAGTGCGGTACCTCCGTCCATACAATGCCTCGAATGGTGATATCTCGATACTGGCTTGGTTGCTGTTGTTGTATGAAAACTCTACTAAGTGAAGGTGATCCTCCCAAGAACCTCCAAGATACAAAACATAAGTGTGTAGCATGTCCTCGAGAGTCTGAATAGTTCTCTTCGACTGTCCGTCCGTCTAAGGGTGATAAGCGGTACTGAACTTGAGCTGAGTGCCCAAGCTAGCCTGCAAACTCCTCCAGAAATAGGACATGAAGCGACTATCCCGATCAGAGACTATGCTCACTGGAACACCGTGCAATCTGACAATCTGGCGTACGTACAGCTCTACGAGCTTCTCCGTAGATGTACCCACTTTAAATGGCAAAAAGTGGGCTGATTTGGTCAACATGTCCACGATGACCCAAATCGCATCTTCGTCTCCTAGAGAACGTGGAAGTCCCGATATAAAATCTTGGAGCATCGGATCCTAGCTCATCTCAGCCTCCTGCAATAGATAAACAAAAGCAGACTTATTTTGACAAGCCTTTGCGGAAGGATACAGCGCAGGGAATGGAGAAGCCCAACAACTTTGATATATTGGCACAACTCACCAATACTCCAGCCAAACCATTGCTCTTTGAGCTCTCTGTCTCTCCAAAGACACCCGAGATGCTCTTAGCGAGGTATTGTAAAATATTAACAATTACTTGGCACAGGTCAAGCCACCGACCGAGGACCCCACTGCATGTCCCCACTGTAATAATGTGATGGAGGCAATACCCAATATTACGTTCTTGCAACAGGACATGTTGCTAAAAAAACAGGCACGATCTTTCTCTGTACTATATAGGGTACATCGGGGCTGTTAAAGTGGACCAGATGCACATTGACCCTCGTTCTTCTATCAGCATCATCTGCATAGTCTACTTCAGACCCTGAAAATCCTAATGTAACGGTTGGCAGTAACCAATACCACCATCAGCAAATTCAATGTCGGAAGGAGCTACCCTCTGATTAAAACTTGCTTGAAATATCAGGTCGGCGACTTACGAACATTGGTCACCTGTTACGTCATAGACATAGATGTGTCCTACAACGTCTTATTGGGACGTCCATGGATACATGAGTACATGATTATACCATCTACTCTGCACCAATGTTTGAAGTTTGTTGACGATCACAGCATCGTCAGAACAGAATTTGCCGATGTCGATCCATTCAAAGGGGTCGAGGCATATTACTCTGACTTAATCCTGTACAAGCAAGTCCTCAAAGAGGAGGGTAGTAACGACGCCGACAATAAAGCAGAAGTAGGAACCACACCAGACGAAACTTTGAGGGTCCGTCTCAGAGGACAAGATCCTAACATAAATCCTCCCCTTGTGGTGAAACTCCACAAGAATGTGCCGAAAGCTTTTACCCCTCCGAAACCTCTAGTGGTAAAACTCCACAAGAAGGCACCAGAACCATTGGTCGTTTGCCTACGAAGGCCAAATCAACCACCTAATGAAGATCATTTACGCATTACTGCTTTAAAACCACTAGTGGTAACAATTCTTAGGGGATCTCTGAAGCCATCACTCACATTGGAGGAGTAGCCCAGAAAAGACGAACTGGAGGAATACATGGCTGCTCATGATGATGCCCCTTCTCTTGACGATGTAATCTCTGGAGAAAATATATCTTACTTCATTAATAAAGGGTTATCTTTGAACTACTCTGATGTTACACGTTTAAGTACAATATATTCCTTAGAGCACGGTATAGGCCTGCAGCTACATACATAGGTGACTACCACCTATGCAATGAACTGAATCCTCCCTAGCTAAAACTCTTATTTTATAGTTCCAGCAAGAAGGAGGGGTGACAAACCCATCATCTTTGGCAGAATAGAATGTCCTCAATACTTTATCTCCGAGAAACAAGAACCAGAACATGAGGGTAAAAGAATGCAAACATACTTCTACAGCTCATAAGCTAAGCACCTTATCCAGAAGATGTGTTATGATCTTAAAAGTGACTGAGGCCTAAATTATGGCAAAGATCGGCTACTGCCTCTACATCTCCTCACTCCTACGGGAAAATTTGAGGATTACTACCACAAGACTCGACACGGTCTAGGGTACGGTACACCTCCATCTACTCCCGAAGACTCGGAGGAGGAAGCAAGTGTATTCTCACTCTTAAGAATCCTCTACTTGGGACTCCGATACAAGCATAGGTGATATTTTTAAAAAGACGCTATCTGCCAATATAGCATCAACACAAACTGAGGAAGACGATGAGGACCCACTTGAACCCTTCAAGGTTGAGCCATGGGCCCAATGCATGGACGCACAGTGGAAGCTACGGTTCGAACAACGAATACCTCGTACTGAGGAAGAGGTCGTACAAGTTGACATGGGTGATAAATTTGCCCCTAAACCTATCTTCATCACAAAAGTTTGTCCGGTGAAGATCGTGAATCCCTACTGCAGCTCGTAAGAGAGTATATTGATGTCTTTGCCTGGAGATATGAAGACATACCGAGATTGGCCCCCCAGATCACAGTCAACAAACTCAACATCCTGCCAAACGCCAAGCCAATGAAGCAGCAGCAACGACGGTTCTATCAAGATATCATAAATGCCATCAAAACTATGGTAAACAAACTAATTGCCAGTAGCTTCATCCGAGAAGAACAACATTTGGATTGGGTTGCTAATATTGTGCCCATCATCAAGAAGAACGAAAAGATCTAAATCTGCATAGACTTTCACTATCTAAATAAGGCATGCTCGAAGGACAATTTCCTCTCCCGATCACGGACATAATGATCGATAACATATGTGGTTTTGAGTGTATGTCCTTCATGGATGGGTTTTTGGGCTATAACTAGATCAATATGTCCCTAGACAACAAAAATTATACGTCGTTCCGAACACCAATAGGGGTATTGCTACACAGTCATGCCCTTTGGTCTAAAGAATACAGGTGCTAAATACCAGTGATCTATGAGCACCATCTTTTGCGATCATCTGCATAAGACATTTGAGTGTTATGTCAATGACATTGCTGTCAAAAGTCACTTCCAAGATGACGACCTCAAAGATCTGAGGATGGTATTCGATCTAATAAAGGTGCACCAGCTAAGAATGAGCCCTACCAAGTCTTTCCTGGGAGTCTCTAGTAGCAAGTTCCTGATCATATAGACCCTGAGAAGACCAAAGCAATCCTTGAAATGCATCCGTCAAAAAATCTTAGAGAGCTTTGCGACATTAAAGGAAGATTGGCATACATCAAGAGGTTCATATCAAACCTCTCTAGACGTTGGCAGCCGTTCACTCAGCTTATAGAGAAGGGAGTCTCCCTTGTCTGGACTTAAGAATGCAGCAAGCATTCGACGACAACAAGAGGCATCTTATAAGTCCCCCAGTCTTGGTAGCCCCTGTTATAGGAAGACCCTTCTTGCTATATGTGCGTGCAATTGATCACTCTCTGTCATGCCCCAGTTCTAAAATACGTAGGACTAGGAATACGTAAGCATGCCAGCCGTATGTACATGGAAACTCCAATATATGGAAATAATACACATACGTACGATATTTTACGAATAATAATAATTTACAAGTGGTATAGAACTTCACAAGTCACAGGCAATACTAATCTCATCCACAAAACCAAATAGAAATATATAATCAAATATGGCAATGTACCAAGTATGAAAATAGTCGAGAAGAACTAGTAGTCGGGTAGAGACAAATCCACTACCAACTAGGATATGAAAGACAACAAAATAAGTACATCTTCTAGTGATCAAGAAGCTCGAAGGGAAGACCTCCTCAAAAGAGAAAGAAGTAGCCAGTCCTGATCCGTGCTCCAGTAAATAATCATGATCTTCTATACCTGAAAAGAGTGCCAGGTCCTCAGAGGGACATAACAAGTACACAAAAAATCGACATGCATTAAAGTAAAGCAGTAACAATAAATAGGGTAAATAACTATCTATGTGAAATGCACTTGAGACATCTCTAGTGGCGCATGCGTGGGAAGAAATAGAAGAACAGTCGTCTCACCAGGCGTTCCGTAGAACTCGGGGAGTACAGTAAGAAACAGAAATCCCACACACTCACTAGTCGATCCTCCCCTCCCAATGAACTATCTGAACCGTATATGTGGTGCAGACATAATGCAACGACATTAATAAAATCTAGAATCTAAACTAACACAAACAACTAACACAAGACATAAACTCATGTACCGATGGACAGTCAATACGCTGGTTCATGCACTCACTCACTCACTCAGTGAACATGTTTGAAATAGTGTCAGGTCAGAAGATACCACATATCTTTAAAACATACTATAGAAACATGGAATAGATGCAACCTTGCGACCGACATCCATGTGCCCCCAAATAAAAAACTCACCAGATGGATCGCATAGACACCATACTACCCAGAAAAGGGATACCCATGGGGTCCAAACAAGCATCCTGACAATAAGCTGCATGTCGACCTAACATGATGTCCTGATAAGAAAGATAGTGCCTGATACAAAATCCTGAAAAAAATATTTTTTTATGATCACCTCTAAGCATGAGAACACACTAAGAGACAAAAGTCTCAAGGATGGTTCACAGCCACGTGAATAATGCGACAAAAAGATTCCATACGTCTTTGGCCCACGCATCCCAGATGCCAAGCGGTCCATGCATCTCTTGCCCACGCATCCCAAACTCCATGCGTCCCAAGCGACTCTGGCCTATGCGTTCCAGACTCCATACGGTCCATGCGTCTCTGGTCCCGTGTGTTCCAGACTCCGTACGTTCCATGTGTCTTTGGCTAGATGTGTCCCAAATTCTATGTTGACCAAGTCTTACTGTTACAACTGAGTGGTCATCTCCAACCAAATAGCGGCCACATGTCCATTTGACCAAGTCGCGCCTACACAATTAAGAACCGCCTAGATACTCAGCAAATAACAAAATTCAACAAATGCTCACATAGCAGTGAAGTCCGAATTCCCGTGAATAGCTGCAGCACCCTTCCGTTGAGAGGGAACACATGGCAAACCTCGCCACCTATGCGACCCGAAGTCCATATGGCCACAAATATGACTATAAATAATATAGTACTACCCCCATGCAAGAGGCTGATGGCTATCTGTGAATCAACAATCAAGGGAGAGAGAAGAGCTTCTTCATCGGATCGTCCATGGAGTAAAAGAGAGTTGCTACACTCCCAACCTCCATCGTTACTCCCCAAAAAAAAATTTGTACTTAGATTGTCTCCTTGGACTCTTCTTTGTACTCTCTTAGTTTGTTATATCAAATCTAGTTCTCTAGTTCTTGTTTTGATATTAAATGGCAAACACGGTGGTGACTCTACTGGGGACTTCCTTCTCCTCTATTGAGAAGTCGATGACGCAGTCCGATGCGGCCAAGCTCGGCTCGACACAAAAGATGCTGGTGGTCTGCTTCGACCAGCAAGTGTTCCAGAACATGCTCTCTGGGGACAGCGCGAGTCCTTCTTCGAGGCAAGCAAAGCCCAAGATGACCCGCAGGACGTGGGTAGAAAAGGTTGTTGCACCTCACCCAACTACGGAGCATGCGCTCCCCGCCTCTCTACCAACCGCAAGGACCGTAAATTATGCGGCCACTGTCTATACGACAGCCTCTTCCAGCCAAAATGGTGCTCTCCATCCGAGGAACCATAGAACGTGCATGGCTAAGGCCGCTGCTATAATGCCCCACTCCGCGTCGGCATTATGTATCAAGGTGAGTGGGCAGAACTTTGTTCTTTGATTCTTGCATGCCTTAATAATAATCTGAGTTTTTGCTTATAATATTTTCATAAGAGAATGATAGAACCTGCCTTGCATGTTAATGAACGAACTCACCTAGCTTGTCTTTGAAACAAATATGTCTGCTTAACGAGAATCCTGATAGCTTATCTAAGAGTGCATGAACATGTTCACTATCCCATATGCTCCGAGAGAACCATATCGTGCCTGAATGTGTTCAAATAATAAGTCGGCTTGCCCTACAACAACGATAGCTATTCTGATGGTTCGTCTCGTCTACATACTAAAGTTTATTTGATAGTGTTTCTTTGCATTCGCATCGGTCGAATAATGGCTTTTGGTGGAGAGCTGAACTGCATGTGTCACGGCTGTTACCATGATAGTGAAAAGCAACCATGCGTCACAGCTGCCATTAGCATCAGATGAATGAGTCATTGGTATGTTGGTCCAACAGTTGCCGATCCTGAGATACTCGGGACCGCCTTGCATATAGCTAAGTTCATTGTGTTGGCTTTGATAGATGGACTGCCCCTAAGATGTGCATGTATGTCTAGCTATGCATTCTGTCCTTCGAGTCCTACGAGATACGTTGTGCACACCCTGAAACAGAATGAACGGCTTGCTTGCTTATATTCAATATGAAACTCTATTTTCTAAAGATGTTTCCAAATAATGTAATATGACTCCGTTCTTCTGCTGCATGAAACGAACCTAAGTAAAACTAAAAAGATCACTAGTAATATGATATTTTATAACATGATTACATAGTGTTAGTTTTAGTGAATGCTTACTTCTGTTCAATTTTTTTATCTCACTAGTACTTATAAAAGTGCTGACCCACAAACAGTTTATTTGCTTACAGGTACTGGATCGTCCGAAGAAACGATAGGCGTGCCTCAGTCCCTAAGACCCAGAATCCTGGTTTCGATTGTGCCCCAAGATTGCTATCATATAAGGGGGCATAATGTATGGAACGAATGTCTTTGCATAAGAGAACCCAGTCCCTCGATTTATCCTGAATACTCAATTGGCTAAATGTATTGCATTGCCACAATGTCCCTTTCTGCTGCTTACTCGATTGATGCAATGATAGCCAACAAATAACTTAAACGATAAAGCTTTGTGCGGGCGCAACCCCAGGCCCGCACGGCATCACATCCCGATATTCTCCCAATGGGCCATCCCTTCCTCCCACCCGTGGGACAGGCGCCGAGGTGCGATATTGCGCGTCCGGTGCTCCGAGGTACGGTGATTCGAGTTCGGTTCAATCTGGCTACGCGGGCGAGGCGGTGGTCCGACCGGGCTGCCCCACGGTTCACGAGGCAGGGGCGTGACATAATGGTATCAGAGCGAAATCGATCTCTTGGCCTAAATCTGTTGCTATGACTCTGAGATATTGCTTGATATGGTATTGCAATAGAGCATTCCATACAATAAGTCCATAGATATTCTCAAAGTGCAAATGTTTTCTGAACTTGATTTGCTTGATTGTTTCGATTGAGTACGGCGAGGGATGGCACTATCGCTGCTCGAAATATCGAGAAGTTTATCCTTGAAGTTTTGAGGATAAAACTTTTTGTTGTTTGGTAAGTATATAATGCCCCACTCCGCGTTGGCATTATGTATCAAGGTGAGTGGGCAGAACTTCGTTCTCAGATTCTTGCACGCCTTAATAATAATCTGAGTTTTTGCTTGCAATATTTTCATAAGAGAATGATAGAACCTGCCTTGCATGTTAATGAATGAACTCACCTAGCTTGTCTTTGAAATAAATATCTCTGCTTAACGAGAATCCTGATAGCTTGTCTAAGAGTGCATGAACATGTTCACTATCCCATATGCTTCGAGAGAACCATATCGTGCCTGAATTTGTTCAAATGATAAGTCGGCTTGCCCCGCAACAACGATAACTGTTCTGATGGTTTGTCTCGTCTGCTTACTAAAGTTAATTTGATAGTGTTTCCATGTATTCGCATCGGTCAGATATTGGCTTTTGGTGGAGAGCTGAACTGCATGTGTCACGGCTGCTACCATGATAGTAAAAAGCAACCATGAGTCACAGCTGCCATTAACATTAGATGAATGAGTCATTGGTATGCTGGTCTAACAGCTGTCGATCTTGAGATACTCGGAGACCGCCCTGCATATAGCTAAGTTCATTGTGTTGGCTTGGATAGATGGACTGCCCCTAAGATGTACATGTGTGTCTAGCTAGGCTTTCTGTCCCTCGAGTCCCACGAGACACGTTGCGCACACCCTGAAATAGAATGGCTTGCTTGCTTATATTCAATATGAGATCACTAGTAATATAATATTTTACAACATGATTACTTAG
Source organism: Iris macrosiphon (assembly GCA_036927795.1). Classification (NCBI taxonomy): domain Eukaryota; kingdom Viridiplantae; phylum Streptophyta; class Magnoliopsida; order Asparagales; family Iridaceae; genus Iris; species Iris macrosiphon. The sequence goes on along the minus strand of JAYESA010000018.1, from coordinate 64,722,541 downwards.
TGTTGGTTTTAGTGAATGCTTACTTCTGTACAGTTCTTTTATCTCACCAGTACTTATAAAAGTGCTGACCCACCAACAGTTTACTTACTTGCAGGTACTGGATCGTCCGAGGGAGCGATAGGCGTGCCTCAGTCGCTAAGACCAGAAATCCTGGTTTTGATTATGCCCCGAGATTGCTATCGTATAAGGGGGCATAATGTATGGAACGAATGCCTTCGCATAAGAGAACCCAGTCCCTCGATTTGTCCCAAAAACTCAGTTGGCTAAATGCATTGCATTGCAATAATGTCCCTTTCTGCTGCTTACTCGATTGATGCGATGATAGCCAACAAACAACTTAAACAATAAAGCCTTGTATGGGCGCAACCCCAGGCCCGCATGGCATCATGTCCCGATATTCTCCCAACGGGCCATCCCTTCCTCACACCCGTGGGATAGGCGCCGAGGCGCGGTGATGCGCGTTCGGTGCTCCAAGGCGCGGTGATTCGCATCGAATTTAATCCGGCCACGGGGGCGAGGCGGTGGTCCGACCGAGTGGCCCCTCGGTTTACGGGGCCGGGGTGTGACAGCTGCGCCCCACCCAGGCCAGAGCAGACACTTCCAGCCTCTCACTTTGTTGCCAATAACGGTCATCGGACGAACACCCATAACGTCTATATCAATGCGGCATCTAGTTCAGCACCCAGACTCTGGCAGAAGAAAATACTACGTTGTTAGACGTCCTGGTGCTGAGGTAACTTCTATGTAACCAAGGACAAGACCTCATAAGACTGCCCATTCGGCATCAACTCACAACCATAGACAGCAGGTCGCATGCGGCCCCAATAGCAACAAAACATCTATTTTTGATCGTATCTTCTGTGGCACAGATCCTATGTGACCCACTGAGAATAGTAAAAACCCAAAGCTGGACTCTTCATATTACGAGCCTGCGGTAGCTAAGCTAAAGAAGTCTAGGGAAATACGAGCCCGTCATGCTCAAGCAACTGCTCATACGACTGACCGCCAACAGACATCGCTAGTTATTATGCGAGCCTCTAACGGACAGCTGTACAAGACTTACCCATTCGTCCAGCCCACAGGGACCAATGGATAGGGCTAGTCTCAAAAGTCTTCAACCAGTACCTTAAGGCAAGTTCGTATATGAACCCCAGGCCAGGGACCAAAGACAGCACCTACGCATCCGTGTGCCCGGGATACCCGAACTCAGAAAGAGGATGCAAAGGTAAAACACCCTTCGTATGATTTGCCTGACGTGATTACTCACAAGCACAAAGCAATGGAAACAACTATGACGTCCAACTTGCCCTCTCTGAGGCACAGCTGTGCCAACATCACTATCAACTGCTACTACAATAAAGCAGCAGTACTCATCGACAGGCAGTCGTCCTTCCAGCGACTGCACCAAAAAATACCAACCCAGTAGGAACCCTGTCACGACCCGTACCCGATGTAAGGATACTAGTCGGAAACAACGCCCAGCCTACGCCGCAGAATCGGTGGTAGAACGCTGTCTAGATAGTCTATCTAAAGTAATGAACCACCAATAATGATAGAATACTCAATCACAGAACTAAGATAGAATAAGCATGAATCAGATAAGAATAGAATAGTCATCATACAACTCATGAGTTTAAAATAATACATCAATGAGTCTGAAGAGTAACAAAAATAAGCTGGAGACAAATCCAGTACAAAAGAATACTATCATACTACAAAGCTACAACTCCAGGGTCAACTGTCTTAGTTGGGATAAGTCCCTCTTGAGCCAGGGTCTCAGAATCTAAACCTACAACATCCTGGGGTCCATAATAGGTAGGGTACTCCTCAGTGTCATTTGGAAAAATATATCCAGTCAGGAAAGGAGCAGAGTACATCTCTAACAGCAGTTCTAATCTATGATAAAAACTATGTAACAGTAAATAGCTGTGGATAAACAAGATGCACAAAATAGATACAAGAGATATATAGACAATAAGGAAATACTGGAAAGAAATACAATAATGAACAATATGCCAATGAAACAATAATACTAATGACTAAGTATGTGAGTACTAGCTTAACATGTGATCGGCTTGGGCAAGATACAATGCGGCCTGGCTAATCATACGTGCGGTGCATGATCAACACTATTCGCTTACCAATACTTTATACAATAGGGATTTGATCACATATCTATACTAATACTCCCCACCCCCAACTGGTATAATAGATCCAACCACGGTATGCTATGGCACTAGATTCCCCAAGAAAAGAGTGACTCCTCCCGAAAATCGGTGTCTGTACATGTACAAGATAACCAATGAAACAATACTTGCACCATATACACCATATACCAAGGAATAACATCTCATGACGAGATCCGGATATACCAATCGGTGTAACCATAGTGTCAAGAGAAACATGTATATCTATACTAGATACAACGAACATAGAGGATATCATAAATGAGAAACTATCAGAGAATGTACTCGCCTGAAGTCCAATGAAAAGTCTCACAGATGTCTGACTCGGTGCCTCGAAGACCTAGATATGGAATACCACATTAAAACAAGGTCCCGGAAAGAGAATAAGTCAAACTAGTCAACTTCTAGGTCAATAAATCAATTCTAAGTTAAAAGTCAACTATGGTCAACTCTAAAGTCAACTAAAGTCAAACATGGTCAAACCAAGGTCAACCTCACAAGACATCTATATAAATAATATAGAATAAAAATACAACAATTAGAAATCAAGGTTTGATCCCCATTGGTACCCACACAAAGTATACTTAAGATACAATATTATACACTCTAATATAAATTATATACAAACCAATATTTATACAAATAATATAATATATCACTACTAGTATTATACTACACAAAAGCACATATATATACATATATATATATATACAATTATAATATATAAAATATAATTTAAATCTGCCAATTTATCACTGAAACAGTGAACTGAAATACAAATATATAAAATAGACTTATAGTAACAGTCTGACTGTCACAGAAGAACTGTCACAGAAAAGCCGAATAATAAACCACTGCTGCCTCGGATTTGCTGACAGTTAAACTGTCGCAGAAAATTGTCACGAAAAATCGCTGCATTTTCCCGCCGCTGCATTTAATGACAGAACTGTCATTAAATGCCAAAAAGCTACAGCGGCTGCTGTATCCGACCGAATAATGACAGTTTTTAACTGTCATTAAACCCACTGTTACCAAAAGTAAACTATATATATATAAAAATATATATATATATAAAAACATAAATATATAAAATAATATCTATATATATAAAACAATTAATATAAATATATACACTTATATTTATATACACATAAACTTACACATTTAAATATTAATAATTACTAAACACAATGCACATATTAATGTACATATTTTACATGGCTAGAAGCACACATAAAAATACATTCATTAATATACAAATAATTATATAATAATTATAAATAATATAATTACACATAAATATATTTTATAAAACCTTTATGTATAATTTATTTTATTAACATAAGTACATATATAATTTCATGCAAGAAGCTACATATATATATATATATATATATATATATACATCACATTAGAACACATAGAAATATATAGATCTATGCTACAATAAATACCATAATAAATACACTAAAATAATATATAATATCTATATATATTTACTAATTATAAATGAAGAATTTAAAGCATAAATAATTAGATCTACACATAAACACACCAAATTGGAAAGTCTCACACCGTATCCCACTAGATCTAGAATACGCATGTGACACGAGTCCAACACACAACCAAATGTACCCCGAAGGACACAAACAAGTCACAAATAATATTTATGAAAAAATCAAAGTGTCAAAAGTAGATCTATGTGTCCGTGTCAAAATACGACATGTACAAAGCCCCGTGTCGGAGGAAACCCCCAAAATGACACGTATCACCAAATAGTTGGGATACGAACCACAAGTACCAAATATGGACACGACACAAGCCCCAAACACATAAGCACATGCCCAATTGATCTATAGGATCAATTGACACACACAACAAAATATAAATTCGGAATTCCAACAAAATTGACACAAAAAGTACCATAACTTTCTCCATGGGTCTCCTATGAACACAAAACAAAGTCCTATGGGTAGTACATATATATAGGTTGATTTTACATGATTAAATCTCAGATTTAGAAGCTATTTTAATGGGAAAAACTGAATTATACCTATTGGGAGATGGATTCTCAATGAAACCTCCAATTGAGATGAACTTGCTTCCAAATTGTAGATCCTTGCTCCTCTTTGTAGATCCTTGCTTCCTCCTTCTAGATCCTTGCTTCTCAACTTTCTAATGGTGAATTGGGAAGAATTTGGAATAAATTTGGTGGAGAATTGGAATGGAAATGGAGGGAATTTGGGAGTGGGAAATTCTAGATCTAGATTTGGAATGAGAATGAGAGGAGAGAGAAATTTCCCCCCCTCTAATATAGGCCGGCCATGCCCCCTTCCCCAAGAAATTGTAAAATGTCCAATGTACCCCTTGGGGCCTCTCATGAAGAAATAATTAAGGAATGAAGCTTCTAGTCTAATCACTTAATTAATTTAATCCATCTCCTTAACCATGGGCTTTCTAAATGGGCCAAGTCTAACTATTTAATTCATGTTGGTCCATGGGTCCAAACTAAACTAGTTGGGTCTACTAAAATAAGTCCAAAATAATTAAATAACATCCAACAATAATTAAATAATACAACAAAAATTATTTACCATGCACAATATTTATTTAAATAGGAAATTACTAAAATACCCTTTTTACTAAAATGTGGTAGTGACAAACCCGGAGATCAGGTACAAGTATCAGAGGAGGAGGAGTTGTCCTTCATCTTATGCTACTCAACTAGAAAGCTTCCTGCCACCAAGAAAAGAAAGAGGTCAGATACCTCCAGTCCGACGCTCTCTACCGTGGCATCACGAAGGCGATTACCTGGAAGGCTGACGATGGCATCTACAGAAGGCGTCTTCCAAGGCACCTGCTCAAGGAAGAAGCTGTCAGCCCCTGGGGGTAGTTCATCCTCAGAACCCCTGGGGGTGGCCAAAGCTGGGGTAGTGTACCCCTGGACATACGCGACAACTCGGTGTTCCGAGGAGACTATGATTCTCAGGAAACAGACTCTGAGATCCCGAAGTGTATCTACTCCTACCAGGATGACACAATCTTCTACGCTGGGGTAGTAACCCCTCTGAATTTGAGTATGACATAACGGCTCCCGCCCTCCTTGAAGACCACTCACTACATGGGTCTGAAACAGGGAGCACGACATCTACTTCCCCCTCCATTTCTTTCCGTGTGAGGACGGTGTACATGGCCGGAGACGACCATGAAGGCCCCAGTAACCGTTAGCGCCTCGATATGCTCGAAGCCATGATGCACGTGATGAGTTTATCAATGCAAGCTTTGACCCAAACAATATTGGAAATCAAGACAAACATGTCCTCCCAGTCAACAAGGGCCTCTGGGCAAGCAAACCCGGATCCCGGGACCAACGGAGATTAAATACGACCGCTCCACCCGTGGGCGGCGATCCTCTTCTACCTGGATCGCTGACGCCTTGGCAAGACATAAAGCTTAGGAAGCAAGGAGTGAGGTCCAAGAACTTTGGACTCGCCTAGACTCCATGAGCAATCGGGAATCACTTCGTGATCTTGGGGTGCAACAACCACACCCGATAGAGTGGAGGAATGTATCGTATCCGTCCAAGTAGAAGCCTTTCAACATTAACATGTTACACGGGAAGTCCTCCCCTCGTCGCTTCATGAGCTACTTCGAGATCACCACGGGACAGTTACCTCGCAGCGATGCTATCCTTACCACGCTCTTCATCGGATCATTGGTAGGGGTAGATTTTGATTGGTTCTACAGACTCGAAGATAACTATATCTCATCATTCGATGACCTCAAGCGTCTATTCCTTAACAGATTCTATGAGACATGAAATGATATGACAATGTCTTCTCTGATGGACGTCGCCCAAGGAGAGAAGGAACTGACGATAAACTACATCGATCGGTTCCGACAGGCCACGCTAAGGTTGCCTTCTGGCAATCCTGAGGCCACACTCATGGAGATATGTCAGAAGAATATGCTCCCAGCAGTCAGCCTCTAGATGGACGAGAGCCAGTTCAAGGACTGGACAACGTTCATTGTAAGTGCTGTCAACGCTGAGAAAAAGCTCAAAGACGCTTGGCACTTAGGGATCCATATCTCTACTACTGAGGAAAAGGGCAAGCGTCCGAAGAACAACAACAACAACAACAATAACAACAACAATAATGGCGGCAATAGCAGCCGCGATGGAAAGGGAAAACAGGCTATGGTCGCTACCTTGACCAAGAAGCCTGAGAAAAAACTGGCAGAGCCTCCAAAACCAAAGGAGACTTACTCTTTCGAAGATGCTGATGTCAAATCCATCTTCGATATGCTGATGCAGGGAGGCAAAATCTGGCTCCCCGATGTCAGACGTCAGCCTGAGGCAGCAGAGATTACCAACCCGAAGTACTGTCACTTTCATCGCTACGTCCATCACCCGACGCAGGAGTTCTATACCCTGAAGAGATACATCTAACATCTAATAGACACCAAGGCTCTTTTCCTGGACTTCGATGATGTGACGGTCGCCGCCAATATGGTGTCCCTCCAGTTTGGCAACTTTTCACTGTCGGAAGCCCAAGACGGAGTAGTCCCAGTCTCTAAGGCGACTATGGAAGTGGTCAACCTTCCACCAGCTCAAGACCAGACGGTCGAACTAATACCTCTTGCTACACCATGTGAAGAGTTCATATGGGTCCATCTTGACCTCGTGCCAGACTTGACACAGCCTGCGGCATCCTCCACCGCCAAATCTAAAGGCAGGAAATCGAAGACCTGTTACGCAGTTTCCTCCTTGGCTGAAGAGCTGGCAGTAGGCACAACAAGGTCAGACGCAATATACTAACTGATGCACGACGATATGCCCTCGGTTGTTGTTCCTACCACCACGAGTCTCGGTCCATCTCAGACCCCACCGGTGGACAAGGCCAAGCAGAAGAAGATACGCTTCGATAAACATTTTTGTAAGGATGCACCGCAAGGGCTGGAGAGGCCCTATAATTTTGATATATTAGCACAATTAGCCCACACTCTGGCAAAATTATCACTATTTAAGCTTTTGTGGCTCTCTAAAAATACTTGGGCTGCCTTGAGTGAGGCACAGCAGAACGACGATGTCTACTTGGCGCAAGTCAAGCAGCCAACCGAAGATCCTGCTCCTTGTCCAAATTACAACAACGCCATGGATACGATACCTAATAACATCTTCTAGCAACAGGACATATGGATCAAGAACAATAGGCACGATCGGCCCCTGTACTACACAGGATATATTAGCAATATCAAGGTAAACCGAATACATATTGACCCAGGATCGTCGAACAACATTATCCCTAAAAGTTTTCTTCACACACTGGGGATCCTGATGCATCGTCTGGCGGCCTCCAATACCTCCATCAATGGCTTCAACAAGAGAAGGAGTTACCCTCTGGGCAAAATCTGCCTAAAATGCCAGATCGACGACTTAAAAATAGACGTCACTTGCTACGTCATAGACGTAGATACGTCCTACAATGCCTTATTGGGTCGTTCGTGGATACATAAACACATGATCGTGCCATCCATCCTTTACCAGTGCCTAAAATATGTAGACGAATACGGTTTAGTCAAAACAGAGTTCGCTGACGTTGATCCATTTAAGGGTATCAAGATCTACTACTCTGACTCGATCCTCTACATGAAAGTCCACCAAGACGAAGGTGGCAACGAGGCCGAGGCCACAACAACACTTGAAGAGCCTATAAGAATCCACCTCAAGGCTCGTACTACCGATGCGGCCGTACCTCTCATCGTCAAATTGTACGAAAAGGCACCTAAATCTTCGGTACCTTTGGCGTCGCCAAAACCAATGGTCGTCCGCCTTCGCAGGCCGAATCGACCACCAAAAGGAGATTTTTCCCTATCTACGCCTTCCGAACCAATGGTCGTTCACCTTAATGGCCGAGTAGACCACCAAAGGGAGACCCGACCGCACCTGCAACTTTCGGACCTTTCGTGGTAAAATTACGCAGAAAACTACCAAACCGTTCACTTATGCTAGGGGTAGCCAAGGAGAAGGATGAGCTAGAGGAATATATATCCGCCAGTATCAACATCCCTTCCCCTGACGATATAATCCCGCCGGAAGAGATACCATATTTCCTCAATAAAGGACAATCTTTGAACTACTCGAAACATATGCATATAAGTACACTCTACTCCCTGGAGCACGGTCTAGGCCTTCACCTGCATACATAAGTGACCACTATATGCACCGTGCATCGGCTTTGCTCTAGTCAGGATTCTTATTTATTAGTTTCATATAGGAGGAAGGGAGATAAGATCATCATTGTCACAACCTAGTCCCAAAATACATAGGACCAGGAATACGCGACACGCCAGCTACGCATTCGACCAGACTCTGGTCCAACTCGAATACGTATAAGCTGTATAATAGAGGGCACTATCTAATAATCCCGTAAATATAAACATCTATGTCTCAATCCACAATGAACATTAATATACAAGAAAGAGCTGCCTGTGTTAAAGTCGGCCGCCCAATAACACACAAACTCGAATAGACTCGAGAAAATATAAGTCTATAAAAACTAGGCTACAACAGCAGATGAATAAACAATATAAAGTAACCATATGCCGGTAGAATAATCTGAGTACCTGGTACCAATGCTTGCAAGACGAGCAACTCCATCAGCAACTCCAAATGCTCCATAATCGTTTATGTGCAAAACTGGCAGGGTATCAGGTCCTCAAAGGGACATAGCAAGGTACAAAAATATAGCATGCCAAGTATAACAGAAAGTACAAGTGCAACGACGATGTAAACTAGCATAACCAACTAAGTGAGACACAGTTTGAAGATAATGTTCGACGCGTGGGCTGTCCAAAATAAAACTGTAGCTCCGGACATGAAAACACATGGGACGTACCGCAGCTCCAAGCAAAGAGTCATACGGGTGATACAACTACACTAGATACAGGATCACTACAGAAATAATATATATACATATATAAGCACGTACAGAGAAGCCCAAACGTCTAGTAACTGTCTTTCCCATCCCAAGCGATCAACGAGTAAACGTTGAACCTGAACCTCTATCTAACAGTCTCATCACACAGTAATAACTCAACAGGCGCGATCCTAAGGTCATCCTAGTCTCTGATCATGATTCAGTATCATGATACAGGAAATCTGGCACGATAACAGTGTATGGACCTATCCTAGGGTTATGATGTACACTGGTACGTACACTAAGGTGTTGCGAACATCTAACACTCGTTACCAGACGTTATCGACGAACGTTTGCACCCAGTTTTGACCCGAATGTGGAGTAATGATTCTAATTAAATACGCGCACAATGTATATAATAAAATAATAAATATCTGATAACTGAAATACAGGGTGGCAAGGTACACTTGCCTGCGTTCGGCTGCTGATGACGGAGATCCGGTACCACGTTCGAGTCCGCAGGTCACGTAGTACCTAGAGACGAGATACAAACTCAATCAATAAACTATCACACGGCAAATAGGGATGTGACGCACGTCTAAACATATGTTCAAACTTAGTTACAACTCACAGGGATACGACGCTAGAGGGTTGACCAAGGTTGACTATTGGTATGTTACATCAAATCAAATTAATTATCTGTATAATATCATCAAACTATCCTCAATCCTACTATATTCATCACCGTGTTCAGTGGTATTTCATGCATGATTATTCCTCAAATTTTACCTCGATGTGCACCGACGTTAACATGTACATTTACTGTCATTCTTAAAATAAACAATTAATATTTATTAAACCTTCCATTTTATATCTTTATTACCAATTCACAATAAGTACTACTCTTCAATTAAACCCATCATTAATTATTAGTCTCTAATCACCGATTAATGGTTTGATACCACACATCATTTCACAATAAATCATCTTTACCTCGATGATAAATTATAGTATTATTTTGCAACCATTTAATTTGCTCAACAACAATAATCAATAGTGCATATATTAATTGAAATATCCTAACATCTCAATGTATCCAAATATCATAAACTCAATATAGACTCAAATACCCTAAATATTAACCTTGTATTTTATCCTCATTGCATGTATTACAAGGAACTAAACCCTTAAATCTTAATACAAAATATAACCCTAAACAAAGATCCATTTATTCTCAAACCCTAACTTAATTGTATATCCATTAATTTGCATTATATACTATGTACATAAACCCTAAACACAATAAACCCGAATTATTAACACTAAACTAGGTTACACAAAACAATATATACAAAACTATAGAGAGGGGGGAGTGGATTACCTCAGCGAGGTGGTGATGCTGGCCGGTGGGGTCGACAGCGAGGTGGCCCACCGGAGTTGAAGTCATGGTGGTCAGGGGAGAGCTGGAGGCGGTGGTGATGGAGGAAGTGGTAGAGTCGTTGATATGTGGTGGTGGTGGATGGCCGAGGGGGAGAATGTTGGCTGGAGCAGGGAGTCACTGGAAATGGAGGTGGTCGTGGTGTGCGGTAGTGGCGGGGTTAAGTCTTGGTGGGTGGTCAACAGTCGGTGGTAGAGATAATGCTGGTCGGAGCAGTGGCTTGGCACAGCAGGGCTGCTCGTGGCAGCGCCGGAGGGAAGTGGTCGACGGGGTGGTCGTCGATGGAAGTGCGGTAGTAAAGTCGGAGTGGAGGGCTTGGCAATAGTGGTCGGGAAGTAGCTGGCCGGATGAAGATGTAGAACGGGGATGTACGGTGGTGGAACGGGGATGTGGTGACAGCGGCCGGAGGGAAGTGGTCGACGGGGTGGTCGTCGTTGGAAGTACGGTGTATGAATATCGGGTGGAGGAACAGCCTACATAGGGGCTAGTACAGTAGTCGGTTGCTCGTGGCAATGGCGGATGGGAAGGAAGCTGGCATGCCAGAGCTCGTGGCAATGGCGGATGGGGATGGCCGGCTCGGTCGGGGTGGCGCTGTCGAAGCCGCGGGAAGGAGTGCTCAACTAGAAATGCGGGGGAGGAGGGGAAGTTGGCTCGTGGCAGTGGGTGGTCGGAGGGTGAGGCCGGGTTGTTGGGTTAGGTTGAAGTGAAGTAGAAGAAAGGAAGAAGAAGAGAAGAAGAAGAAGAAGAAGAAGAAGAAGAAGAAGAAGAAGAAAGGAAAGAAGAGGTTCAATTTTATAATATGAAGAGGGGGGAGAGAGAGAGGGGGTAGGGTTCTCTAGGTTTTGGGGATTAAGGCCGGCATTGGGAAGAGTGTGGTGATGGAGACATTATATAGGGAGTTGTGTGAGGGTTGGATGGTGAGGATGAGCCCAATTCAAATGGGTGGTAAGGATTTTACATGGAGAAATTTTCTCATCCAAAGGAGAGAGAGAGGAAGCTTGATCGGTCAAAGAAGTGGGGTGGCTTGTTCATTTGGCCTAGACCAATGAGGTTATGACACATGTTACAACATTTGTAATTTAGCTCCTTAAGTTTGGGTATTTGCACAAACACATGAAATAATAGAAAAATTATTGGGGAATTGGTGTTTGGTGTTTTGTAGGGTAAGGGGGTGTTGTGTGTTTTGCATGGGCTTAATTAAATGGGCATTGGAATTAAATTGGGATTAAAATATGATTAGTCAAAGTTGGTATCCCCAATTTAATTTGAATAAATTGTCATGTGCTCTTAAATTAAATGGGGCACATGGGATCTCAATTGAGAATGACACAAAGGTCATGAATGGTGTAGGCTTGGTGTCAGTCTTGGACCCTTTAATTGGTCTGGCTCAACGGGTTAAGTTGGTGTCTCAAAATTGATGGCAACAACACAGGTGCACGATACGGGATTAAATAAGGATTTTGGTTATGAAAAATTATGCAATTAATTTAGAGCACAAGAAAATATGATTTTGAGTAACAAAAAAGTCCAGCGCCTAAATTGGCATGTCAAGTCAAGAGTGCAGCAATCTGTTAGAATTTATGGACTGATGTTGTGCTCTGAATATTTTTACAATGGTAGGGTGTGCCAAAGGTTTTAAATAAAAAAATCAGACATCTGTAACCTTACTCTAAACCTCAAACATCTGCTGCTATACCAAAATTTTCTAACCCATACTAGACTATCTATAGAAATAAATAAATGGGGTTTACAATCATCTTCGGCAGAGTAGAATACCTCCGATCCTTTATCCCAAAGAAAGTATAACCAGAATCCAAGATAGACAGAATGCCACTCTACAGGTACAGTTCGCAAGCCCTACATCTTATCCAAAAGATGGAATACAACATGGAGGTCACTGAAGGATTAAACTACGACAAAGGCCGAAGGGCACCTTTACAACTTTCCTTTCCTGCGGGCAAGCCCGATGATTACTATCATAAGACTAAGCATGGCTTAGGATATGTAACACCTCCTACAACCCCTGAAGGCTCAGATAAAGAAGATGAAGAGCGCGCTCACATTCTTCAGAATCTTCAACCTGTGACTTCGATGTGAACATCAAAAATATGCTCAGACAAATACTGTCCTCCAATATGGTGTCTGTCGACCTTGAGAAAGACAACGAGGATCCATCCCAGCTCTTTGAGATGGAACCTTGGGCCCAACACCTGGGTTCACAATGGATGATATGATTTGAGCAGCGAGAACCTCCTACCGAGGATGAGGTTGTTCAAGTCAATCTAGATGACGAGACCTCCCCAATGCCTATCTTCGTCAGCAAAGGTCTGCCCGACGAAGACTGAGAATCCCTATTACAACTCGTCAGAGAATACATCAATGACTTTGCCTGGAGTTACGAAGATATGCCAGGACTGGATCCTTAAATCGCAGTCCCTAAACTCAACATTCGGCTAAATGACAAACCAATCAAGCAACAACAACGACGGTTCTGGCCAGACATGTTAGATTTTATCGAAGCTGAAGTCAATAAGCTGATAGCTAGTGGCTTCATCCGTGAGGAATAATACCCCGATTGGGTAGCCAATATTGTGCCCATCGTTAAGAAGAATGGGAAGATCTAAGTCTGCATCTACTTTCGTGATCTAAATTCGACATATCCCAAAGTTAAATTTTCTCTTCCAATCACTGACGTAATGATCGACAATACTTGTGGCTTCGAGCATATGTCCTTCATGGATGGCTTCTCAGGCTACAACCAAATTAAGATATTCCCGACGATGAGAAACATACGTCATTTTGGACCCCATAGGCATATACTACTATACGATAATTTCTTTCGGCCTGAAGAACGCAGGTGCTATATATCAGTGAGCCATGAGCACTATTTTTTATGAGCCTCTATGTAAGATGATAGAATGCTACATCAACGACATTGTCATCAAGAGTCGCTCCAAAGATGATCAGCTCCAATATATGAGGACTGTGTTCGAGTTAATGCGTGCACACAGCCTCAAGATGAACCCTACCAAGTCCTTCCTAGGAGTCTCCAGCGGCAAATTCTTTGATTTTGTTATCACTTCCCGGGGTATTCACATAGACCCTGACAAGACCAAGGTCATCCTGGATATGCATCCTCCAAGGAACCTACGGGAACTCCTCGACCTCCAAGGGAGGTTAGTATACATCAGGAGGTTCATATCAAACCTCTCTGGAAGTTGTCGACTGTTCACACAGATCATAAAGAAATATGTCTCCTTTGTTTGGAATGAAGGGTGCCAACACGCATTCGATAACATCAAAGAGTACCTATCAAACCCTCCTGTGCTGGTGGCCCCGGTCATGGAAAAGCTATTCCTGCTCCATATACACGCAACTGATCACTCTCTCGGTGCCCTGTTAGCCCAGAATAGTGATTCAGGCCACGAGCAGGCCATATACTACCTCAGCCGGATGATAGTCGTCCCAGAGTATAGATATACCACCGTCGAGAAAGAACGCCTTGTACAGGTTTTTGCCATCCAGAAAACTCGATACTACGTGACTGGACAGACCATTCATGTAATCTCATGAGTCAACCCCCTCACGGTCCTTATGACCAAACCTGGGGCACTCAGTTCCCGCTTGGCTACCTGGGCAATACTATTATCTCCATATGATATGGTATTCGTCCCATAGAAGGCCGTCAAGGGTCAAACATTGGCCAACTTTTTGGCAGCCCACCCTGGGTCAGAAATATTAAAGCTCTATGAAGAGATTCCAGACGAAGTGACAGACGCCAACGTCACCTCACACGAAGAGGTTTAGCGAATATTCTTTGACGGTGCTTCAAGAGCAGGGCCCAAAGGCAACATCATCGCTGGGGTCGAGATAGTATTGATCTCCCGATACAACCTCATCATCAATCGCGCATACTCTCTCACAGAGACATGCTCCAATAATGTGGCAGAGGACAACGTCCTAATTATCGGACTCCAGCTCGCCAAATAAGTCAGAGTAGATTACTTAGAAGACTTCGGCGATTCTCAGCTTATCATCAATTAAGTCCGGGGAGTATATGAAGTCCAAAGCGAGGATTTAATCTCCTACCACCAAGTTGCACACAACATCATCACAACTTTCGAGATGTTCTTTATTGAGCATGTCCCACGGTTGCAAAATATTGAGGTGGACGCTTTAGTCGGCCTAGCTGCTTCCTTGGTAGTCCCAGACAACACCCATCAGTTAATTATGGTAATCGGTCAAGAGCTGGTCTATCCCAAAAGTAACCTATGCTTACACCTCAGATATGCAGTGGAGGTCAATACCGATACTCAAGATTAGAGGCTTCCATTCATCGACTACGCAGTCTATGGAATTCTCTCTGAAAACCCAAAGGAAGCTACCCCAATCTGAAGACGCTTCCTCCATTTCTATTACGATGCAGAGACACATATGTTGTATCGTCGGTCCTACGACGGCCTTCTACTCTGATACTTGTCGAATACAGAGGCAAAACAAGCCCTCCGCGAAGCTCACGATAGCGTCTGCGGGGTGCATCAACCCGAACCAAAGCTACTGGACTGTCTTCGGAGAATGGGCTACTATTGGCCGACGATGGTAGCAGATGCTGTTGATTTCATAAGGAAGTGCCAAGCATGCCAAATCCACGCTGACTTCATCTACCAGCCACCCGAGTTTCTACAACAAACGGTAGCATCTTGGCCATTTGAGGAGTGGAAAATGGACATCATCGGACCAATTCATCCACCTTTATGAAAGGGACATCGGTTTATCCTGGCGATCACCGACTACTTCTACAAATGGGCAAAAGCTATTCTGCTCGCTAAATTCAAGACAACAACCATGATTAACTTTGTTAAGCATCACGTCACATATTGCTTTGTCTTGCCACATAGGATCGTCCACGATAATGGTCCATAGTTCGTAAGTCACGCATTCTATCAGTTTTGTGACAAGAACCGAATCAAAATATAGCCTCCATGACATATAACCCTGCCACAAATGGTCTGACGGAAGCGTTCAATAAAACCACCATCAAGCTCCTCAAAAAATTTGTTTCTTCCAACAAACGTGACTGGAACAAGAAACTGGGTGAATGTCTCTGGGCCTTTCGAACAACCGTCAGGACAGCTATTGGGAACTCGCTATTCTCTTTGATGTATGGAAGTAAAGCGGTACTCCCACTTGAGATCCAAATCTCTTTACTAAGGGTAGCCCTCTCTAACCAACTAAACACGGACAACAACTACCGCCGACTGTTACAGGAGTTGGAAGCACTCGACGAGAAATGGCTCTTAGCCCAACAATGCATAGAGCTGTATCAAGCGCGTCTCTCTGGAGCCTTCAACATATGCGTAAAATAGAGAACTTTTCAAGTGGGTGACCTCTTTCTAACAGTAAGATGACCGATGGTTATGAACCACAAGACGACCGGCAAATTTTAACTGAAATGGGAGGGCCCGTTCGTTGTGGAAACCGTATTTTCCAACAGCGCATACCGGCTAGTAAAACCCTATGGTGACTTGCTTCTGATGCCTATCAACGGCAAGTTCCTCAAAAATTACTACATTTAAATTAGACTAGTACTCCTCTATTATCAACTATATTGTATCTTTCTGGGCGTTGGTTCATGTCCATAGGACCTCTGGACTGTCGCTCTAATATACTACCCCGGCAGAGTCTGCCATGTCCATATTACCTCTGAGCAAACTTTTTGGCCTTGACTATCGATCATCACGTCCATATTACCTCTGATATCGATTATCTTCTAACTTATCGCCCGTACCCAATCCGGAGTATGCTCGTGGTGTTAAGTCCACAAAAACTGCCAGCGGGATGTCCTTAAAATCCACAAAACCTATTACATCCATATTACCTCTGATAGGGTTTATTTTGAATCTATTACTCGTACCCTAAGTGCGCAAAATGATAATAGGTCCATAAAAAATCTTCCAGCGGGATGTCCTTAAATTCTATAAAATCTATCACGTCCATACTATCTCTGATAGGGTTTATTTCAAATATATTACTCGCACCCCGAGTGCGCAAAAGGGCAATAGGTCCACCAAAGATCCTCCGGTGGGATATCCTTAAAAAGCTACGGTACGGTACTACATTCATATTATCTCCAGTACAATACCCAAAAGTCTACAACATACAAATAAATTCTGAAAAAGGAGAGACTTCATTAATTAATATTCAAGATCATGAGTACATATGATGAAAATCGATTACATTTAAGGATTTTTATTATAATTCAAGGTCATGAGTACATATGATAGAAATCTATTTTAAAAGGGTTTTCCATAAAGTCTCGCTGATACAAAACTTTTTTAAGAAGCGCCCATCCGGGCTGTCGTCGCTACTGATGCAAGTCAAGCCCACAACAAAACTAAATACTTTCTGGCTCACCACTCCACAGTGCAAACCCCAGTATATGGAAAATTCATGCTGATGGATAGCAAGGGAAGAGCAGGAGCATGTGCTCTACAACCATACGGGAAGACTGACAACAGGAACGACAATAAATTCAAATTTTGTCATCGATCCCGCAGTCTCCTGGCCGATAGCGAACCACATAAAAAGGAGAAAAGCAGCTGACTCTCTGTATGAACAAGGACAACTTGACGTATGACACGAGATGTTCATCCTTGTCTCCTGGATTAGTTCTTGCCAAATGGACCGCGTCTCCTAGCAAAATGCAGCATAAAGTTGGTTTTTATCCCGAATAATGGGTATTATGATATCTTCCTTGCCCCATCATAGGCAACACGAGTGAAGACAAAACATGCATAAAGAAGACGCATCAGTCCCAACGAAGATTATAAAAAGGCATAACCGTCACATACCGCTGTCAGGCCGCAGCTACGTGCTGTTAAGTCTGCATGAATGAGCAGGATGAGACCTCACCATAAACAGGCTCTACACACATAAAATTAATGATTCCTCATCCATGCGGCCTCGGCAAAGCTCGGCGCACATGTTAGTCAGGTTCTGTGCATGTGCCATGAATTAGTGCTTACCCATACGACAGAGCTCTGTGAGGAGGTCTGTACATGTCCGATGGGAGCCTTTATCTATGCGGCAAAACTTTGCTAAGGGTCGGCTTACAACACGAGAGATATGGTACCCCCTTACTTAGAGTAGAATTCTTACATCAGGGGACCACAGATCAATCCTCCTCTTGATTGACTCCTCAGTGAGAGAGACAGCAACATCCAGCATCTTCACGAAGGAGAAGAAACTGAAGACAAAGTTCTCTCTCATCCCTAAGTCGCTGACTTGCAGGCTCCAAAAGAGGCATAAAGAGATCGAGGTGACGAACGGGGCAGTTATGGCGATGAACCTGACACCTATATTTTTGCGTGCCACTTCTATATTTTGGAAACTGTCACATCGAGCCCCGCGTCAGGAGATGGTGCAGAATGCGAACAAAATCTACTCAAAGGTCAAGGTAAATCTGGCAGTAAATGCATAGTTGACAGCATGGCACCGTTCATCCATGCGTCTCAATGACCATACGGCCCGAACATACCCCATCCATGCTTTTTATTCAAAGTATTTCAAACTTATCAGTTTTAAACCTTTGAAGGGGGTCTTGTAGAAGCATGGAAAAGATGCAACCATGCGACCGACGTCTATGCGCCCCAAAATAAAAACTCAATAGATAGATCGCATGGACACCATATGGCCCAGAAAAGGGACACCCATGCGGTCCAAACAAGCATCCTGATAACTGGCCGAAGGTTGACCTGACATGACGTCCTGACAACAAAGATGGCGCTTGACAAAGAATCCTGACAAAAATAATTTTTTTATCGCCTCGAAGGATGAGAACACACTAAGAGACAGAAGTCCCAAGGATGGTGGTACAGAGCCACGTAGACAACGCGACAAAAAGATCCCATGTACCTCTGGCCCACGCATCCCAGACTCCATGCTATATATGCATCTCTGTTCCACGCGTCCCAGACTCTATGCGTCCCAAGAGACTATGGCCCATGCATTCCAGACTCCATGCGGTCTATGCGTATCTGGCCCCGTGCGTTCTAGACTTCGTGCGTCCCATGCGTCTTTGGCCATATGTGTCCCAGATTCCACGTCGACCAAGTCTTGTTGTTACAATTGAGTGGTCCTTTCCAACCAAACAGCGACCACATGTCCATTTAACCAAGTTGCGCCTACACAGTTGAGAACTACCCAGATACTTAGCAAATAACAAAATCCCAATAAATGCTCACATGGTAGAGGAGCCCGAATTCCCGTGCATAGCTGTAGCACCCTTCCGTTGAGAGGGGTCACGTGGCAAATCTCGCCATCTATGCAGCCCAAAATCCATACGGCCATAAATATGACTATAAATAGTAGGGTACTACCCTCATGCAAGAGGATGGTTGGCTATCCGCGAATCAATCCTCAAGAGAGAGAGAGAAGAGCTTTTCCATCGGATCATCCATGGATTAAATGAGAGTTTCTACACTCCTAACCCTCCATCGTCACCCCCCAGAAAATAAATTTGTACTTAGATTATCTCCTAGGACTCTTCATTGTACTTACTTAGTTTGTTAAATCAAATCTAGTTCTCCCAGTTCTCGTTTTGATATTAAATGGCAAACACATACCAGGTAAGTCAACTACTTCTAAGACGTGTGCCCACATCTAGCAAAATAAAACTAGGCATAATGTAAAATGAACAATACAATCAAGCAAGGTGTACTTGCCTTCCAAGCCAAGCTGCGAGCACAACAAATCTGGTCCGGGTCTCTCTATAGGAACGTCAAGAACACCTACCAATTAATTATTACACTAATTAGACTCTTATTCTTCTAGTCAAATTAAGTTATTATCTAGTTAATACTCCTACGTTGGTTGCACATGCAAGTAACTCCATAACAAAACATTACTAAGCATCAAACATTATCAAAAAACTATTTTTAAAATATTATTTAATAAAAACTATTATTTCTAGAATTTATTGGAAAAATAGGACTTTTAGTGATAGGGTCGTCTTCTATAAATTCTATGAGTCCAAAACCGAAACTAGAGCATGACGGGTTACTTACTAGTCACAAGAATTAATTTTTTGATAAATAAATAAATCTAAAATAAATACTCATAAATCAGAATTAAAACATAATAATATAATTTTAAATGATAAAATTAGAGTTTTTGGTCGGGGTTTAAGTCTGAAACTGTCGGGGTCAAATTTTGTCAAAACTAGGTCAACTTGCTACACAAAACACCAAGAATTCAAATTTTTATAAATAGAAATAAATCTGAATATATTTGGTACAAATCAGTAATAAATATAATAAATACTATTTCTTTTATCTATACAAAAATAATTAGGGTTTCACCATCTATAAGTTGATCCTATTAGGGTTGGCAATCAAACTTGCTAGTATACATGTCAAATGATGGTATATCAATGATGAAGTTTAATTAATAAAAAAATATTTTTTTATTTAATAATAAAAATAGTATTTTATATTCTAAAATTAAATATTTAATTTCTAAAAAATTATATTTTAATAATAAAATATCAACATGCAACAATACTAATTTAATATGATCACGACATTGCCAAGAATTGGTTTTGTGTTATCTAAGAGTAGTTTTAATGTAAAAATTAGGGTTTCACATACATTAGGGTTTTATTATTTTATGAATTATCACAAGGGTTTATACATAGAAAAATAATTATTTAAAAAAAATTCAAAAACTTACTAGATCGTGATTACGACGGAGCTTCTTCTTGCGACACGGGCCTTTTGGAGCGCCAAATGGACTCCAAACTCCACAAAACTTAATGAAGATCTATATGACTTCTAATATATGAAGAATATAAAAATTTTGAGGGTATTTTTACTACTATAAATAGCCCAAATCTCCTGCAGTAGCAGCCGACCTTAAGGGGTATTTTTATTCGACCTAAGGGGTTCGGCCAAGGGCTTTGGGTGGTCGGCCTTGAGGGGAGAGATGGAGGGAAGGAATAAGATAAAAATAGAGAAGAGAGGGAGGGGGAGAGGCTTCTTGGTCGTGGGTTTGAGAGAGGAGAAGGTCGGCTATTAGGTTTAGGTGTTGGGGGGTTGATAAATATAAGTAGTTTAAATAGGTGGGTGGTTAGGATTTGGTTTAGTGTTTCCATCTATGGATATGATTTAAAGAGGCTAAATTAGGGTGAGAGGATATTCTATAATCTTTAAATTAGATTTTAAAAGATTTATTTTAGATTTAAATTGATATGAAATAAGATTGCATAGGGGTCTTCCTAATTTGAAAACTACATATTTAATTAAGATCCTAATTTGTAGGAGAATAAATCAAAGATTTGATTCATGAATTGAAATAGGTGGATGCTACCAAAATTGAATGGATAGAATATTTAAAGAAGAAGATTTTCAAATATGAAATTATTAGAATTGGATTGGCTCTAAAAGTGGATAAAGTGCAAAGGTTAACCTTATCTCAAGAAGGCTTCAAATTCTATCCTCCTAAAATAAATTATACATTATATATATATATATATATATATATATATATATATATATATATATATATATATATATATATATATATATATATATAATTACCCTATTTTAAGCCACTAGTGTCCAATAAATTAATTCACGGCTTTGAGTTGGATATTTGGATTAGAAAATAACCATAAATAAATTTTATATATATATATATAAATCTCTAAATATTAAATACAATAAACTATGATTGTTATACTAGTACCATACTAATGCTAAATAATCGAATTCTGACTCACAAAAAGATCCGACAAGTAGTGTCTCCCGTGTAGGCAACTTTCTACGAAGGATATTATAGATTTTGGGGTCGTCCTACGTAACTAATGTCCAAAATATGGTAAAGTATCCTAATAAAATAATTAGATTTTAATTAATTTTAAAATAATCTAAAATAAATACAATAAATATAAAATACACATAAAATACCTATTTTGGGTGAGGGGTTTACACTTCCTCGGTGCTCTACTAGCCCAGAAGAGTGATGCGGGTCATGAGCAGACCAACTACTATCTCAACAGAATGATGGTCGGTGCGGTGCATAGATATAACCCCATTGAGATGGAATGTCTAGTTCTGGTCTTTGCTACTCAAAAAATCTGGCATTATGTGTCAGGGCAGACCATTCGTGTAGTTTTACCAGTTAACCCCCACAGGTTCTTATGACCAAACTAGGGGCACTCAATTCCTGCTTAGCTACATGGGTGATACTACTGTCAACATACGACATGGTATTCATTCTACAAAAAGTCGTCAAAGGCCAAGCATTGGCTAATTTTTTGGCTGCCCGTCCGGTGCCAGAAATATTAAAACTCCATATCGAGATTCCAGACGAGGTAGTGAATTCCAATATGACGAGCGCAAAGGCCGTTTAGCGAATGTTCTTCAACGGTTCTTCAAGAACATGGTCCAAAAGCGATATCGTCGCTGGAATCGAGATAGTGCTAATCTCCCAGAAAATTAGGTCATCAGCCGCACTTACTCCCTCACAGAGTCGTTCTTCAACAATGTAGCAGAGTACAACGCTCTTGTTATGGGGATGCAACTCGCTAAACAAGTGGGAGCGGACTACTTAGAGTTCTATGGTGACTCCAAGTTGATAGTCAGTCAAGTCCGGGGTGAATATGAAGTCCGGCATGAAGATCTAATTATTTACAACCAAGCCACGCTCAGTATAATCTCCACATTGGTCAAATGTTTTATAGAATATGTCTCCTGACTACAAAATATCGAGGCAGATGCTCTGGCCGGCCTCGCAGACTCCTTGGCCGTCCCAGTCAATACCCATCAACTCATCGCTATGGTCGGACAAGAGCTGGCCTACCCAAAAAATAGCCTCATTACGTGTTTGAGTTATTTGGTCGAGACAGACATCAACACCCAGGAATGAAGACTCCGAAAAGAGGGGCAGAGCAAAAAAAATGACGACGATGGTGGTAGTCACGGTAGAGGTAGAGAATAGTGGTGGTGGCATCCATGGTGGTGGTGGTGGTGGAAGTATCGGGTTGAGAACCCGAGAGAGAGAGAGAGAGAGAGAGAGAGAGAGAGAGGGACAAAGAAAGATCAGTAGGGGATAGAGAGATCGAGAGGAATAAGAAAGAAGAGAGTGGGCAAGAGAGAGAGAGAGAGAGAGAGAGAGAGAAAGAAAGAGGTCTGAAAATAGAGAAAAAAGGGCTGAGAGAGAAAGCCGGGAGAGAGGAAGAGAAGAGCAAGAGAGAGAGAGAGAGAGAGAGAGCACCTGAAAGAGGGAGGGGGTCTTCTCTAGGGGGGAGGGTCTCCATCGGGTGAGAGAGGTAGCAGAGAGAGAGAGAACATGAGATGGGGTACGATTCCATCAAAGGGGGTGAGAGTGAGCCGGTGAGAGAGGGTGAGGAAAAGAGAGATTAAAGAAAAATGGGAGGGGGTGGGGTGCTGGGCGGCTGAAGGTGAGGGTAGGATAGGGTTTGGGGTTTGGGTTGTAAGTTAGGATTTGGGTTAAGGGTTAGGTTAAAGAAAAATAATGATAATAATAACATAACAATAACAACAATTACGCTAACAATAATAAAAATAATAATAATAATAATAATAATAATAATAATAATATCATTAGAAATAATAATAATAATAATAATAATAATAATAACAATACTGTCACGACCCGCACCCGGATGATCGGAGCATGAGTACATGGTATGTCAAGTTTATACCGCAACATCGATGGTAGAACACTGTCTATGTCATCAATGGAATAATACTAATAAAACTAGTTCTATCATGTACTCAATCATAATATTATAAAGAAAGAAATAAACAAGGAAGATAATCCAATCAATAATCTGAAGAAAATAAAACTAGAACATAATATGGAATAAGAAACTGTCACGACCTGCACCCGAAATTGGGGCATGAGTAAGTGGGTACGTCCAGCCTACGCCGCAGCATCGGCGGTAGAACGCTGTCTAGGTTAATGCACTATCTAAACAATCTTGTACGAGTATCCAACTCCATAAGGAGACACGGATAACACAATATAATATGAACAACATACTCAATCACATAACTACAGCACGATAAGATATCGAAGAATAAATAAAATGCAACACAAGTCTAAATAGAAATAATCTAACTCAACAATAATATCTAAGTCTCAACAAAGTATGCCGAAGACAAATACGGTACCATAAACTGCTAAAAAAAACTAACTAGATAACTAGTAATTTCGGCTAGACCTCCCGAAATCACAACTGAACTACCAGATCCAAGTCTGCAGCTACTCTCCCTGTTGTCCATAAAGTGTCGGACACCGGTCCTCTAAGGCATAGTCTAAAAAAATATTTCCAGTCAGGATGGAGCAAAGTACATCTCTAACAGCAGTTCTACATCAATGATATAAACTATGTAGCAGTAAATAGATAGAAATATACAAGATGCATATACATGTACGAAAGATATACAATAAAGAAAATACTGTAAATACTGTAAATAATGCTGGAAGGAACAATATGTCAATGAACAAGAGTGCTATGACTAAGTGTGTGAGTACTAGCTTTAACATGTGATCGGCTTAGGACTTGTACGAGAATAATGGCCTGGCTAGTCATACGTGCGGTGTATGACCAACACTTACAAGAAAACAAGACTTGTACATGAAGGGTATGATCACATATCTACACTAAAATACTCTCCACCCCTGACTGGTATAGTAGATCCAACCATGGTACGCTATGGCACGGGATTCCCTAGGAAGGTAGCAAGTCTCCCCGGGAATCAGTATCTGTACATGCATAAGATAAACAATAAAACAAGACTTGTACAAGATACACCATATACAAGGAATAACATCTCATGACGAGATACGGATATACCAATCCGTGTAACCATCGTGTCAAGAATATGGATATTTATACTAGATACAATGAACATAGGGGATATCATAAATAAAAAACTATCAGAGAATGTACTCGCCTGGGGTCCTTAGCTGTCAATACCAATGTCCTGCTCCTAAAGTCTCGCAGGACGATCCAATAGTCCTATACACATATAATATAATATTTGCATCAGACGTTACACTAATACACAATCATAAATACATTGAACTCAGGGGCTACGCTAGGTATGACACTGGTCAACTAGGGTCAAGTGCGCATCTAATTGCGCGGGTGTCGCGTCTGTTATTGTGGTACAAGACAGACAGACAGTAATAATACGGGTCTTGCCAATACGTGAGTGTACATATAGCAGTCTTCTAATAATTCATAGGGTTACAGGTCAATATAAATACGGAGTATTCGTAATTACACCCGGGTCACCTAGTACATTTATAATTATACTTATCATTAACTAATATATACATTAATATCCATTTGCTACAAATATAATAGATATATGTATATATATATATACTTTAAATAGAACTAATACTTTGTAAATATATAAACATATATTAGGGAGATATATACAATACGTATATATATTTATATATACTAATTGAGACATATACTAGATATATATATATATACCAAAATACGTTTAAACCTATACTAATACATGTACCATACATTTATACTAATTAGGTTCATATACGTATGGATGTATATATATCAATATACATAATAACCATATACGTATACTAATACTAATACTAATACGTACATACATACTAACATATACTATGTATATATATACTAATTAAGAATATACTATATATATATATGTATATATATACCAATGGGTTCATATGCCATATATATAAACACTTACTAAATACCTATACTCATACATGCACACATATACCCAATTAAAATATGTACACGCGTACGTGTACGCAAGGGGAAGAACTCGAACCGTGTGCGTGCATGAGATCGACCATGACGACGGTGTCCACAAGGTAGTGGATGACGATGACGACGACGAAGGTGACGATGATGATGATGAAGATGATGGCGACGATAACGACGACGACGACGAAGACGATGATAAAGAGTGGTGGTCCTGGTGGAGGGGGCTGGTGGTACGGGGTGGTGATGTTGGTGGTACGGGGTGGTAATGCTGGTGGTACAGGGTGGTCGAGAAGGAGGAGGCAGGGGGTGGTTCTGGTGGTACGGGGGGTGGTGCTGGTGGTGTTAATATAAAGTTGTGGTCAGGGAGAAGTGGAGGTTGGCCAGAGTTAATGGTGGTGGTGATGCTGGTGAAGGAGGCTGGTCGAGGTGGTGGTGATTCAGGTACAGTAGTCAGAGGGGAAGAGGAGGAGGGGTCTGGTGGTTAGACGGAGTCATGATGGTGGTGGTGGTGGTTGCAGCAGGAGGGCTCGACGTGTTCAAGGAGAGGCGGGGAGCTCCGGGCTATGGGGGAAGATGAGACAGGGAGGAGTAAAATGGAGAGGAGAAGGGAACGGTGGTGCTCGTCGAGGAAGAAAGAAGGTGGTCGGAGGCTGCTGTCTCATCGGGGAAGACGGTGGGCTGAGGAAGGATAGGTCGGGATATGGCCGGTGGGGAGGTTGTAGCGTGAAGTGGTGGTGATGTGCAGACGGGATCGATGTCGGGGTAGATAGCCGGAGAAGGAGGTTGTGATGGCGGTGGAGGCACGGTTGGTTCAGGTGGTGGTTGCCGGAGTAGGGGGAAGCATCTAGTGGTCGGGATCGGGTGAGGCAGAGGGAGGTGTAGGGAAACGGGGTAGAGTCGGGCTCGATGGAGGGAGGGCTCGCTGGGGTTGAAGGAGTGGCCGGGGGACGCTCGGGTTGTAGCAGTAGCAGCCGTGGGAGGAAGCTCATCGGGGTGGACGCTGTAGTAGCTCACAGGAGCTACAGGGCCGGCTGGCCGGAGCCAAGGGCCGGAGTAGGGTTCTCCCTATATTTTGGAGGGAAGGAGATAAACAACAACAAGAAGAAGAAGAAAGGAAGAAGAAGAAGAAGAGAATGGGAAAAATGCTACGGTTGGGTTTGTGTATGGAGGAGAGAGAGAGGAGAGAGAAGGTGGGGGGTTTTCCAAGGTGTGGGGATTAGGGCCTGCTTGGAAAAGGGTGCATGAAGAGACATTATATAGGGGATGTGATGTAGAGTGTGTGGTGATGATGAACCCCATTTTGAATGGGTGGCCAGGATTCGACATGAGGAAATCATTTATACAAAGGAGAGGGGTTGGGGTGAGGTTGACTAGTCAATGGGTTTGGATTTCTCTATTTGGTTTGAACCAATGGGGTGACAACACCAAATACGACATTTGTAAATAGGCCCCTTAAATTTGGGTATTTGTACATACACATGAAATGATAAAAAATTGGTGGGCGATTTGGTGTTTGGTATTTTGTAGGGTGAGGGGATATTGTGTGTTTTGCATAGGCTTAATTAATGGGGTATTTGGATTAAATTGGGTTAAAATGGGATTAGTCAAAGTTGGTATCCCCAATTTTATTAGAAATAAATATAAGTGGTGTTCTAAAATTAATTGAAGGTACATGGGCTAAAATTAGGTGGGACAGAAATGTCTTAAATGAAGTAGACTCAGAATAGAATATTACCCTAATTTGGTTTGCACAAAAATGGATCAAGATTGTGTCTCCAATTTCGATTGGAACGCACAATGAAACAAAGTTAGATTTTATGTAGAATTAAAAATAAACGTCCGTGACGAATATTGTACGGCTAAAATGAAGCAAAAGAGAGCATAATTATGAGTTACACAAAGGTCATGAAAGATGTAGGCTTGGTGTCAGTCTTGGACCCTTTAATTGGTCCGGCTAAACGGGTTGAGTTGGTGTCTCAAAATTGATGGCAACGACACAGGTGCGCGACACAAGATTAAATAATAGATTTTGGATACGGGAAGTTGTACAATTAAATTATAGCATAAAGGATTATGATTTAGAGTGACGGAAAAGTCCAGTGCCTAAGTTGGCGTGTCCAGTCTAGAATGCAACAACTTATTGGAAATTATGGGCTAAAGTTGGGCTCCTAATATTGCAACAACGATAGGGTGTAATAATCACGATAATTAATTACAACCTCAATAAATTAAATCCTGAATAATACAATTTAAATTCATAACCCTATAATTCGGTCAGGTGTTCATCTAGTGGGCTTCTAGGTCAAGTCTACTAGCTCAAATATTAATAAACATTGTATATAATATATATATAAATACACATCTTATGCAATTATTTAAAAATAACTACCACAATATTAATAATATATAAAAAGACAAAAATACCCCTATTTTCAGGATATGGTGGTGACAAGTCTACCCTCCTTAAAGAATTTTATCCTCGAAATTTAAGATCCTCAATAGTAGTATTTACTCGTTATATTATTTTCCATCAAAATATAAAATCATCAACCCACATAATCAAGAAATAATCCACATTGTCATTTCACAATTTTTTAAAATTCTGTAATTATTGTATTCCTGAAAATCCTCGAAATAAAAATCAAATTCCATTTTTATCATAATTTCCGCCAAAATTTTAAGTTAATAATTAAATACTGAAAAATTTAATATCCAATCCTCTAATTTAATTCCAATCAATGCACATTTATAAAATTAAGAAATCTCATCTAAAAATACTAATCTATTAATCATCTTACTCCTATAATTTAAATTTAATCGATGCATATTTATAAAATCTAAATCCTCATCCCAAAAATTAAATTCAAACACTAATCCATTAATGATCTTATTCCTTGATTTTTTTTCCACAAAATACTCAAACAATGCGATACTTATGAAATCTTCAAATGCAATATTCATAATATAAATTTTTAAATTTATATCTTGTAATCAAATGATGATAATCTCCTTGATAATTTTAATCATATCTCAATCTTCATAAAATTAATGATTCATTGATTCTGCCATATTAAATTCTTAACTCTTTATTTATATCAATATTTATCCTCGAATTTTAATCATCTTGTCTCTCTTGTCAAGTCATAACCTCTTCATAAATCTTCACTATGGTCAAACCCCAATAATCATGGTCTAAGAAAATTCTACCTACAGTCATACAACATACAATCTAGAGGAAACATGCATGGTTATGGTCTATTTTGTCATGGTATTATAGTCTCTGTCAGGGTGTACTACTAACTATATTCTAACAAGAAAATCATGAATACAAGCTACGGTACTAAGGAATCAATCAATCAATTAAATAGAAAGGACAAAAGGAAAGAAAAGAACAAAACCTGCTAACACGTCACCTGCAGTATCGATCTCCTCGACCGTCATCGTAAATGCTCTGCCCTGCTGGGGTGGCTCCCTCCGTGGGTGCTGAGCAATCTGCAGTTCCATAGGTGGCCTAACTGGATCTCTATAATTTGGAGCTACGCGCTGAACTAGAGGGCAATCCCTCATTCGGTGTCTTGTATCATCACAGCGCAAACAAAGTCCTAGCCTCAATCTACACCTCTCCCAAAGGTGACCTGGCTTCTTACAAAAATGACAAGTTTGTTGATTCTGCTGAACACGAACTGGTGCCTGGTACTGCTGTTGATACTGAAACGTCCTCGGCTGTTGCTGAATATGGGGACGCTTGGCCGGTCCCGCTCTACCATTCATATCTCCAAAAATATTATGACTCCTCTTAGGCCTGAGATCCAGATCTACTTCTGCAATCTGGGCATCCATCAAGATATCCTCAAAGGTAGCGGTACAACAACCAGAAGTGCGCGACCTAATCTCTCTCGTCAGCCCCTTTCTAAACTTTCGGGCTCGATCTCCTGGGTCCCGAATCATAGACGATGCAAAATGGCTCAATCGACAGAATTCTGCGGCGTACTCGTCGATCGACATGTTTTCTTGGACCAAGTCATGAAACTGGCTTTCCAAAGTTCCCAAGGCCACGTCGGAAAAGAACTTCTCCTTGAAAAATTCCTTGAAGGTCTCCCAAGGAAGTCCTTTGTCAGTGAGTCTCGGCTCCGTACGATACCACG
Source organism: Iris macrosiphon (assembly GCA_036927795.1). Classification (NCBI taxonomy): domain Eukaryota; kingdom Viridiplantae; phylum Streptophyta; class Magnoliopsida; order Asparagales; family Iridaceae; genus Iris; species Iris macrosiphon. Next base: position 64,693,055 of record JAYESA010000018.1, on the reverse strand, counting down.
TGAGTGCGATATCGAACATCTGACTGCCAGCGGCCTCTATCTGCAAGTTTTTCGGAATCTGGGCCAATCCACGCTCCTCTCTATATCCTCTAGCCAGTCGTCAGCGTAGAGTATCCCTTCGATATTCTTGAACTCTCGAGGCATCATCCTCTTGAAGTCCACTATAGTGCCTGATCTCTGCTGTTGCTGCTGGCCAGGAAACTGCTGGTGTTGTGCTACGCTCTCCACAGCTTGGAGAGCCACCTGATGAGCATTCTCCATGCTCTCTCTCATTAGCTCTGTTTGTGCCTGGTGTGCTTCTGTTTGCACCCTCTGAGCCTCAGCTTGAACTCGCTGAGCGTCTACCATGCCCTGGATCAAAGTAAACACGTGTCCCATCAATGGGCATACCTCCGGAAATTGGAGTCGATGGAGGTGGAAGGTTGTCCGTCACAGCTGCGGCAATCCTCTAAATAGGTGGGGGAGGAGGACCCCCAAAAAGTGCAGATACTCCCACATGCATAGATGTAGGAGGAACTACGGATGTCTGTCCATCAGGTGGAGAGGTGGCAGACCCCTCTAAAACTGATGCTCCCACTCTCATAGATCTTATGTCTGGCGGCATCCTGAAGACAGACTGAAAAGAATCAATCAAGGGAATAGATGCGATATCATCAAAGAAGGACAGTAATTCTAAGGAAGCAACATTCAGAAGGAAAAATAAGGACAACAAGATAATATATTAGAAATATTCCTAGTTGTGATTGAGTATTCGCTCTCATCCTAGTATCCTATGACCTACATCCTATCGCAGGCACGTAGTAGTACAATTAAGGTGTCGTACTACCACGATATCGCACAACTTGCGAAGTCTGACCTGCATGGGCTGCCACTAAAAATGTGTCATGACCTGCACCCAAAATTGGGGCACGAGTACGTGGGTACATCCAGCCTACGCCGCAGCATCGGCGGTAGAACGCTGTCTAGGTCAATGCACTATCTAAACAATCTTGCACGAGTATTCAACTCCATAAGGAGACACAGATAACACAATATAATATGAACAACATACTCAATCACATAACTACAGCACGATAAGATATCGAAGAATAAATAAAATGTAACACAAGTCTAAATAGAAATAATCTAACTCAACAATAATATTCAAGTCTCAACAAAGTATGTCGGAGACAAATTCGGTACCATAAACTGCTAAAAAAACTAACTAGATAACTAGTAATTCCGGCTAGACCTCCCAAAATCATAATTGAACTACCAGATCCAAGTCTGTAGCTACTCTCCCTGTGGTCCATAAAGTGTCAGACATCGGTCCTCTAAGGCGTAGTCTGGAAAAATATTTCCAGTCAGGATGGAGCAAAGTACATCTCTAACAGCAGTTCTACATCAATGATATAAACTATGTAGTAGTAAATAGATAGAAATATACAAGATGCATATACATATACGAGAGATATACAATAAAGAAAATACTGTAAATACTATAAATAATACAGGAAGGAACAATATGTCAATGAACAAGAGTTCTATGACTAAGTGTGTGAGTACTAGCTTTAACATGTGATCGGCTTGGGACTTGTACGAGAATAATGGCCTGGCTAGTCATACGTGCGGTGTATGACCAACACTTACGAGAAAACAACTACATGAAGGGTATGATCACATATCTACACTAAAATACTCTCCACCCCCGACTGGTATAGTAGATCCAACCATGGTACGCTATGGCACGGGATTCCCTAGGAAGATAGCAAGTCTCCTCAGGAATCAGTGTATGTACATGCACAAGATAAACAATGAAACAAGACTTATACAAGATACACCATATACAAGGAATAACATCTCATGACAAGATCCGAATATACCAATCCGTATAACCATCATGTCAAGAATATGGATATTTACACTAGATACAATAAACATAGGGATATCATAAATAAGAAACTATCAAAGAATATACTCGCCTGGGGTCCTTAGCTGTCAATACCAATGTCCTGCTCCTGAAGTCTCGCAGGACGATCCAATAGTCCTATACACATATAATAAAATATAATATTTGTATCAGACGTTACACTAACACACAATCCTAAATACATTGAACTCAGGGGCTATGCTAGGTATGACACTGGTCAACTAGGGTCAAATACGCGTCTAATTGTGCATGTGTCGCGTCTGTTATTGCGGTGCAAGATAGACAGACAGTAATAATATGGGTCTTGCCAATACGTGAGTGTACATATGGCAGTCTTCTAATAATTCACAGGGTTACAGGTCAAAATAAATACGGGGTATCCGTAATTACACTCGGGTCGCCTAGTACATTTATAATTATACATATCATTAACTAACATATACATTAATATCCATTTGTTACAAATATAATAGATATATGTATATATATATAATTTAAATAGAATTAATACTTTGTATATATATAAACATATATTTGGGAGATATATACAATACGTATATATATTTATATATACTAATTAAGAGATATACTAGATATATATATATATACCAAAATACGTTTAAACCTATACTAATACATGTACCATACATTTATACTAATTAGGTTCATATACGTTATGGATGTATATATATCAATATACATAATAACCATATACGTATACTAATACTAATACATACATACATACATACTAACTTATACTATGTATATATATATATACTAATTGAGAATATACTATATATATATATACGTATATATATACCAATGGGTTCATATGCCATATATATAAACACTTACTAAATACATATACTCATACGTGCACAAATACACCTAATCAAAATATGTACACGCGTACGTGTACGCAAGGGGAAGAACTCGAACCTGTGCGCGTGCACGAGATCGACGATGACGATGGTGTCCACGAGGTTGAGGATGACGATGACGACGACGAAGGTGATGATGATGATGACGAAGATGACGACGATGGCGACGATGACGACAAAGACGATGATAAAGAGTGGTGGTCCTGGTGGAGGGGGCTGGTGGTATGGGGTGGTGATACTGGTAGTATAGGGTGGTGATGCTGGTGGTACGGGGTGGTCGAGAAGGAGGAGACAGGGGGTGGTACTGGTGGTACGGGGGGTGGTGCTGGTGGTGTTAATGTGAAGTTGTGGTCGGGGAGAAGTGGAGGTTAGCCAGAGTTAATGGTGGTGGTGAAGCCGGTGAAGGAGGCTGGTCGAGGTGGTGGTGATTCAGGTGGGAGGGGAAGAGGAGGAGGGGTCTGGTAGTTGGACGGAGTCGTGATAGTGGTGGTGGTGGTTGCAGCGGGAGGGCTCGGCATGTTCGAGGAGAGGCGGGGAGCTCTGGGCTGTGGGGGAAGATGAGACGGGAAGGAGTAGAACGGCGAGGAGAAGGGAACGGTGGTGCTCATCGAGAAAGGAAGAAGGTGGTCGGAGGCTGCTGTCTCGTCGGGGAAGACGGTGGGCTGAGGAAGGACAGGTCGGGATATGGCCGGTGGGGAGGTTGCAGCTTGAAGTGGTGGTGATGTGCAGACGGGATCGATGTCAGGGCAAATGGCCGGGAAAGGAGGTTGTGATGGAGGTAGAGGCACGGTTGGTTCAGGTGGTGGTTGCCGGAGTAGGAAGAAGCAGCTGGTTGTCGGGATCGGGTGAGGCAGAGGGAGGTACAGGAAAATGGGGTGGAGTCGGGCTCTATGGAGGGAGGGCTCGCCGGGGTTGAAGGAGTGGCCGGGGGACGCTCGGGTTGTAGTAGTAGCAGCCGTGGGAGGAAGCTCGCCGGGGTGGACGCTGCAGTAGCTCGCCGGAGCTACAGGGCCGGCTAGCCGGAGCCAAGGGCCGGAGTAGGGTTCTTCCTGGATTTTGGAGGGAAGGAGATGAACAACAAGAAGAAGAAGAAGAAGAAAGGAAGAAGAAAAGAATGGAAAAAATGCTACGGTTGGGTTTGTGTATGGAGGAGAGGAAGGAGAGAGAAGGTGGGGGGTTTCCAAGGTATGGGGATTAGGGCCTGCTTGGAAAAGGGTGCATGAAGAGACATTATATAGGGGATGTGATGTAGAGTGTGTGGTAATGATGAGCCCCATTTTGAATGGGTGGCCAAGATTCGACATGAGAAAATCATTCATATAAAGGAGAGGAGTTGGGGTGAGGTTGACTAGTCAATGGGTTAGGGTTTCTCCATTTGGTTTGAAACAATGGGATGACGACACCTAATGCAACATTTGTAAATAGGCCCCTTAAATTTAGGTATTTGCACAGACACATAAAATGATAAAAAATTGGTGGGCGATTTGGAATTTGGTGTTTTGTAGGGTGAGGAAGTATTGTGTGTTTTGTATGGGCTTAATTAATGGGGTATTTGGATTAAATTGTGTTAAAATAGGATTAGTCAAAGTTGGTATCCCCAATTTAATTAGAAATAAATGTAAGTGGTGTTCTAAAATTAATTGAAGGTACATGGGCTAAAATTAGGTGGGACTGAAATATCATAAATGAAGTAGACTCAGAATAGAATATTATCCTAATTTGGGTTGCACGAAAATGGATCGAGATTGTGTCTCCAATTTTGATTGGAACGCACAACGATACAAAGTTGAATTTTATTTAGAAATAAAAATAAACATTCACGACGAATATTGTGTGGCTAAAATAAAGCACAAGAGAGCATAATTATGAGTTACACAAAGGTCATGAAAGATTTAGGCTTGGTGTCAGTCTTGGACCCTTTAATTGGTCCGGCTAAACGGGTTGAGTTGGTGTCTCAAAATTGATATCAACGACACAGGTGCGTGACACAAGATTAAATAATAGATTTTGGATACAGGAAGTTGTACAATTAAATTAGAGCACAAAGGATTATGATTTTGAGTAACAAAAAAGTCCAGCGCCTAAGTTGGCGTGTCAAGTCTAGAATGCAACAACTTGTTAGAATTTATGGGCTAAAGTTGGGCTCCTAATATTGCAACAACGGTAGGGTGTAACAATCACGGTAATTAATTATCAATAAATTAAATCCTGAATAATATAATTTAAATTCATAACCCTATAATTCTATCAGGTGTTCATCTAGTGGGCTTCTAGGTCAAGTCTACTAGCTCAAACATTAATGAACACTGTATATAATATATATATATATAAATACACATCTAATGCAATTATTTAAAAATAAGTACCACAATATTAATAACATATAAAAAGACAAAAATACGCCTATTTTCAGGATGTGGTAGTGACAGAAACACTAGTCTAGATCTCTACAAATGTTACCTTTTGGTCCACATTGTAAGAGCAGTTATGACTATATCATCACTCTGAAGTCCAGGATTGTAGGGCACAATAAATTCTAAAAAAATTATCCAGTCAGGATGGAACAAGCACATTTCCAATAGCAGTTCCAAATAAATGATAAAAACTAAGAAATAGTAAATAGTAAAGAAATACATTATAATAAGTAAGAATAAGAAACAAGCATGGTAATACTGAATGTAAGTAAACATGAATAATAGAACATCTGTCATGTACATGGAACATGAATATCTATATCAACTAAGTGTGTGAGTACTATTTTTGACATGTGATCAATTTGGAAACTTGCATAGGAATTATGGCCTAGTTAATCATACGTGAGATATATGATTAACACTCACAGGGTAAATGCACAGGGAATGAGTATAATCACATATCTAACTAATATCCCCCCCCCCCGACTAGTATAGTAGATCCAAACCATGACACGTCATGATACATGAATCACAGGGCAAATTTGAATACCAGTACAGGAATATCATGAACAGGAATGACTTGCACATGAATCATAAGTACAAGCACAGGGATCATCAGTACATGCATAGGGTCTGACAGGAAAATTAATATCTCATGACAGGGATCCAAGATATACGAATCCATGTACCATCATGTCAGGAATCAAGTATAACAAAACTAAATATAGATAACATAGAAGCTACCATATAAAGGAAACTATCAGAGAATGTACTCGCCTGAAGTCAGTACTGAATATCAAATAGTGTCTGAAATGGTATTCGAAGACCTATATATGAATTTCCATATCAAAAAGGTTTTTTGGAATCAAAAATAGGGTTAAATAGGTCTAGGTGAGGTTTCTAGGTCAAAACAAGGTTACTAGGGGCAAACTAGTCATTTACCTAAATTTGGATTTCAAATTAGCTATCTAGTTGGCCTATTAAGTGATACTAGTCAATACCAAGCTATACCTAGGTTTTCTAGTTCATACTAGCTAGCTATAATAGACTAATATCATATATACTCTATTTAGACCTATATATATATATATATATATATATATATATCCTAACTATACCTCAAACCATAACCAATAACTTGTGTATTACCCATACCTTAACTCACTACCCCAAGTATCTATTATCTTAGCCATATATCCAATACCTAGCCTATAACTTATTACCTAATATTAATATCGTAGCCTAGTATATAATACCTTGACCAATACCTTATTAACTAACACCACTACCTCAATTCACCCCAACTTCTATCTAATACTAGCAATTGATATCAATTACACCATACCACTCTACCTTAACCAACACACTTCCTTGCCCACAAAGATTTGTACCTCATACCTAGTGGTACCACTCTTGCCACCTTACCTAGCACTAAGTCTAACATATCCACATGTAGGGTACAACCTCAAGTAGGATACACATGCCTTGCACTCACATACTCATATCTCTAGCAATTAACACTATCCTAGTATCACGGCATTGATCTCTTGATAACAAGGTATCACTATATTGGTATCACAAAAGTCACCTGATATCCTCACATATATACTCATCCACAATATAAATATCTATCACTCCCACAATCCTAATTCATCATAACTTCTCGCTCTTACTAACGCTAGCTCACTTCCTCAAACACACAACCTTCACCCTCACACAGATCACAACCAAATACCACACTTCCCTACCCTTGCCCTATCACTCAACTACCAAACTCAAACACCAACCTTAGCTACTGCCACTCAAACTAAACCCATCAACCCTAACATACTAATTTATTATCTGATCCACCACCACCATACCACACATGTCAATGCACAAGATTAGTGTTTGAACCAACTCTCACCCATATCTTCTCACTGTCTGTGCACCAATATCACAGTCCTTATGTGCACACTTGTGCATTATTTGCTACACAATATACTCAACTCAGGTACCCAACACTACCCCTTAGCACTTGCAGCAAGTGCAAAAATACTACACTATAGTGAGCTTCCATCTGGTCCTCTGTACTCCCTTACAGTCATCTACAACACCAGTTTACCCCCATCTCCTTACAACTACAATCCAGCATTGGCACAATGCAGTGCAAGACCGTGCACAATGGCTCTGTTCTAAAATATGTTCCTGCCTAGTGCAACAATACCCCCTTGCCACTGCTGTCAATATGCAGGCCTCCCCCTTAGAAACTGATGCAAATCGAGGTCATCCAGCTATCCCCAACTGCAAATAAAATCATTCCACATGCATGACAAGACCCACACACCATTGTCACAGTTCCTCCACTCTATAGGTTCAAACTGAACACAAGGCACTTCAACTGTAAGGAGAGCTGTAAATATAGTATCCCTTCCCTTCACTACTTATTGCTAAACAGCCTGAACACTCTCCCCTTGTAGTCAATGGAACTACGACACTAGTGTACCCCTATCTCCTCATAATTGCAGTACACACAACTAGCTCCCTACCCTTACACACATACCACACGCTCACTGCACATACAGTCAATCCCAAACACCTGTACTGAACCCCCTACTCATTGATACCTAGCACCAATGCACACTCACACTCTCATGCATTATAATACTCCTAAATAATATGATATACCTACACACCAATGTATCCTCTATGGTATCTATGATACCCACTGGCTATAGGTTGAATATCACCCACATACCCAATCAACACACACACACACACACTATATGCTAAGATATACACACACAATACTAATACAACCCCTTACACCAATATCAAACACTTGGTATGCACCAAGCCACACATGAGTATCACACCATCATAACTATGTGATACACCCCTCCAATACCAAGATACCCACCCAAATTATATGGAATACCTTATAAAGAGTATATATAACATAAATATATATAATAATAATAGTTTATATAATATTGAGAATTATACACTAAAGGACACCAATACCAATGAAAATACTAATCTAGTCATGCGTATCATGGCGTATCACGATACGCACTCTCCGTATGCAATTGTGGACACAAGCATACCAACACACAACCAAATAAATCCTAATAGTCCTCATGAGGACATAAATCAAAACTTGATGGCCACAATTCAAATTTTGTCCAAATTTGCAACAAAATACCTAGAACTATCAAATTATAGGCCAATACAACTCTTCCCCTATTGGGTTATTCCTAGCCATGGGTGGGTTCTTAGAGTTCTACTATGACAAATTAATATAGGAATTGATAGAAAATAAGGATTATACCTATTGTGAGTTAGAATCCCAATGTAACTCTCAGAATAGATACTATGCAAGTGTGGACACAACTCCACCTAGCCAAGCTCCTCTCTAATGCCCCTTCTTGCTCTCCCAAAGCTTCTAGGTGTTCATGGTGATTGAAATAAATAGAATTAAGTGGAGAAATTTGGGAATTTCGTAGGGAATGGAAGGAATTTGGGGAAGAACTATTTTGGGAATGATGGAGGCTATTAAATGATGGATTAATAAAGGGATTTAATGCCTATTTAGGGCCGGCCATAGGGTTAGGGCTAGGTTTCTTTGAAATATCTCAAAAGCCCCTCTCCATTCTCTCATGAATATGATCTTTGGTTAGGAAGGAATTTAATTAATCAATAGGAAATAATATTCCATTCTTGAGTGACTAGTACTAATTAATTCTACTTAGCTAGTCTAGTGTCTAACACTAACTAATTTTCTAGGCAACTCAGTCATAACTAACATAGATGACACTAGCTGACCATACTAACACTTGGTCCATTCTAACTAGCTAGTGCACTAACTAATACAATTTAATACAGTTATACAAATATTAATCTAATATTTTAAACTACATTATAATGACAAAAATATCCCCAATTCTAGGTGGTTACAAATACCAATATCAATTCCAACACCAATAATACCAGAAATAAAATTAATAAAACTCATTAATACTAAAAATAAGAATAAGAAAAAAAAACACTAATAAAGGGTCATACCTCAACAACCAATGCTAATCAAGCTCCAAAAAATAAAATAAAAGTTTTAAAATACGCAAAATATGAAATACAATCATATACATATTTTAAAAAATAGGGATATGACCTCCTACCCACCTTACAAAAATTCTGTCCTCAGAATTTTAAAATCATTTAAAATATGGTTTTCAAAACTAGTATATAGATATCAAGAAAATTCTACCCACCTAACAAAATCAATTAATACAATAAAAAATGAACAAAATTTTAATCTAGAAACATCGAAGAAGAAAATATCTAGCTACACAAATCAACTCAAAATAAATCCAAAATGCCCAAAATAATCTCTAAAAATTAAAATTTCACATGCATGAAATAACTCCATATTTTAAAACATCTAAAAAGTAACAAAATAATATCAGAAAATTAAAATTCCAACAACATAAAAAATCCACAAAAAATACGAAATCAGGGATATTTGTCTCAAACCGACAACCGTAGTTTTCTCATATCCAATTACGATGTGTGTCACGATTATTATCTACCACGCCATCCGGATTGGCTGCAAAAGATTCACTACTACACTATGATCAAACGACTGCCGCTTTCGCTACCACGTCGTCTAGGTATACTAGGGCCACCCGATCAATCTTGACAAATACCCAAAATAAATCAAATCCAGAAACCAATGTCTAACTAAGTAAAATCATAAAACATCTAACAAAATCATAAGCCAGTTTCTAAAAAATACTCAAAATCCAAAATACAGATTTAATCATCATATACAGAAAATAAATCTATAATCAAAATATTATCTGAAACAGATAATCAAGAAGGCAGAACTATCCAGAGTCAAAGGAGCTAAATTGATGCAAAAATATTTACTGGATACGCAATAATTGCTTCTGAAATCTCCAATCCTGACTTCCTTGGAAAATTCTGAGCTCCGATATAATCCTCCTTCCAAGAATACCACATCAACGCACGAAGAAGGCGATAATGATATTAAATTAACACAAAGTCAATGCACAAAGTCAATGCACAAAGAAAATACGAAAAATCACACAAGGTAACACATCGGTAGAGATTATAGAGCCCAAGATAAATAATGAGTAACCCAAAGATTGAGACAAGATAACGTCTTATCTGATAAAGCGATCAACATGTCCAACTATAGGACCACGTCTCTCAAAATAATGAATAAAATCATATAACAATGGATATATATGGTTCAAGCAAGATAGGTCCAAGTAGAGATAAGGACCAATTTATAAGTTCGAAGGAGCAAATGACAAGTGCAACAAGTAAGAATTTCAAGGAATTATGGACTGAGATCAATAATCATTTGATACCCAACAATCTCAAAATGAGACATGCATGGGACACCAATAAAATCTTGTCACGTCTCGCTCCTGAAATACCGAGTAAATATAGGGACGGACATGGCCAACTACACCGTACATGGTATAATTTGTCGTACAGCGATCACGGCTGTCAGTCAAGTCAGGTATCCTAGCATGCAAGATAATCTTTGGCCTAAATCTGATCTCATATCCAAAGATAACCACAATAAAATAAACAACAAGAATGATATCAAACAGAAATAATATAAGACCAAATGATCAAAAATACTAATGATAATCAAGAAGTCTACAACCAGTAAAAGATGTAGACGAGAGTACCTTCCCACACAATTCTTAATATGATATGGAACTAAAGTGTATCCTCCAAGCCATGTCTAAAAGATCATAAGGGTCGGTCACAAGCAATCAGAAAATAATCCAAGGTTGGCAGGTCAACCGTAGCAAGTACCAGAAAGGAATGCTCAAGTACATGCAAAAATAAACCAACAAGAAATATAGCGATAAATATAGAAATAACAATAATCAGGGTAAAAAGAATCATGCCATTCCAATGCACAATATAAGAATATAATGCTCCAACCAAATAGTAGATAAGGAATTAAAAATCAATCATAACCATCCTAACATCCACTAGTACCTGTGTCGCCAACTGGAATCAATGATCAGTCGACTAGCAAGAAGCATACCACACAATTATATGAATAAACGGACACTCAAATGCCTACAACTTTCTACCATTAACTAACTAGGGTTATCACAAGTTCTAATTACTAGCACATGCACTTGAGGTTTTTCGTTTATGTCACATGCCCTGCAGACTATCCAGGTTATCCAAACGAAAGAGATCAATATATATATATATATATATATATATATATATATATATATATATATATATATATATATATATATATATATTGCAATACTCAGTGGTGTGCTGGAAGTGTGCCCCTCACGACGGAGAGCTCCAAATCTATCAGGTATGGCCGGGATAACGGGATCGCATGTAACACAGAAACCTCTCTCTAAATTCTTCTACGAATTTTATTTACCTAATTAACCCTAAAATTATATAGAATATCCTGTCATGGTTACACGATCATCATCATCCTAGAATGTCGTACCGTAGTACGGATACGCTGTGTGCAAATCCACGTTGATTCTCGTCGGTTTCAACCTAGATTCATCTAGAGCATAATGTAACAATTAATACACATCATCCAACCCTGCTAAAAATATAATATATAGTCACTGACCAACTACAAGGGTACACGTACAGGGTAACAATATAGTATAGTATAATAACAAGAACATGATAGCACGTCAGTGCACATGTATAATATGTAGTTGTACCTTTGTGCGCTATAATCAGGAATAACACCTCAGTACGATAACGGGGCCAGCACCTCAAAGTATAACCTGGTAGTCAATAGCATGAGTACATGTAGTCATGTCAGGAAATAAGGACAGTTACGCAGTCAGGCATTCTATTAGTCGGATCGGTCTATCCATCAAGGATCAGTCTACCAACCAAATCAATCTATCAATAATCCCTCCATCCTCGATGGGGTCAAAATATCATGCCAGGAAATACAGTCACAAGAAAACAAGCCAATTACCATAAACAATGCAAGACCTCTGGCTTACAGGAATCCAACGAGTCAATGATTACAGACTATCCATCAATAAGTCATCTAACTCCCGAAATATAATATAGGTACAATTTAATAAAGTTATTCATCCACAAAATACAAATACTAGAAGTCACTGGAGCAATAAATCAATCATAAATATAATATCAGCTATCCCTTGATCCACCAAATCATATACACAACTCTTTGTTCTACTATACATATATATCAGCCAACTCAAATAACAGGACAAGACCACTAAATACTATGCAACCCAACCATACCAGATCACTAAGGTCTATTGAATTATAGAAATATCAGGTATTAGGCACTTGGGAAGTCGGGTAAAATCATATATTGATAACCTCGATAATTATTTCGTTCAGCGAGATGCATTATAATTCCCAACCCGAGAAATCTGATCAACAATAACATTTGGCATGCACCCTAAGTCTACAAAATACCAAAACCCATAAGGGCTTGCCAACTGATGTCCCAATATCATACCTCTGATTTAAAATGGTACCCCATCCTCGAATTTTATCTGAAGTTATATATATATATATATATATATATATATATATATATATATATATATATATATATATATATATATATATATATATATATATATATATATATATATATATATATATATATATATATATATATATATCAAATGCTAGTCCGAGTCTACCTAGAAGGCACTGGGTAAACCATGCAATATCCAATGAAGGAATGGTATGATACAACAAATCTAGGATACAACTCTACCTAGATCCCCGAACAAATTCTCAAACCAAAATCTCGAAATGAGTCTCCGAACCAAATCAAAAATCAAATATCGAATCAAATCCCCCAATAGAATTCCCGAATTAAATGCCTAAACCAAATTTTGGAAAATTTTGGTAGAACCTCTCCTATAATTCTAGGATCAGAATATAACCTGCAAAGCAAAAGAAGAACCACCTAGCGCAACCCACCATAGAATCCTAAACTGAGAACCCTACGTCTCAGCCTCCAACAGCGCTACAATGTATATTAGGCACCAAACAAACACAAAAAAGAATCTCCGCGAAGGGCACACCACCACAGGGTTCTCTGTTCTTAACCAAATCATAATGCACAAGTCTAATAATCTAGTGCCAAGTCGTAACCCGACCGTGAGTCAGACACGAGACATATAGGGGCGATGCTCATAACCCGGTCGTGCTCGTATCCTCGGAGACGTAGATGTCCCATCCGAGTTGTTCGATATGGGTGTCATCCTGATACCGAACAATTTTACACTAATAACAATAATTACCAGTCCTCTAAAATTATAGTTTACAAGTATAATAATTATAATAAATTAAATACATGATGAGAAGCTCATAGGCGTAAAACTGTCAACAAACAAGGGGTACTTTCCTAGAGGGCTCGGCTAGATACGCAAGTCTTCGGTACTATGGATCCAAGTTCTTACATCCATCGGGGTCCTCAGAACATACAATAAACAATCATTAGCGTCAAACAAATAAAATAACAGAAATCATAAGAGATGGTACGATGTTATACCTTGTGGGTTCCACAAGCGGTGCATAGATTTATTATAAAAATTAAGACACGCAGACCAATACGAACATGCAAATCGACGTACACGTAAATTGAGATACGCATGAGATCTAAAGTAATACGAATACCGAGATAAATAAGGAACATAACTTACAGGTAAGTCGAGACGTGCATGAAGTACAAAGGAACACGAAGTACACAAATCAACGTGACATATAAATCGATATGTACGTGCAAATCGATGTGGCATGGATCACGAGAAAAGGCACAAATATCGAGTGGCACAAAAATCAAGATGGTGCACAAACCGAGATAACATGGATCTCGAGGCAACACAGGGCTCGAGGTATCTCGCTGCCCGAGGAAATACATGGATCGATACGGGCACAAAAAATAGAACTGACACGCACACCAAGGTGCACGCATCTTAAGGGATTCGCGATGACACGACTCCGAGAAGAGGGGTGAAGTAAAGAAAATGACGACGATGGTGGTGGACACGGTAGAGGCGGAGAATGGTGGTGGTGGCAGCCATGGTGGTGGTGGTGGCAATATCGGGCTGAGAACCCGAGAGAGAGAGATCGAGTGAGATCAAGAGAGAGAAAAAGAGATCAGGAGGGGAGAGAGAGATCGAGAGGGAGTAAAAGAGAAGATAGCGGGTAGGAGAGAGGGAGAAAAGAGAGATGGGGTCGAGAGAGAGAGATAGGTCATGAAAGAGAGAGAGAGGGAGAGGGAGGGTGAGAGAGAGAAATCTGGGAAAGAGGGAGAGAAGAGAGAGAGAGAGAGAGAAAGAGAGAGAGAGTACACCTGAGAGAGGGAGGGGGTCTGCTCCGGGGGGGTCACCATAGAGTGAGAGAGGGAGCAGAGAGAGAACGTAAGATGGGGGTGCGGTTCCAGCAGGGGGGTAAGAGTAAGCGGGTGATAGAGGGTGAGGGAAAGAGAGATTAAAGAAAGATGGGGGGGTTGAAGGTGAGGGTAGGTTAGGGTTTGGGGTTTGGGCTTGAAGTTAGGATTTGGGTTAAGGGTTAGGATAAAGAAAAATAATGATAATAATAACAATAACAATAACAATAACAATAACAATAACAAAAATAAAAATAAAAATAAAAATAAAAATAAAAATGCAATAAATTCAAGAAATAATAATAATACTAGCAATAGAAATAATAATAATTATTATAATAACAATACCAATGTCAATTCCAACACCAATAATAACACAAATAAAATTAATAAAACTCACTAATACTAAAAATAAGAATAAGAACAAAAACACTAATAAAGGGTCATTCCTCCACAACCAATACCAATCAAACTCCATAAAATAAAATAAAAATTTTAAAACACAAAATATACAAAATACAGTCATAATATACATATGTAGAAAAATAGGGATTTGGAAGTAGTGCAAGCCTGTATGCAACTACGTCAACTTTGTCATATACCTCGAATGGCCCAATATACCTTAAGCTGAGCTTTCCTCCTCTCTCGAACTTGATGGTGCCTCGGGTTGGAGAAATTTTCAGAAATACTAAGTTTTCAGCTACGAATTTCAGGGGCCTTTTGCTACTATCTACCCAATGCTTTTGTCTGTCCTGAGCCACCCTGAGTTTGTCCCTGATCAATTTGATTTTGTCTGTTGCATCTACTACTATCTCAGGACCAAGCAATTGTAGTATCGATAGATAAATCTAGAGGGGGGTGTGAATAGAGTGTATGTGTGTGCAGCAAAATATAATTACCAACAAAAAATTTTACTGAGTAAAGGCAGTTACCAACTAGCAAATAATGCAGCAATATGTAAATAATAAACAAGGAAAGAAGAACAAACACAAACACTGATATTTTATACTGGTTTTCCTCTGAGATGACTAATCCAGTCCCGAGAACTCTTACTTGGAGTTTAACTTCATTATTAGTGAAAACACAAGCTTTGATCTTAAGGGCTTGCGACTTCATACAAATACGTGCCTTTTATCCAAAGAGCTCGACGACTTCAGACTTTCCAAGAAATAGCTTTGAAAAGCCAAGCTTATACAACTCGAATACTTCTTATTGAAACCACAATGGCACTTAGAAGAATGTGAGTTGTCTTATTATTTAGATGGTTTAAAGCACTTATAATGAATAGAGAAGATGAAGGATGAATTATGAATGGATAAGTGAATAGTATTTTTGAGGAAAATTTTATGCGAAGCTTTTGTGTTATAAACTATTGAAAAGAAAGAAAAGTACAAAGAAATATAGGGAATGTTGTGAACAACTTGAAGAGTTGAACAATAAGAAATCTCTGGTAACAACGGTACGGGAAGCTTCTATTTTTCTCCTTCTGTTCTTGAATTTTAAAGACTTGAGAATTCTAGCCCCTTTCTCTCTTTGTCTCTGTGTGTGTGCTCCTTTCTCCGTGTTCCTGGATGTACTGATCCTGTATTTATAGAGTTTAGGAATGGTTATGAGAGTGTACGAGCACTTTGGACAGTCTGCACTATTTTACCATTGTGCACGCACTTTTGGTGGACTAATACCCCATGTTCTGAATGATTGGGTGAACAACTTGCATCATATTTGACACGTAGCTTCCTATATGAGGAAAGCATGGTTCGTAGGACTGTTATTTGTATACTTTTCTTGAGAAGCATAACATGTAAGACACGCGCTCATAACTGCTCACTGTCAGTTAAGATAATAGACGCACTTTGGAAGTGTTCTGGAGACTGGTACGCTTTTGGAAAGATTGGCACTACGACATATTTTTGAAGAAATTGGCACTACGGCACACTTCTGAAGGAATTGGCACTACGGAGCACTTTTGAAGAAGTTGGCACTATGGCGCACTTCTAAAAGAATTGGCACTTCGGCGCATTTCGGAAGAAATTGGCACTACGGTGCACTTCTGAAGAAGTTGGCACTACGGCGCACTTCTGAAGGAATTGGCACTACGATGCACTTTTAAAGAAGTCGGCACTACGATGCACTTTTGAAGATATTGGCACAATGGCACACTTCTGAAGGAATTGACACTATGGTACACTTTTGAAGATATTTGCACAATGACGCACTTCTGAAGATATTGGGACTATGACGCACTTTTGAAGAAGTTGGTACTACGGCGCACTTTTGAAGGAATTAGCACTACGGTGCACTTTTGAAGATATTAACACAACGGCGGACTTCTGAAGAAATTGGCACACTGACTGGGTCGATAAACAAAAACCTGGGTCTGCGTGCCGAAACACAGCTATAATGATGACTTCTGACTCTTCGGTTTCTGCATCTATCAGCCGTCTGTCTATTACATTAAATACTGAGAGAGAGTGCGCATCTTTGAGTGTTTGTGCGCCAACTTTCATAACATTAAGAAAGCACGCCATAATAAGAAAGTGCACCATCTTCTGAAGTTTCAAGAAAGTGTGTCCAAGTAAGAAAGTGCACGTCTTCCTTCTGAAACAAGCAGAGAGTGCGCCATCCTCTAAATAGAGAGAAAGTATGCCATTCTTCCTCTGTTGGATTTATTTGTAGAAAACTGTGTCATCTCTTTAAGGCACAATTTTTATGCTTCTACAAGTCCCCCTTAAAGCTTTTGAATTCGTTCAGATGAATTAAAAATACTTTGAATTAGAAGAATAAAAGTTGTTGAGATGTTTGTGCGCACACTCTGGACAGAATCCCAATATATTTTTTGACGTAGATGACATGCACGTATCTTTGACTTACTTTTTGGTTTTGATGCGGTCTTTGAGGAGACGCAGGCGACTTTTTAGGAACTGTAGGCAACTTTTCAGGAACAACTTTTTAGAGCTATGCCGAACTTTTGCTTATTTTCTCCTTTAAATAGAAGCAAAACTTTACCAATAATCCCAAACATATCTCTTTCTTACTGTGAGACTTGAGCATGGCCTCCGTTAAGTGTGAGGCTACGAAGGTGACCGTAGCAGTATGGCTCTATCGGCTTTGCTGTCCGCCGAGAAGACGCAAAAGGAGATGCTTCTGAACGATGTTGCTGTTGAGCTCTTTGTGCGATAAAGCATAGAAGGATATCATAGGCATCATTGTTCATGTTGAACTAACGAATTACTCCAAAGATTGTTCATTGTCTTCAAACCCAGCTCGCTGGAATTACTCTCTTAACATGGCCCCTGTGCTGATTACACAGTTGGGATTGAAATCCTCAACCGAGACTTCTAGAGGTGGCGGTGGATGACGATGGCAGAAAAGCTTCTGTTTGACTCGCCATATCGTCCATCGAGTCAGGACAGAAATAGGTCCGTATTAATTTAAACAAGCCCAATCATGTATAGCATCCCCGCCCACAACATGGATTTCTTCGCCATGTACTATAGTTTGCACTGAGAAGCCTATTTCTTCTATGCTAAAATAAAATAAAGGAGAAGATGAGACACAAAGATGGGATGGCTCTGTGATAGATCCCCATCATATGAAAATTCTGGTGTAATAGATTTCCATATTTTTAATCATGATTTTAGAATAAAAATCTAGGTGTGATAGATCTCCATCATATACAATCATGATTAAGCTTCAATAAAATTTTACCTTTGAATTCATTATGCTGTATGTGTGTTGCTAACTGAGGAATTTGGTCGACGTGCATCAGAAAAGACTGAATATGCTAACTTTTTCCTGTAATCCTACTGATACGTGCACAAATATGCACTTAGGAAAAACTGGATTTTGTGCGCACTGTGCAGTTTGTCGCGTGCACTTTTGTAACCATTTTTGCAAATTATTTGGTCATGCACACTATGAAATATTTTCTGTCGATCAAACAAATATGCGCATATAGGAATCCTCGGACCAACATAAAAAATGGTTTTATGTTTTATGTTTTGTATTTTGCTCTTCATTTGGCGAAACCAATCATCGTCTTATTTCACTGAGGAGTCATGTTTGGGAATTTAAACCGTCATTTCCTATCTTATAGATACTGGAGTTTCTTGTTCCATTCTCACGAAGACTTGCAAAATAACTTATGAGGCTATTTAGAAGGGGAAAGACGAGGAATTTGATGAGACTATTATTCCTCCTTCTACTATCAAGCCATCTTCTGCTGAAGAAAAGAAAGAGGTGTCTATTGTCCAACCGTGTAAAATAGATGTCCTCCAGGATCTTATCGGTCCTTCATTGGGTGAACCTACCCAACTTTATATTAATGTAAGTGACCCCCTTATTTCGTCTATTGTCGTGGAAGAACGAGAAAATTAGGCCAGAATAATAGCTACTCGTCGAACATTTGCATATTCTGACGTCTATATCCTTCACGCTCTTGCAATATTTATAAATAATTTAGGAGATTCTGACTCATCCTCTCCTTATGTATTTGTTTTGTTCTTTCTCATTTTCCATAAATAAAGAGATTTTATTTTACCTTAGTAATATTTTCAAATCGAGATCCATTCAGAATATATCTGCTGAGAGGTATTATGGACATAACAAAATAACTCTATGGCAAATTTGGTAGATTTATCACTCAAGGCATACTCATGCTGAGTATAAATGATAAATTTTAGGGGATGCAATACTATCAGAGGTGATATCGATGTGATAGCTCACTTTACTTCACTAGTGAAGAGAAGAAAGAGTAGTTCAAGGGTAAACTATTGTCATCTCTTTAGGGGATAATAATAAAATATAATTCAGAGGTAATATGGACATGAATCATATTATTCTTATTAATTGGTGAATAAACATGTGAGATTATTTTGAACCCAACTGGGGATCAAGAATAGGATATCCTTAAAACAACTGGGCTTTAAGAATGAAATATTTTTGTTGGAGAGAATCGTTTAGATGATTTCAATAATAGTGTTCCATTGGATCTGAGTATTGTCTCGCTGGAAAACTTTGAGGATCCATTACCCATGTCTTATTCAAAAATGAATATAGGTAATATTTTGAGAAGCCGTGTAGGCTACGAGTTGTTGGGGATTTAAAGATGTATTTGATGTACCTGTTATTTTAATCTATTGGAGATAGAGAGAAATATGTCGTGCTTAGACATAATGATTCTTAAGAAATTTGTCGTTGATAGGCATTATTATCAAATCTATATTAGGTTTAGCGAGTCTATAGGCTCCGTTGGAGAATACTGTCTCCGCCATATAAGGACCTTCCCATTTAGCCTAGAATTTGCCTTTGCTCTTATGGGTTGTGATCATAAGTCTCCTTACTGAAAGGACCAATTCATCGACCTGAAATATTCTTTCCTTAACCTTTCGATTAAAGATCTGGAAATATGTGCTTGGTATAGGTCAATATTTAAAGGGCTACTAGTGCCCCAACCACAAAATAAACTCAAAAAAAAGGAGAGAAGGGGAATGGTCTCAGAAAAGGAAATGCAAACTACTGTTGCTCATCATTGGAGCACAACTCTGCAATTCGGCCACAAAGACGGGCAATATGACCATCTAGGCGTGCTTTAACTCGATGCTCAACCTCTCTTGCCATGACCTCGGGATCCTCATAGTGAATTTTGGACTCGTATCGGTCATCCACCTTCTGGACCATCACAGCAACAGCAGTCGTATTCTTCGCTACCCGACTCACCACAGTTCGAATGGTATCTTCTTCCTTTAAGGCCTCTCAGAGATTATTTCCCAACACATCGAACTTGGCCTTGGCTGTCTGATCTCTTCGGTCAAGTTCTTTTGCCTGGTGAGGCATTCCTCCCTGAGGGTACCCAGCCGATCATGCTCCTTCTGCAACTTCTGGAGGTCTTATTGCAAGCCTTCCTTAAAGAAAGCAAAGAGGGCCTTCTTTGTATCTAGCCTAGATGAGAACTCTCCATATTCATGGGATATCAGTATCCCATATTGGCATATTGATGATGTCGCAGCTCCATCAGGCATTGCTCTACCTCCCCAACCGTTGGTCCAGGAGGTCCGTTGTCTCTTCTTGGCCAGGGATACTCCTCAGAGAATTTGCCTGAATCTCGAAAAAGCGATTCGCCTAGTCGAAGGGCCAATTTTGCTCCAATACACTTTGGACCCCTGCCTCAGAAATATGTAGAAGATCCAAAGGGAGATCTGGATATTTTTATCAATCCCTCTAGCATTGTCGGAGTCAAAGGCAGCTGGTACGAAGAAGAAGAAGTCGCGGGTGCAGCTGGTTGTACAACAACGCCTGAGGACCATGAAGGGGAGGCAGTAGCGGAGGAACGACCAGGAACATGGCTCGCATTCTAATCCCTCATAGCCATCTCAAATGCCCGGACACCTGTCAGCTGAGCAAGACTGGTCATGCGACCCAGGACAGGAGTACAAGGGCGCCCCTCTACCTCTGCTCCCGCCTGCACACCAACCCCAGATGGCGTTGCCACAACCTCAGATGATGACCCACCCATCATGGTATCACGAACATCGAAAAAAGCTTCCTCGGGATGGACCGCTGCCCCACCATCTAAAGGGACCTCAACGACGAGAGGGGGAAATGCCTTGATACCAGAGGCACCCGCAACAAACCATACAGGGTTCTTCTCACCTCTAGAAGGGCTACAGAGAGAATGAGGTATCCTATGAACCAGCCCACAGTATTGATCCTCTATCTTGTCCTCTTCAGCGACCACATCCACAGTTTTCAAATGAGAAGCAGTTCATGTAAGGCCAAAACAACCAGTAGTCAGCTTCGCTCGAAGAACATAAAGTTGAAACCAGGATATCTTTTCATTGGTAAGTATACGGGAAAATGTACCAAAAGAAGGCGGCAAGGGTTCTGGTTTGCCCAGTGCAGTCATAGCCCTCCCCTCGTCTTCAACATCATCCACAGAGACGTGATGAAAGGGCATGAACGGTCCCGCCCTCGCTCCACCCGTCTCCTGGGCCCCCTGAGTTTCTAAAGCTGGCTTTGGCATGCCTACACCAGTCTCGTGGGCCCACAATGGTTCAAAAGAAGGCTCTAATATGTCTGCATTCACAACCTAAAATCTCGAGGTCTCAGGTGCAAGCTCCGAGGTGCCCACATCATACCCAGGGAAAGTTACCTCCTCCGGCACCTGGTTATAGACTGTCGGGACAACCGCCCTCCGCAAACGGTCCCTCTCCTCTTGCTTCTGTAAATTGTCAAATAGACCAGGATCAAAATATTTATATAAAGGACCAGAAAGAATTAAACTAAAAGGGTCCACAAATACTGCCTCAGCTTCCAAAGTAGAGTCTATTTCAGAATCCACCATGAAGGGTCCTACCTCTTCCCGTCCTTCAGTGTCCTCTTTTTCTTGTCCTTCTTCTTCTTTCTCGCTGGCTCACACAGGGGCATTGACAGCAACCTGTTTCCTATAATGCGGCTACGCATCCGCGGATGAATCGTGTCGTCTCCTCTTAGGTGGAGGGCTCCTTAATGGGGAAGCCCCATGCTTCATCGAATAATTCATGGGAGGCAAAGGGTTGTCAGAAGTGTCTTCTTCCCCAATAATAGGGTTAGAGTCAATAGCGACGATCTCTACCTTGCCCTTCCCCCGGCCTTTTCGTGGCTCCATGCGCCTAGTCGTCAATACCCCTCTGGGAGTGGGGGCTTCGAACAGTGACCCGGCCCGAAGCCCCAATATCAAAGAGATAACTGGTCTAGGCCTTGATGTGGAGTAAATTTTCCTTCGAGCTCTTGTCCCTCTTCTTTAAAATATGCTGGCAAGTATTGTGGTGGCACAACACTTTCCAGTACACGGTAAAAAATCCTGGATGTTGCTGCTCTAAATCCTCAAACTCCTTATTGGGTGTACTCCTCATACAGTTCCTAACCCCAGGGTAACCGCGAGACATCGTACATCTCATGAAGGGCAAGATCCATCTCTCCGCCAGGAGTAAAGAAGGTCCCGGTACAACAGTTGTACATCTCGACCAAAGCCATGAACAATGTCGGGCTCTTCTCCAAACCCTAACAGGAACCCCTAATGGCATAATAGAGGTTGGCGTCCTTCAAAGTCTTTTCATACTTCCTCAATACCCATGTTGTTAGGTTGATCCAAGGCGGCGAATGAGATACCCAGTTGAGCAAGCCTACTTTTTCCTGAAGATAGGATCCCTTTTCTCATACTTCCTCAAGAATGTGTGAACCTCATAGTAATGGACATTCGGCCCCGTCTCTCTCGAGAAGGTGCCAGGTGCCAATCCGCGAATGGAATAAGAAAATGATTTCTTGCTCGCCGCGGCTCTCTTCAGTTTAGAATTGAAACGAATGCGGCCGAACTGGATTCCTCCCTGGTTTGGGGTTAGGTCATCCGACATATTCCTTTGAAGGGGTACCATATTGAAAGATAATAAGGGTAAATGACGCTCCATCATGGGTATATGCACCCCTTGTCCCACCGGAGGAAAAACTCTAGGTCTTCTTAATGTTTACTACCTTGGGTTCGAGATAGTGAGGGCATCCCCAAACAGGAAGATCGGATTCAAATAAAAGTCATCAATCCTCCCGGAGTTCAGTTGGCTAATCAGGTAGAACCAGGAATGGCCTGCTATTACTTTTAGCCTTATCTCAGATTGATCCTTATTGATCTAAGCCTGGACATTGGCCACTATGTGATCAAGCCTAACACCCAGGGCAGCCTAGGCATGCCTAACCAGTACCTCTCCTGACGGAGCCGCGGGTAGAATTACTACAAAAATCAAAGGAAGAAGGTTAGTTAGACACACCAAAATGGCATACGACCAAGTTATGCAGGGTATATGCGGTCAAGTCATGAAGAGTACATGCGGATCAGTTATGCACGGTCCATGTGGCCAAGTCATAAAGATTACATGAGGCTCAATTATGCAGGGTCCATGCGTCCAAGTCATAAAGAGTCCATTCGGCTCAGTTGTACAAGGTCTATGCGTCCAAGTCGTGAAGAATACATGCGGCCCAGTGAGACAGGGTGCATGCGGCCAGGTCATGAAGGGATCATGCGTCCGGGTAAAGATCGGTGCATACGACCAAAGCGAGACTCGCGCATAAAATATGCCACATGGTCATGTAGAAACCCTTGTAGTGGACTGTATGCAGAGTGTCCGTGTGTCTAGAGTTTGCCTCCACCGATCCTTACCATGGATAGGCGCTTGAATGTCCGGATGGAAGAGGGGGGTTTCATCCTTTTCCCTAGTCAAAGAAGCAGGGTGCTTCCCCTTGTCAACAGCCTTCTTGGCCTTGGACGAGGAAGACGAAGCCTTGTGGGCCATTGCAAAAGATCGAAGAGGATGATCGAAAGCAGAGGAAGAGGCGGAGACAACGGTGAAGGAGAAACTCGGGCCGAGAAATAAAGTTTTCTCTCTTCAATGAAACCCCTATTTATAGGATAAAGGGGGATACTAGTGACTATTTGGTTCCAATGCCCCACTGTCAGCAGTAATGATGATGGCAGCCCTTGGGTCTTATCTTTTCAAAAACTGCCACTTTAGGGTCCGTGTAAGGAGATATTCCAGAATCCTAAAGAGACCTAATCAAATCAAGGCATTTAATGAGTGGGTGGCAGCCTGGCAGCACCCATCCATTCGTCCATGTGACCTAATGTCCATGCGGCCCAAATATACGATGTCCACGCTTCTTATTCAAAGTATTTTAAACTTATTAGTTTAAAAACTTTGAAGGAGGTCTTGTAGAAGAATAGAAAAATTAGATCCATGAGATTGGGAACCATGTAGTCCTGGAAAAAGTTTAGCAGGAAATGGACCGCATGATCACCATGCAGCCCAATTAGGCGATATCCATGGGGACTAAATGACCGAAGGAAGTTTTGGTCACAGATGGATCTGACATCATGCTCTGATAACAAGATTACATCTGACAAAGAATCCTGACAGAAGAATTTTTTGAGCGTCTCGAAAGATGTGAACTCACTAAAAGACAGAAGTCTCAGAAAGTGTGCATCACTACGTGTATAACACGGTAAAAGACTCTCATGTGACTCTGGCCCATGTGTCCCAGACTCCATGTGTCCCATGCGACTATGTCCCATGTGTCCCAGACTCCATGCGTCCAATGTAGCTCTGGCCTATGCGTCCTATGCGGCTCTGACCCAAGCGTCCCAGACTCTATACGTCCCATGCAGCTTTGGTCCATGCATCCCAGACTCCATACGTCTCATGCGGCTCTGTCTCATGCATCCCAGACTCCATGTATCCTATGCGACTTTGGCCCATGCATCCCAGACTCCATGTGTCTCATGCGGCTCTGACCCATGCATTCCAGACCCCATGCAGTCCCTATGATTCTTAGCTTCGCATGACCTAGATTCCCAAACAAACCAAATCTTGTTGTTGTAACAAGGTGATCCTCTCCAACCAACTGGCATGCCACGTGTCCAATTGACCAAGTTGCGCCCACAAAGGACGAGAAACCATCCAGATATTCAGCAACAAGAAAATCTTAACAAATGTCCACATGACAGTTGAAGCCCGGATTCTCGTATACAGTTGTAACTCCTTTTTGTTAGGAGAAGACACGTGGCAACTCCCAACTTCATGTGGCCCGAAATCCATGCGTCCACAGAACTACTATAAATAACAGAGTACTACCCCTATACAAATCTTGACTGGCTATTAGCAAACCTACACTCGAGCAAGAAAGAAGAGCTCCTACATCGGATCGTCCACGGAGTAGAGAGAGATACTATACTCCTAACCATCCATCATGTCCCCCATAGCACAAAAATTGTACTTAGATTGTCTTCTAGGACTACTTTGTACTTTTTCTTAGTTTGTTAATCAAATCAAGTTCTTTTAGTTCTCCTTTTGATTTAATGGCAAACAGCATGGAACGCAAGGAGTCAGGGATGCATGGGGCCAGAGATGCATGGATAGCATAGATTCTGGGATGCATGGGGTCCTCGTTGTGCTGTACATGTGGCATTGCACAACCATCAAGAGTAAAGTTCTATCCTGATGTGAGACTTCTGACGTTTAGTGTGTTTGCGTCTTTTGAGGCATTCATAAAATCCTCTTTGGTAGGATTTTGTGTCAGATACACTCCCTTTGCTAGGATTCTATGTCAGGCCCATCTACTGCCAAAGCTACTCCGGCTGATTAGGATGCATGGATGTCGCCTTATTGGGCCGTAGGGTAATTCTGTGGCCCAATCTTTTCTGAGCTTTACTTTGGGGCG
Organism: Iris macrosiphon; assembly: GCA_036927795.1. Taxonomy (NCBI): domain Eukaryota; kingdom Viridiplantae; phylum Streptophyta; class Magnoliopsida; order Asparagales; family Iridaceae; genus Iris; species Iris macrosiphon. The sequence continues at coordinate 64,667,195 of JAYESA010000018.1, read as the reverse complement.
AATGGTTGTTGGACGAATTGATGCATATTTTCTATGCTTCTACAAGGATTGATTGTCGGGAGGCCTAACCGGAATCATTAGTTATCCTACTTAGTTTTTATTAGTATTCTGGTACCGGATTTATTTCTGGCTTATACATTGAGACTAGTTGTTGTTGTTGAGTGGGATGTTGTTGATATTTAGACTTTGTAGTTATGTTAGATTTTTTTGATATCTTATCCTGCTTTAGATTTGTGATTGAGTATTTATTACTATCATTATTATCATATTGTCCCCTTTTATGGAGTCTAGATATCATTGACATGTTATCTATTACTATATAAGATTGATAGTTAGTTGTGTTGACCCAAACTAGATCACAGTCAACCTAATTTCGATAATTAACACCGTAATATCGATCATGACTCAATTATGACACATCGATTACTAGACGAGACATCAACAAACTTCGTTGGACTGCTGCTACATCATCTTTATTATGTTTAAGAGTCTATAATTTTTCTATTTTGTTTGAGTATAGAAAACATGTACGTTGAGTCGCATTATGGCATATCAACCCTCAACATATTTTCTATAGCTCCACCAAATAAACAAACAAGTCAAAAACTAAACCAAAACCAAAACCAAACCTACTCAAACCAAGTTATAGAGCTTCTGGTCTGAGGCAGACCGAACTCGGGCCGAACTCGGGCCGAACTCGGTCCCCGATCGAACTCGAGCCGAACTCAGTGCCCTTAAAATCAGTAACCTGATTTTTTATTCTGCCTTGTAATGAGTTGTCCAATGTTCGAATTTTTTGAACGTTAGAGAACAGAACTCTGGCCAAACTCTGTCTACTCAAACTAGTATAAATAGAGAATAAATTCTCTCATTTCAAATCATCTCTCATCTTTTAAGCTCTCAATCTTCTAAGCACTACTCTTTTATGCCATACTCTTCCAAATCTTCTTAGCTACAACTTCCTAATACCCTAAGGTGCCTCAGTGCGGTTCAGCTAGAAGTTATGCAAGAGTTGTAAAGTATTCTCACTTGGAAAATTCTAAGTTTTGCCTCTGCAAAGTTGAAGTAGTCGACCGCTTCGGATCAAAAGCTCGTATCTATAAAGAAGTGGCAAGCCTTCAGATCAAAGCTTGTGTTTCACTGATAGTGGATTCAAACTCCGAGCTACAGTTCTCGGGACTCTAGACTAGTCCTCTACGAGAAAAACCAAGATATATCATTGTATTTGCGTTTTCTCTTCCTTACTCTATTTACTTTTTGCATTATTATTCTCTGATTATTTTTTTTGTTAGTAGTTGCTTACTGCACTTAGTCTTAATCAGTTTTTATTGGTCACTATTGACACATAACTCTATTCACCCCTATAGAGTTGCCTATACGTAACTTCAATTGGTATCAAAGCGAGGTTCTCTTGATAAAGGATTAACACTCTAGAGATGATCTATGGCAACTGCATGACCAATCTACACCAACAATGGTGAAGGCTAGTCCACAAATAAGCCACCCCTATTTGACGGTACCAACTACACTTACTGGAAGACACGAATAAGTTTTTATTTGAAATCACTAGACTTTGACCTATGGACCATAGTTATTGTCACGACCTGCACCCGATTTAGGGGCACGAGTGCGTGGGTACGTCCAGCCTACGCCGCAGTATCGGCGGTAGAACGCTGTCAAAGTCTTGATACTATCTAGCTAATGTCACACAACATCCAATCTCCATAAGGAGGCACGGATGACACAAATAAACGAGCACATACTCAATCACAGGATTACAGCACGATAAGATAACGAACAAAAATTTAATTAAATACAACACAAGTCAAAGTAATAATCTAACTCAACAAATAACCAAGTCTCATCAAAAAATGCCGGAGACAAATCCGGTACTAAATAGTCTACTTAAAGAACAAACTAAAAATAGAAATTTCCGGCTAGTCCTCCCGGAATCACAACTAGACTACCAAGTCTGCAGCTACTCACCATATGGTCCATAAAGTGTCGGACAGCGGTCCTCTAAGGCACAGTCTGGAAAAATGTTTCCAGTCAGGAAGGAGCAAAGTACAAATCTCAAATAACAGTTCCATTAAATTGATAAGGTCTATAATACAATAAATATGTCATGCTAGCTACTGAGAAGACAGTGAAATAAATGCAATGGCAATTAAAGAGAGACAGGCAATGTAAAGAGACAGGCAAATAGGCAATATGATACATTCAGTGCATGTAAAAAAATGAAAAGAACAAGGAACAGTATCATATACGGGTGATGTAGTATATGATTTAAATAGGGAACTGTAATCTATTCTAAGTGTTTGAAATAGTAGTTTCAAAATGTGATCGGCTTGGGAACATGTACGATAGCTACAGGGCCTGGCTAATCATGGGTGAAGAGCATGATTAACACTTACATTATTCTATATTACAATAAGATGTTATGATCATATTTCTTACTAACTACTTCCCCGCCCCCAACTAGTACTGTGGATCCAACCATGACACGTCACGATACACGAGCAAGTCAAGTCTATCATGTACGATGTCTAATATACATGTCGTGTACAATATCAATACGATAATCAAGGTAACATCTCATGACTGCAGATCCAAGCTATACTAGTCCGTGTAGCACAGTGTCAAAGATTCAGTTGTAACATTTCAAGATTATTGAATTTATAGAAATTATCAAGAAATTGGAAATTATCAGAGAATGTACTTGCCTTGGGTCCTTAGCTGGTAATTATTGATGTCCTGTTCCAGAGTATCCCCTGGGTAAACCAACAGTCCTATAAACACAACACAATATAACTTTTTGCATCAGATACTACGCTAACACACAGTCAAAACACTGGCCTCAGGGCCATGCCAGGCAGGGCACTAGTCAACTAGGGTCATCTAGTATATTTACCAATTAATCATATTATCAATAAATAAATTAACATATATATATAGTTATTCCAAAGTATACAAAATAGGTATAACATAGTGGAGGTATATATTATTTGTTTATGAAAAAATGTACATAAGTCCCATTATAAGAATATATATATTTATACATTTATACCAAAATATGTATTTTATTACACATATACTACATAAAACTATACCAAATAAATATATGTAGGTTTATACAAAAATATACATACATATATATATATATCAAAATAATTATACACATACAATATATATACATTTATACCAGTTAAATTTAATACATAAACTTACATGCATTAATTAAATATATACATATACATATATATTAAATTATATATACATTAACATATATATACCAAGAAATATTTATACTAAAACGGTTGTATACATATATACCAATATATATATATAACAAATATACACTAAGTATATACCAAAATATATATATAAATTGATTTAAATATATACATATACGTATACACATTATACCAAAATAATATTTATACACATTAATTAGCTTTATACATATGCATATGAATTAATTATACATATACATATATTATCATACACATACCTAATATATACAAATACATGTACATTTATTAAAATATACATTACCAATTATTTGCATACTATACATGTTCACGTATTTAAAACATTAATTAAATAATACTATATACATATACGTATATACGTAGGTGTCTACACATTAATTACATACAAATACATATACATTAATATTAAGCATTAATTAAATATACTGTTTATATACATATTCGTATATACGTATGTATATAAATATATATATACATATATATATATATAACCAGGGAAAGAAGAGGGAGAGAGGTAGAATGGGAGCTTACTGAAGGGGTCGGTCGGCCGCCGGACTGGAGGAGCGGGGTCCGATCGCCGGGTGCAGAACAGCAGAGGAGGGTGGAGATTGAAGCCCGCCGGAGGTGGGCTTGGCCGGTGCAGCGGGAGCCGGGGGAGTTGATGGGATTAATGGTGGTGATGGGAAAGGATAGAGGTGATAGGAGAAGGAGCAGCGGGGGAGATGGGCAGCGGGCCGCCGGACACCGGAGTTCACAGCGGGTCGGAGGGGCAGTCCAGCGGGAAGAGCTCGGCCGCCGATGGTGGTTGATGAATGGTGATGGAGGTGGTGGTGAATGCAGCGGCCGCCGGTGAACAGGAACTGCGGGAAGGAGCAGCCGGAGGTGATCGGTTCTGGAGCAGTCAGCGGAAGGAGCAGACGGAGATCCGCCGGGGAGGAGCAGCCGTCGGCGCAGTCGCGGTGGGCTGGAGAGGCTCGTGAAGCGGGGCCGCCGGACGCTGAACAGCGGCCGGATGCAGGCTCGGCCGGAAGGAGTCGGCCTGGTCGGCTTGTAGGCCGGGAGTGGGGGTGATAACAATGGTGGTGATGCTGGCTATTTTTTCCCCCTTCTCTTTTCAAAATTCAAATGAAGAAGGAGAAGAAGAAAAGAAGAAGAAGAAGAAAAAGAAGAAAGGAAAAGAGAAGAAGAAAAGAAAGAGTTCACATTCGTAGGGGAGAGGGAGGAGGCTTGTGAGGGGGTATGGTTACCTAGGTTTCTTGGGATTAGGGTTTGAGGGTACAAGACATTATATAGGGAAGAGGGTTTGTGAATCTAATGGTGAGGATGCACCCAATTAAATGGGTGGTCCAGATTAAACATGAAGGAATTTCATGTGGGGGAAAAATGCAATTTGGTCCACAAGTAATTAACCTTTCCATTTGGTCTTGGACAATGGGGTGATGACACCTACAATTGAATAATTGTAACTTAGCTCCTTAAATTCGGGAAATTGCACAAACACATAAAATGACGAAAATTAGGCGGGCGATTCGGGGTCCGATTTTTGTAGGATCAGGGGGCGCTGTAAGATTTGTGTGGGCTCAATTAATAGGGCACTGGAATAAAATTGGGATTTCAGAATCAGATAAAATGGTATCCTCAAATTAATTAGAAATAAATGCAAGTTGTGTTCCAAAATTAATTAGGAGTACATGGGGCCAAAATCAGGTCAGGTCATCAATACCAATAATGAAGAAGACTCAGAACAGGATATTACCCTAATTTGGGCCGCACGAAAAATAGGTCAAGATTGCCTCCAATTTCAATTGGAACGCACAACGATACAAAAATAGGAATTTATTAAATAACGTCCGCGACGATTTTTGTGCGGCCAGAAATAATGCACAGGGAGCAAAATTATGAGTTGCAAAAAATAGCAGAATGGAAGGCGGGCATGTCTAGGGCAAGATTGTGAATTTTGTTGGAAGACAAAAGCTAGGGTAGCGCTCCAAATATCGAAGCAAAGAGAATGCACAATAATTAAATAAAATACGGTAATTAATTATAATCTCCAAATATTAAATTCTAGATAAAATAATAAAATCCAGAATTCTATAATTCGGACAGGTGGTCATCTACTGGCTTCTAGGTCTAGTCTGCTAACTAAAAAATAAATGAACACTGCATCTAATAATATATTTAGTTACACATCACACATAATTATTTAAATTAAATATACTATCATGCAATTATTTAATTGTAACTACCATAATATTAAATATTGTAAAAAGTAAAAAAATACCCCTATTTTCGGAATGTGGTAGTGACAAGTCTACCCACCTTAAAAGAATTTCGTCCTCGAAATTCAGAATCCTCAAAGTAGCATTTAATCATACACATTATTTTTCCCTCAAAATTTAAATTCATCATCCATGAAATCAGGTTATAATCCACAAGGTCTTTTCACAATTTTCAAAATTCTGAAATTATTGCATTCCTGAAAATCCTCGAAATGAAATCAAAGTCTATTTTTGTCAAAAATTTCCCCAAAATTTTTAGTTAACAATTCAATACTCGGAATTTAATATCCACTCCTCTAATTTGATTTTAATCAATGGACATATATAAGATGTAATCTCGTCCAAAAAGCTTGAATTTAAACATTTATCCATCAAAATTTTATTTTTCGATTTCCTCTTCCTCAAAATACTTAACAATGCGGTACTTAAGGGTTCTCCAAATGCAACATCCAAATATAACATTTTAAAATTCATAACTTGCAATCAAATAAATATATTGATAATCCCCCAAAATTTCCAAATTTTATAACCCGTTTAATCATGTCATAATCTTCATGGAATTAATAAATCATAAATTCTGCCATGTTAAATTCTTGGCCCTTTATTTAAATCGGTGTTTATCCTCGAATTTTAACCATCTTGTTAATCATCTTGTCTCTCCTGTCAAGTCATAACTCCTTTATGAATCTTCGTCGTGGTCAAACCTCGATAATCATGGTCCAAGAAATATCCTTCCTACAATCATACAACATGCAACCTAAGGGGAATATGTGCGATCATGGTGTCTTTTGTCATGGTATTTCAGTCTCTGAATCAGGGTGTGCTACTAACTATATTATAATAAGAAAATCATGCATGCAAGCTACGGTACTAAGGTATCAGTCAATCAATCAAATAGATAGGAACAGAATGAAGGAAGAACAGAACCTGCTAACAGATTACCTGCAGTATCGGTCTCCTCGACCGTCGTCGCAATTGCCCCGCCCTGCTGGGGTGGTTCCCTTCGCGGGTGCTGTGCAATATACGGTTCCACAGGTAGCCTAACTGGATTTCTATAATCTGAAGCTGCGCGCTGGCTGGAAAGATAAGGGGCTAGAAGACAGTCCCTTACTCGATGTCCCGCAGCGCCGTAGTGCAAACAAAGTCCTAGTCTCGTTCTACAGCTCTCCCAAAGATGACCTGGCTTCTTACAGAAATGACAAGTCTGCTGTGTCTCTCTTGGAGGCTGTTGCTGATTCTGCTGAACACGGACTGGTGCCTGGTACTGTTGTTGATGCTGATACGCCCATGGATGTTGCTGGATAGGAACTGGTGCTACGTACTGCGGTGGATGCTGAATTGTCCATGGTTGTTGTTGAATATGAAATGGTACTGGGTACTGCTGTTGGTGCTAAATACGGGGATGCTTGGCTGGTCCTGTGCTACCATTCGTATCTCCAAAAGTATTGTGACTCCTCTTAGGCCCGAGATCCAGATCCTCTTCTGCAATCTGAGCATCCATCAAGATATCCTCAAAGGTAGCGGTACGACGACCAGAAGTGCGCGACCTAATCTCTCTCGTCAGCCCCTTTCTAAATTTCCAGGCTCGATCTCCTGGGTCTCGAATCATGGACGATGCAAAACGGCTCAATCTATAAAATTCTGCAGCGTACTCGTCGACCGACATGTTTCCTTGAACTAAGTCATAAAACTGACTTTCCAAGGTTCCCAATGCCACGTCGGGAAAGAACTTCTCCTTGAAGAGTTCCTTGAAGGTCTCCCAAGTAAGTCCTTGTGTAGTAATTCTCGGATCCGTACGATACCACGTGAGTGCGATATCGAACATCTGACTGCCAGCGGCTTCTATCTGCAAGTTCTCCGGAATCTGGGTCAATCGCAGGCTTCTCTCTATATCCTCTAGCCAGTCGTCAGCGTAGAGTATCCCTTCGGTACCTTTAAACTCTCGAGGCATCATCCTCTTGAAATCCACTATAGTGCCTGATCTCTGCTGTTGCTGGCCAGGAAACTGCTGGTACTGTGCTACTTTCTCCAAAGCTTGGAGAGTCACCTGATGAGCATTCTCCATGTTTTCTTTCATCAGCTCAGTTTGTGCCTGGTGCGCTTCTGCTTGCACCCTCTGAGCCTCAGCTTGAACTCGCTGAGCATCTGCCGTCACTCTCTGGGCATCTACCATGCCTTGGATCAAGGTAAACATCTGCGTTCCGTCCATGGACAAACCTCCGGAAATCGGAGTCGATGGAGGAGGAAGGTTGTCCGTCACATCTGCGGCAATATTCTGAACAGGTGGGGGAGGAGGATCACCTACGTGCATCGGAGATGTAGGAGGAACTACGGCTGTCTGTCCATCAGGTGGAGAGGTGGCAGACCCCTCTAAAGCTGATGTTCCCGCTCTCATAGATCGTGTCTGCGGCGACATCCTGAAGATAGATCCCAAAGAATTAATTAAGGTAAAATACGATATCATCAAGGAAGGACAGTACAGTTCTAAAGAAGCAACATTCAAGATAAAAGATTGGAAATAAATCCTAGTTGTGATTGCACAAGTCAAAGATACATCCAAGGTTTGATACCTCTATCCCCTAGGTACCACAGTTCTACTACAAGCACACTCACTGCTAGCTTCCTTACCTACTGCAATCGTTGATACTAGTTATCCTTGTCACTCAAGTGCATATCAAATGCGACACACCATACTAAGTACTGCTCTCTCTCCTATACATTCCTAGATGACACCTAAACCAGTTGGCAGTGAAATCTCAATCATGCTCAAGCCAACATATCCTTACATATGCACCTCATCTATTTTATACTAATATATCTCTCCCACTATAAGATCTTATCCTTAAATAAAATTCCTCAAAATAACTCCTCGAATAAATTTTTAAGTAAAATGCATATACCTTCCTCAAAGTCAATTATCTAAATATTGAAGTGAAAATTTATATCAATTTCCAAAGATCCTTACAGCTTGTCTAGGTTCATCAAATTGAATCTGAATTCCTCAAAAGTTTTAATGACAATATCTTAATTTCTCAAAATTCAAGAATTTGAAATTCATTTTAAATCCTCAATTTAAAATTTAAATCTACCTTCTGTAGTCCAATAACTCTAATGTTAATCATTTTCTCTGTCCTCATCGACATGCGTTATCAGATAATACCATAACTCAGTCTGTAAATTCATCTTAATATGAAATCAAACCCTACTATGAAACCAAAATCCTAATTTAATACCTGATTAACAACAATCAAATTCAACATCAATAAGTGAGAATGGACGGAACAAGGGAATGATTTAATTTGGAAAATTTTAACAAGATTCTCAGGGGTCATCCCAGGAATCTCTCAAGGAATTGTGATTGAGTATTCGCTCTCGTCCTAGTATTCTATGTCCTAGATCCTATTGCAGGCACGCAGTAGTATAACAAGGATGCCACACTACTACGATATCGCACAATTCGTGAAGTCTGACCTGCATGGGCCACCACTAAAAACGTGTCATGACCCGCACCCGGTTTAGGGGCACGAGTGCGTGGGTACGTCCAGCCTACGCCGCAGTATCGGCGGTAGAACGCTGTCAAGGTCTTGATACTATCTAGCTAATGTCACACAATATCCAATCTCCATAAGGAGGCACGGATGACACAAATAAACGAGCACATACTCAATCACAGGATTACAACACGATAAGATAACGAACAGAAATTTAATTAAATACAACACAAGTCAAAGTAATAATCTAACTCAACAAATAACCAAGTCTCATCAAAAAATGCCGAAGACAAATCCGGTACCAAATAGTCTACTTAAAGAATAAACTAAAAATAGAAATTTCCGGCTAGTCCTCCCGGAATCACAACTAGACTACCAAGTCTGCAGCTACTCACCATATAGTCCATAAAGTGTCGGACAACGGTCCTCTAAGGCACAGTCTGGAAAAATGTTTCCAGTCAGGAAGGAGCAAAGTACAAATCTCAAATAACAGTTCCATTAAATTGATAAGGTCTATAATACAATAAACATGTCATGCTAGCTACTGAGAAGACAGTAAAATAAATGCAATGGCAATTAAAGAGAGACAGGCAATATAAAGAGACAGGCAAATAGGCAATATGATACATTCAGTGCATGTAAGAAAATGAAAAGAACAAGGAACAGTATCATATACGGGTGATGTAGTATATGATTTAAATAGGGAACTATAATTTATTCTAAGTGTTTGAAATAGTAGTTTCAAAATGTGATCGGCTTGGGAACATGTACGATAGCTATAGGGCCTGGCTAATCATGGGTGAAGAGCATGATTAACACTTACATTGTTCTATATTACAATAAGAGGTTATGATCACATTTCTTACTAACTACTTCCCCGCCCCCAACTAGTACTGTGGATCCAACCATGACACGTCACGATACACGAGCAAGTCAAGTCTATCATGTATGATGTCTAATATACATGTCGTGTACAATGTTAATACGATAATCAAGGTAACATCTCATGACTGCAGATCCAAGCTATACTAGTCTGTGTAGCACAGTGTCAAAGATTCAGTTGTAATATTTCAAGATTATTAAATTTATAGAAATTATCAAGAAATTGGAAATTATCAGAGAATGTACTTGCCTTGGGTCCTTAGCTGGTAATTATTAATGTCCTGTTCCAGAGTATCCCCTGGGTAAACCAACAGTCCTATAAACACAACACAATATAACTTTTTGCATCAGATACTACGCTAACACACAGTCAAAACACTGGCCTCAGGGCCATGCCAGGCAGGGCACTAGTCAACTAGGGTCATCTAGTATATTTACCAATTAATCATATTATCAATAAATAAATTAACATATATATATAGTTATTCCAAAGTATACAAAATAGGTATAACATAGTGGAGGTATATATTATTTGTTTATGAAAAAATGTACATAAGTCCCATTATAAGAATATATATATTTATACATTTATACCAAAATATGTATTTTATTACACATATACTACATGAAACTATACCAAATAAATATATGTAGGTTTATACAAAAATATACATACATATATATATATATCAAAATAATTATACACATACAATATATATACATTTATACCAGTTAAATTTAATACATAAACTTACATGCATTAATTAAATATATACATATACATATATATTAAATTATATATACATTAACATATATATACCAAGAAATATTTATACTAAAACGGTTGTATACATATATACCAATATATATATATAACAAATATACACTAAGTATATAGCAAAATATATATATAAATTGATTTAAATATATACATATACGTATACACATTATACCAAAATAATATTTATACACATTAATTAGCTTTATACATATGCATATGAATTAATTATACATATACATATATTATCATACACATACCTAATATATACAAATATATGTACATTTATTAAAATATACATTACCAATTATTTGCATACTATACATGTTCACGTATTTAAAACATTAATTAAATAATACTATATACATATACGTATATACGTAGGTGTCTACACATTAATTACATACAAATACATATACATTAATATTAAGCATTAATTAAATATACTGTTTATATACATATTTGTATATACGTATGTATATAAATATATACATACATATATATATATATAACCAGGGAAAGAAGAGGGAGAGAGGTAGAATGGGAGCTTACTGAAGGGGTCGGCCGGCCGCCGGACTGGAGGAGCGGGGTCCGATCGCCGGGTGCAGAACAGCAGAGGATGGTGGAGATTAAAGCCCGCCGGAGGTGGGCTTGGCCGGTGCAGCGGGAGCCAGGGGAGTTGATGGGATTAATGGTGGTGATGGCAAAGGATGGAGGTGATAGGAGGAGGAGCAGCGGGGGAGATGGGCAGCGGGCCGCCGGACACCGGAGTTCACAGCGGGTCGGAGGGGCAGTCCAGCGGGAAGAGCTCGGCCGCCGGTGGTGGTTGATGAATGGTGATGGAGGTGGTGGTGAATGCAGCGGCCGCCGGTGAACAGGAACTGCGGGAAGGAGCAGCCGGAGGTGATCGGTTCTGGAGCAGTCAGCGGAAGGAGCAGACGAAGATCCGCCGGGGAGGAGCAGCCGTCGGCGCAGTCGCGGCGGGCTGGAGGTGCTCGTGAAGCGGGGCCCCGGACGCTGAGCAGCGGCCGGATGCAGGCTCGGCCGGAGGGAGTCGGCCTGGTCGGCTTGTAGGCCGGGAGTGGGGGTGATAACAATGGTGGTGATGCTGGCTATTTTTTCCCCTTCTCTTTTCAAAATTCAAATGAAGAAGGAGAAGAAGAAAAGAAGAAGAAGAAGAAGAAGAAGAAGAAGAAGAAGAAGAAAGGAAAAGAGAAGAAGAAAAGAAAGAGTTCACATTCGTAGGAGAGAGGGAGGAGGCTTGTGAGGGGGTGTGGTTACCTAGGTTTCTTGGGATTAGGGTTTGAGGGTACAAGACATTATATAGGAAAGAGGGTTTGTGAATCTAATGGTGAGGATGCACCCAATTAAATGGGTGGTCCAGATTAAACATGAAGGAATTTCATGTGGGGGAAAAATGCAATTTGGTCCACAAGTAATTAACCTTTCCATTTGGTCTTGGACAATGGGGTGATGACACCTACAATTGAATAATTGTAACTTAGCCCCTTAAATTCGGGAAATTGCACAAACACATAAAATGACGAAAATTAGGCGGGCGATTCGGGGTCCGGTGTTTTGTAGGGTCAGGGGGCGCTGTAAGATTTGTGTGGGCTCAATTAATAGGGCACTGGAATAAAATTGGGATTTCAGAATCAGATAAAATGGTATCCTCAAATTAATTAGAAATAAATGTAAGTTGTGTTCCAAAATTAATTAGGAGTACATGGGGCCAAAATCAGGTCAGGTCATCAATAACAATAATGAAGAAGACTCAGAATAGGATATTACCCTAATTTGGGCCGCACGAAAAATAGGTCAAGATTGCCTCCAATTTCAATTAGAACGCACAACGATACAAAAATAGGAATTTATTAAATAACGTCCGCGACGATTTTTGTGCGGCCAGAAATAATCCACAGGGAGCAAAATTATGAGTTGCAAAAAATAGCAGAATGGAAGGCAGGCATGTCTAGGGCAAGATTGTGAATTTTATTGGAAGACAAAAGCTAGGGTAGCGCTCCAAATATCGAAGCAAAGACAATGCGCAATAATTAAATAAAATACGGTAATTAATTACAATCTCTAAATATTAAATTCTAGATAAAATAATAAAATCCAGAATTCTATAATTCGGACAGGTGGTCATCTACTGGCTTCTAGGTCTAGTCTGCTAACTAAAAAATAAATGAACACTGCATCTAATACTATATTTAGTTACACATCACACATAATTATTTAAATTAAATATACTATCATGCAATTATTTAATTGTAACTACCATAATATTAAATATTGTAAAAAGTAAAAAAATACCCCTGTTTTCGGAATGTGGTAGTGACAGTTATAAATGGTTATAGGAAGCCTGCTAGAATTGTCATTGACGGGAATCTTATAGAGAAACCCATGACAAATATACGAACCTAGAGAAGAAACAGGAAAGTCTAGATGCTATGGCGGTTAATGCACTCTTCTGTGTTGTAGACAGGACTGAATTTAACAGGATATCCACCTGTACTACTTCACATGAAGTATGGAAGCTTCTGGAGGTGACCCACGAAGGAACCACCCAATTAAATAAGTTAAAAACCAGTCGACTAACACAAGAGTATGAGACATTCAAGATAAAACCCAACGAGACGATCACGCAAATGTTCACTAGATTTCTTGACATTGTCAACCTGCTATCCTCCCTCGGCAAAGACTACACCAACCATGAGAAAATTCGCAAAGTTCTAATGGGGCTCACAATGAACTGGAACCCCAAATCTACGGCAATCATCGAAGGCAACGATCTCACCACTATGTCTCTGGAGACTCTGATGGATAAACTGATGACGCATGAGCTTGACCTCAAGGACTTTGAAGAGACTGCTCCAAAGGAGAAGGCAATTGCTCTAAAAGCCTATCATCGGAAGGCTCTCCATAATTAAATAGATGGTGATGATTCTGAAGGTGATGATCAAGCACTGATGGTTCACAATTTTAAGAATTTCTTGTGATTCAACAGAATAAAGAAAGAATAACAAGGAAACAATGATGAAGAACCTATCTGGTATGGTTGCAAGAAGACGGGGCACATCAAGAAGGACTTCCCAACAGCAAAGAAGGAGAATCGGTACAAAAAATCACACAAAAATCTATCCTATCGGAAGTATGCCAACACTAGCATATGGAATAAAAGTGAGGCAAGAGACTCAGAAGAAGAGGAAACTCCCCAAGAAGCTGCAAACGTCTGCCTAATGGCAACCTCTGACAAGGTAATAGAAAATCAGCTTGATGATTTTACTTTTGATGAGTTATCGAATGCTTTTAGTGATCTTCTTGAAGATAATAAGAAAGTGCTCAGTAAATACAAACATGCAAAAGCTGAGATTTATACTCATAAGATTGAGATACATAGACTGTCCTGCTTACTGAATGATATAAGAGAGACACTACCCACGAAGGACACTGAGGAATTATCTCAACTAAAATTGAGCTTACACGATGCTGAAACACGTATTGTGAAATAGACACTAGATCTTGCTAAACTCAATGAAGATTTAATGGAGGAGAAAAAGAAGTACAATATGGCAGCAGTCAGAATTAATGCTTTAACTACCAAGTATACTGAAATGCATGATGCCTCTAAAAAGTTAGAGATTGAGCTGGAAAAATAGGTTGTTCAACCTCAAACTCAGTCTTATACTAGAAATACATATACTAGATATGTACCACAATACAAGGCTGTATGACACAAGAAGACCAAACATATACATGCTACACATAACCATGCTTTCTTGTACACCTATTCTTATAAAGCACGTCAGCCACCTACACAAAGACACCAATATTATTTTGTTTCTAACACATATGCATTCTACCTGTCACTATTATGGTAAACATGGACATATATCATGATAGTGTAGAATTAGGAAACTAGTATATTTAAATATATATGCATGGGTGCCAAAGACTAACATTTCAGGACCCTCAAGAATTTGGGTACCAAAGGTCACATCTACTCATGTTGTAGGTGGACCTTCCCTCATCTTCTAGAAGCAAATAGATTCTTGATAGTGGGTGCTCATAACATATGACTGAATATGCTAATCTTTTTACAACACTATCGATAAAAAATGAAGGATATGTATCCTTCGGTAACAATCTAAAAGGTTATATAATAGGTAATGGTACAATAGGTAATCCTCTATCTCCCATAATTAAGGATGTCTATTTAGTAACCGAGTTAAAACATAATCTACTCAGCATCAGTCATCTTGCTGATAATAGATATGGTATTAACTTTGTGAAAAATAAGTGTTCTATATATGATAGATCATCTAGAGATATTATTTTTTAAGGGATAAGGGAAGATAACATATATATTTTTTATCTCTTGCAAGATACTAAATATGCAGGAAGATGCCTCTACGCTCACAAGGATGAAAGATTAATATGGCATACGCGTCTAGGACATGCAAACATGGATACCATATCAAGACTTTCAACCAAGAAACTGGTAAGAGGGCTACCAGAAATCACATTCAAGAAGGATACGGTATGTGCCGAGTGTGAGAAAAATAAATTAATAAAATCTTTATTTAAATCCACCAATGTTGTAAGTACATCCAAACCCTTGTAACTTCTTCATATGGATTTATTTGGTCTGAGTAAAGTAGCCAGTCTTGGTGGAAAACTCTATACCTTTGTTATTGTTGATAATTTTTCTTGTTACTCTTGGGTTTTCTTTCTTTCAAATAAAATTGATACTCTTTATGTTTTTGATTTTTTTACTAAAAAGGTACAAAACGAAAAAGGCTTCCTGATTACTCAAATTCGAAGTGATCATGGCGGCAAATTCAAAAATATCGATTTCAAAAAGTTTTATGATTTGAATAATTTTGATCATGAGTTTTCTTGCCCTAGAACTCCCCCAACAAAATGGATTTATGGAGCGGAAGAATAGGACTCTTGGCGATATGGCTAGAGTCATGTTAAATCAGTTTTCTCTTTCGAAATATTTTTGGGCAGAAGCTGGAAATACAACATGCCATATTTTGAATAGGGTTCTAATTCGACCTATATCGAAGAAGAGTCCCTATGAGCTTTGGTTTGATAGGACTCCTACTATATCTTATTTTCGAGTTTTCGATTGTCGCTGCTTTATCCTGAATACTAAACACAACTTAGGCAAGTTTGATGCCAAAGCTGACGAAGGTATTTTTCTTGGATATGCATCCAAGAGTAAGGGATATAGAGTGTTCAACAAGCGCTCCTTAATTGTTGAAAAATCTGTTAATGTTACTTTTTATGAGAATGACAATCTAGCAACAGCCCTTGAAGATGATGCTGAGGATGATGATGTACATATCAAGCTAGTATCTCCTACCCCTGATGATACAACATCTAGAACAAGTTATCTGGAAAGCATACCAAAGAGGTTGTGCTTCATAATAGACCATCCAGAGAACTTGGTAATATGTGAGGTATCAAAAGGAGTAAGTACTCATTCAGTTGTTAGAGATTCTGTAGCCATCACAGCTTTTATATCACAAATAGAACCTAAGAATGTTATAGAAGCTTTTTATGATAAATTTTGGATGTCTGCAATGCAAGAAGAAATTAACTAATTTGAACGAAATCAGGTTTAGGAACTTGTTCCTAAAATAAATGATCATCCGATTATTGGTACTAAATGGGTTTTTTGTAACAAACTGAATGAGGAAGTTTCAGTGACACGTAACAAAGAGCGTCTTGTAGCTCAAGTATACAACCAAGAGAAAGGTATCGACTACGATGAGACATACGCTCCTGTTGCGAGATTTAAATTGATCCACATTCTTTGTGCATTTGCAAACTTTTAAAACTTTAAACCTTTCCAAATGGATGTAAGAAGTGCTTTTCTTAATGGTTTTATTAAAGAAGAATTTTTCGTAAAACAACCATCAGGTTTTGAAAATTATAAGTTTTTTGATCATGTTTTCAAACTTAAGAAAGCTCTATATGGCCTCAAACAAGCCCATCGCGTTTGGTATGAGCGTCTAAATATTTTCTTACTTGAAAAAGGATTTTTAAAAGGAAAGATTGACACTATACTTTTCATAAAATTAATTGATGACATAATTTTATTGCTACAAATTTATGTTGGTGACATTATTTTTTGTTCTACTAATGAGGTATTATGCCAAGATTTTGCAAAGTGTATACAGAATGAGTTTGAGATGAGCATGATAGGAGAACTGAACTTCTTCTTCGGATTGCAAGTCAGACAAAACTCACAAGGAACCTTCATCAACCAGTCGAAGTATACGAAGGACCTGCTGAAGAAATTTGACTTAGAAAATGTCAAACCAATCGGCACTCCAATGGCCACTTTAACTAAATTGGATCTTGATGAAAGTGGCAAACCAGTCGACCAGCGTAAGTATCGAGGTATGATTGGTAGCTTAATTTATTTGACTGCTAATCACCCCGATATAATGTTTAGTGTTTGCATGTGTGCTCATTACCAAGGTAATCCTAAGGAATCACACATGAGCGCAGTTAAGCGTATCTTTCAATACCTTAAGAGCATTTTTACAGTAGGCTTGTGGTATCCTAAAATTACATCCTTTGACCTAATTGGTTATTCGGATGCTGATTTTGCTGGATGCAAAGTCGACCGTAAAAGTACCAGCGACACGTGTCATCTCTTAGGTAAAGCTCTAGTTTCTTGGTTTAGCAAGAAATAAAATTATGTTGCACTATCCAATACTAAAGCTGAATACATAGTTGCAAGACGTTGTTGTGCCTAGATTTTGTGGATGAAGCAAACCCTAGCAGACTATTATTTAACTTATAAGCACATCCCTATTTTTTGTGACAACACCAACACTATCAATCTGACTAAGAATCTAGTATGTCACTCACGCACTAAGCATATAGAAATAAGATACCACATTTTAAGAGATCATCAGTCACACGGAGATATTAATTTATAATTCACTGACACTGAACATCAGCTAGCAAACATATTTACTAAGACACTAGCCGAAGATCGCTTTAACTTTCTTCGTCGGGAGTTGAGAATTTTTGATGAAAACACAATTGAATATATTTAATTTACTTAAATATTTGCAATCTCATTATTCACATATGCTACGTTATTTTGGGTATAAGTCGAAAGGGTCCTTCTATCACAGAGGCATAAACAGCCTTAAGTGACACAGTATTTAAGTGTCTTCGGACCATCGCTAGCTAAGAACCGACCCCTATAGCCAACCTGAGATAATTATTCATATGCTGAATAAATATTTTGCATATTTTTATCGTACATTCTATCAATTACGGGTGTGTTCACATTTCAAAATTCACAAATCTTTGACTATATGTTCATATTCTTATATCTTTAATATGGACCTTTTATCTTCTGGCTTAAACTCACTAGAGTACTGGACCCACAGGGACCAAACTCGGCCCAAACTTGGCCTAGGACCGAACTTGGTCATGTTCGTTCCAGAACCTTCAGTGATTGAGAGCCATCTGATTATGACTTGATCAACATGCCTTTTTTCATAGCAGCCGACCCTAAAACTCTTATAACCCAATTTTTGACCCCTTTCTTCATCTTCTTCTTTCCTGCATACTATTTCTCTTAAAACCCTAACCCTATATTTTGAATTTTTGATGGTCATTCTCTCTTAAACTCAAGTTTTAGAGGTTAATCAAGGCTCTTCTCCATTATCCATACTCTTTTCTTGAGATATATCTATCTATTTCTCTTTTCTCTTCTTAATTTTTTTTATGGCAACTAGATTACTTTTTAGAGAAAAAAAGAAGGAGAAATGAGGCATCTTCATCCAATCCTCCACCCAATGAGGATCCACCCTATCATTTGTTTAATCCTCTACCTCCTCCAAATGACAACACTTACAATGCACATATTTTTCTTTCTTTAGAAGCATCTAAAGAGTGGTATGATAATTTTTGTGCATGTAGTATTTGTTAAGGAAATCCTATCAACTTCACTATCTTTTGTGAATGTCTATATTTTTAGAGATCTTTTTTTACATGACCTTGTTTCCACCTCTAATAGAGTGTATCACAATGCCATCAAGATGTTATATTACAATATTACATATAATGACCGTAAAATTTATTCTAAAGTCGTTAGTATTAACATTGAATTCAATAATTTTGACTTGGCAGAATATTTACAAATTCCTGGACCCAATACTTGGGAAAGCCTTGTCGATGCTCGCGAATTCAAGTTTGTTGATACAGTCACCCTAGAAAGTTTTAAGAACATGATATGTGAACTCCATCCTCGTCCTCCTAATCGCCTTCGTGCTAAGTATCTCAACCAATATTTCTATGAACTTTATCGTATTATATTTTCCTCCATCTTGCCAAAGGCTGGATCTTTCGATGAGGTTACCTATCTTAAGATATCTGCTCTTTACCATCTTTTTTTACTATTATGTTCAACTGTCCACGCACAATGATGGATATTATGATCCATGCAAGAAATAAGAATAGGGCACTTATTTATGCCATGTACCTACCCATGATATTTTCTGCCTTTAACATTCCTCATGAAGACTGACAGTTTATTAGTGCTCATGTCTATCTATCTAAAGCTCATAGGACTGCTCCTGCTCCTTTACCTCCTGCTCCAGCTAAGGAAGCCTCATCTTACTCTAAGGCCCCTCAAGTGGAACCCTCTGCCACCTTGGACTCTATCTGGGATATGTTGCGAGAGCGCTTTCAGTTGGAAGACGATCGCTATACTCAGATAGATTATCGGACTACTCTTCAAATATATTCTCTCAGCAACACTATCCAGGATATCCAGTACAACATGGCTAGGCATCCCATTATGTCTTTTCCTATGGGTCGTGACCCTTCTCAAGAAGGCTACCGCATTGATGACCCTTGGGCCATGAGGTATTTGGATCCTGATAATGCTTTGTTCGACTCTCGTCACTCTACCAGCAATCCATCTAGTTTTTTTTATGATGGTTCATCCCATCCTCCTACTGATTCTGCTCCTTGATGGCTGTGGCGCTTACTTCTGGATGCTGCTAATGGATTTTTAGTTTTGCATTATGTAGTTTAACTTTGGATGACTGCTCTTTAACTTTTAAAAGACTACTTGTTAGTTTAATCTTCAGTTTGTTATTTCACTTTGTCTATGTTTATTCCTTTCCAGGAAAGCTACTTATTGTGTTTTGCTAAATGACAAAGGGGGAGAAATAGCATATCTATCTATGCTATCTATATATGCATTAATATTTAGTAAAATAGCATTTGTTAGATTAGCTATGCATATAATATTTTGGATATAATGTTCTTGGTTAAATTATGTCTAAATTTTCTTGGATGTGTACATTCATTACTTGGACGTGGATATTCATTTGCGGGGGAGCTACGTCAAACTTGGGGGAGATTGTTGACCCAAACTAGATCACAGTCAACCTAATTTCGATAATTAACACTATGATATCGGTCATGACTAAATTATGATACATCGATTACTAGACGAGACATCAACAAACTTCGTCGGACTGCTGCTATATCATCTTTATTATGTTCGGAGTCTGTAATTTTTTATTTTGTTTGAGTATAGGAAATATGTAAGTTGAGTCACACTGTGGCATATCAACCCTCAACATATTTCCTATAGCTCTACCAAACAAATAACCAAGTCCAAAACCAAACCTACTCAAACCCAGTTATAGAGCTTCTGGTTTGAGGCAAACCGAACTCGGCCCAAACTCGACGCCCTTAAATCAGTAACATGATTTTTTGTTCCACCTTATAAGGAGCTGTCCAACGTTCAAATTTTTTTAACGTTAGAGGACAGAACTTTAGCTAAACTCTGCCTACCCAGACTAGTATAAATAGAGCATAAATTCTCTCATTTCAAATCATCCCTCATCTTTCAAGCTCTTAATCTTCTAAGATCTACTCTTCTAAGCCATACTCTTCCAAATCTCCTTAGCCACAACTTTCTAATCCCCTAAGTTGCCTCGGTGCGATTCAGCTAAAAGTTGTGCAAGAGTTGTAAAGTGTTCTCACTTAAAAATTCTAAGTTTCGCCTCTGCAAAGTTGAAGTAGTCGAGCACTTCGGATCAAAAGCTCATGTTTGTAAAGAAGTGGTAAGCCTTCAAATCAAAGCTTGCATTTCACTGATAGTGGATTCAAACTTCGAGCTAGAGTTCTCAGGCCTGGACTAGTCCTCCACAAGGGAAACCAGGATATATCATTATTTTTCTGTTTGCTCTTCCTTACACTATTTACTTTCTGCATTATTATTCTTTGATTATTTTCTCTGTTAGTAGTTGCTTACTGGACTTAGTCTTAATCAGTTTTTATTGGTTACTATTGACACATAACTATATTAATCCCCCTCTAAAGTTGCCTACATGTAACTTCAAGTTGACCTAGATTGCTTTCTACCACCGATTTTGCGGTGTAGGCTAGACGTAGCTACGTACTCGTTTCCTAACACCGGATGCGGGTCATGACACCTCCTTGTGCTCCAATGTTCTTGGCCCCATGGAAATAAGAATGAGAGGAAATTGAGTGATTTGGAGTAGGAATTTGTAGGGATTGGGAGTGACTTGGGTAAGAAAAAGCTTAGAGAAGAAGAAGTAATAAATTAGTGGGAAATAAATAGGATTCTCCATCCTAATAGGGTCGACCACTTATTTGGGGATTAATAGGTCATTTCAATGACAAGTTTGCCCCTCCACTCACTAATTTGGTTTCTAGATCTATCATGAATGGAATCTTTTTGGTTAGGAAGGAATCAAATTAGTTATGGGAGGGTATCTAACTATTCTATAAGGGAATATTATATCCATGGTAAGTAGAACTAATTAATTCTAACTAACCACTTAATTAAACATAAAAATATAATTAAAAACCATTATTGAAATAAAAAAATACTCATAGTCCTAATTTTAGATACTTACAAGCCTACCCGCTTAAAATAAATTTGTCCTCAAAATTAAAAGACAGAACAAGCACTAAAATTAGAAGGCCTCACAGCTCAAAGATAGGGTATTGCTCACACATCTAGTCTTCTCTCTCCAAGATAGTCATAACATATTTATCACAATCCTCTCTATAGTCACAACCCCGATCTATTCATGGTCTAAAAAATTTTACCTAAAATCATACAAATATATAATTCCATTAAAAAAGAAACCATTCATTATTATCAAACATGCATTGTTATGATCTCTATTTGTCATGATATTGTAGTCTCGGCCAGGTTTTTACTACTAAATATACTCTAGCATAAAAATTATTGATGCAAACTATAAGGTATTAAGGAATCAAGAAGATAGATCAATAGTTGGAAAGAAAAGAAAAGAAACAGAACCTTCTAACCCATCACCTGTAGCATCAATCCCCTTGACTTTCATCACAAAAGCCATGCCCTGCCAAGGAGGCACTCCCTATTGGTGCTGGATAATTTGTTATGCCACGGGTGGCCTAGTTGGACCCCTCTGAGGTGGTATTCCACCGATAGGAGGCACAATGGGACAGGCTCGCATCTGGTGCACAGCTGAACCACAAAATAGACACACCTTTAGCCTCCTCCTGCAAACATCTCAGGTATGCCCAGACTTTCTACAGTAGGCACAAGTGGGTGCCCGCTGCATCTGTCTCTGTGGCTGCTGAACCGAAGCTCTAGTTGTTGTGTGGTACTCCTGTTGGGGCTGGAAAGCTCCATGTTGAATATGGGGATGCTTCATAGGTCCTGAGCTATCAGTACCTCCAACTGAATTATGGGCCCATTTGGGTCTGAGTTCCAGATACACCTTAACTTTCTGACTTTGCCAATATCCCAGCATAAGAGGTAATACTCACAGAGATGTAGATCAGATATTCTGGTTTAAACCCTGTCGAAACTTCAGAGCTTTATCCTCCTTATCCCTAACTATGTACTCTGTAAATTGACTCAGCATGCCGAACTCCGTGGCATACTAATCCACAGACAAGCTGCCCTGCTCCAAGTTATGGAACTGCTTCTCTAAAATATCTTTAGCAATTGCCTGGAAGAACTTCTTCTTGAAGATCTCCCTGAACTGCTCCCAAGTCAAATTAGGATCGACAATCCTCAGCTTATTTCTGAACCAAGTGCAAGCAATGTCAAAGAACTACAGACCCACTATCTCAATCCGCAGATCCTCTATAATAAGGGAACTCGTATGATGCGTGCGTTATCCTCGAGCCACTTGTCAGCGTACAGGATACCCTCGGTCCCCTTGAAATCCCTCGAGACCATCTTCTTGAAATCCAGAATAGTGCCCTTCTTCGGCTGAGTGGGCAGCAGCGGCATAGATGGAACTTTCTCCACGGCTGTCACTGCAACAAGATGAGCATTCTTCATGCCATATCTTATAACCTCGGCCTGTTGCTACTCAGCCTCAATCTTAGCTCCCTGGGCCTCCATTATCCTACGGAATAGCTAAAATAACTGTGTCCCATTAGTGGGCATACATCCCTGAGCTGGAAACAAAAGAGAAGGTAGAAATCTCTCTGAGGCAACTAGGGCAGCCTCATATACTAGAAAAGGAATAGCATCCACCACTCTTCAAGTAACAGGTCGAGAACTAGACTTTTCGGAAGTTGCTGCCGCTTCCGAGCTACAGAACCTAGTCTTCGGAGCCATGCTGATAGACGAATTAGAAACATAAAGAAGTTAATATGGCATAAGATAAGATATTAATCAAGGAAGCACAACAATTATCAAAGATAGCAAGGTATTTAGAATGAATCAAGATTAGAAAATTTAATTCAGATTGGAATTCTTAGTTGTGATTGAGTGTTCTCCCATACTAATATTGTCACACCCGTTCCCAGATTTGGTATTTCTTGAATTTGTGATATTTAAAAATTTCTTGTAGATATATTCATGATTTATTTTACATGTTAATTCAGGTTAATTATGATATATTTTATTTAATTATATTTTTTGCTTATTGTGGGAGACTGTCCGAGACCAGTAGAGAACATCTTGACAATTGTCGTAAACCCGTGCTAGGATCCGTATATAGGATGGATACCAGACCCGGTTCACTCTTGGAACTACTAAACCTATTTTGGATGGTTGAGATTGGTTGGAGAGTATCATGACTTAATCCTAGGGCTAACCTCATCCACTTGGTATATATATATATATATATATATATATATATATATATATATATATATATATATATATATATATATATATGTGTGTGTGTGTGTGTGTGTGTGTGTGTGGTTTTCTCTCTCCTCTGTCATTCTTTCTTATTTCCACTTCCTTTCTTCTTCCTCCTTCCCTCAAGAGCTCCCCTTGGCCCTAGCCCTAGCCATAGCCCTAGACTTGGTTCTAGGAAGAGATTTGTTAGTCCACCAAGGCAAGTACATTTTACTCAAAGTGGTAAAGCCATAGATTTTTTGGATTTTCATATATATATTATTTTAAAAATATGGTTGATGGAAAATATTCTCCTTGAGTTGCTGATTATATTTAGTTCTTGGAGTTTTGAATTTTGATGTATAGATTTTTAAAAATCTGAGTTTCAAGATTTGGATTTTTATGTGTTCTATGAGTTTTTCTTGGTTTTGATCTACTAAAATTTGTGTTTTCAAAAACTAGTTGTTCCTTATGTTAGAGCATTTTATTTCGAGCATTTTGGCTTTTATTTTACTTGATTTGGACTTAAAATAAAGTTTTTATGAAGAAAATATTTTTTAGGTTTTTTGAGCTTTTTTTGCCATGGCTGAACTTGTTGTCTGGAGAAGACGAAGTTTTCATGCGGCCTGCACAATATACGATTGAGACTTCCATGCGGCATGATCCTTATACAGCTGGACTCTTTGCTGCATAGCCAACCAGCATGCGTCCATCTTGTTGGACGCATGACTGTTGATCTACACAAGTGTCCTTGAATACTTTGTGCATTCACTCGTTGAACGAATGAGAAAATCGCTAAAGTCCAAAATATACTCCATGCGGTATCGGACTTCATGCGACATCGGACTTATGCGGCAAGCAGCGCATGCGGCCATATTTCCTTGGACGCATGACTCTGAAATTTTGCGCATCCTTGGTGCATCTTTCTATGGTTGTCTTTTCTTCCTGGCATACTTTATGTCACATCAGTCACTTTTTTGACTTGACTTACATTTATTGTTTGTCATATCACATATTTTCTAAAGAGTGGATTTTGCTCTGTCTATGCAGCCTTGACCTTATGCGTCCTTGATCTTATGCGCCCTTGATTTTATGCGGCATTGATCTTATACGACCTTTATCTTATGCGAACTTGACCCTATGCGGCCTTGACGACTATGTGGCACCTTGTTATGCGCCTTCCTCCTATGCGCCTATTATTTCTTACTCACTTTGGTCCCTTGCTTGGTTTAATGTGGATATTGATTGAATGATTGTGATGCTACGTGTCAACTTAGAAATAACTTTTGTGACCCAGATGTGACCATGTGCTAAATGACTAAGCACCTGGCATGAGCCTGTAGATATGGCCCTACATGTACTTACTTATTGATTAGGCTACTTTTTCTGGATCACCTGATTATACATTGGACAGAATAAGGGGCTTAGTTCAACTCAAGGGAGGGTCTGCAGTCCCGGTCCTTGTTTGGTTTTAAGGATTGTGGATCTGATCTCGAGGGGTTCTCGCACTACTCTTATTTTATCTATCGATATAATAGAGTGACAAATTATTGTGATCATCATTTTCTTATCCATAACCTTGATATTGGAACTTATTTCTGTCCTGACTATTGTATCCGTGCTGATACACTTGATCGCACTGAGAGTGCTACTTGATATATATAGTACACTGTCGTGCCACACACACTTGCTACATGATATACGTAATTATTTCCTTGCACGGATCTGGTAGTTGGACAGTGACTTTAGACGTGGCTAGATAGTATTGATTGTTGTATCACACATAGGTGAATCCAGATTTAAGAGATGATGTGGATTCGTATCAAGAGTGCCCGTACTTAAAGTATGACATTTAGGAAGAAATATTTATATGACCACGACATGAGATTCTAAATCACCTAGGGTTAACTAGGCAACTTAATTTGTAGAGCATTGGGAGGGAACGATATCTCTAGATCGTGTATGTCGAATTACCCTAAGTTAGCTGGGAGTAATGGCTGGCCACCATGGATATTGTATATCATCCGTATTAGTAGAGTGCAGTATCTGACTTAATTATAAGTCGAGCCAGTATCTTCCTATAGAAAGCCTGGAATTGCTACTGATAATTAATTTAGCTCAGGGCCCTTGTAAGGGACTGGTACATCATTTATTCTTGCTTATATATTATTAGTTCAGCCAGCCCTACTCGATTATGGCACAATATGAGGATACTTATATATTGCATTACTGGGATAACCCAGAGATCATATATCAAGCCGTAACACATATTTGGTCGATTAAATCTGCTTTAGTGAGAGAAGTGGATCGTTACAGCATGAAAGTTTAACGCATGTCCTTGTTTAGTTGTTGAGTTGCACTGTTATGTTACAACAGGACACGGATTGAATCTACTTATTATCACTATATTATGGCGCTGTGTATTATGCCTTCTGTTGAGTGGAATTAGGGACATAGACTGTCATGGCATGAGAGTTCAACTCATGTTCATGTTTGGTTATTGGGTTGCACTATTGTGTTACGATAGCATGTGGACTGAAACTACAATGTAGAGTTATTCTAGCTGGACCATAATCAAGGTACGTATTCTATCTTGATGTGATATGGCACTTCCAGTCCTTGTTTGGTGAAGGGGTATCGTTTTATGTCAAGGATGGGACATATGGCATTGATTATTGGTTTAAGCATCTCATGCTATAGAACTGGTTTTGTTTTTTCACTTGTGCTCCTTTATGGTACTTGCTATCGGGGCCTAACCCCGCTGGTTTTGTTTGACCAGGTTTAGTAGCAGAGCCTGAGGATCCTGTCATGTATCTATCCGATGGCGCACAACAGGAGGATGTCCACCAAGAAACTTGAGTTTGTTTCTTCTTCTCCATTATGAGTATCATTCGTATTACCTTTTTGGCATTTAGCCGACGGTACTTGTTAGCCGGTTTATCTGGATATTAGTTCCTCTACATGATTATATATTATTCAGACCGCGGCTGACTTACAGTTATGTACTCTTGACAATGCACTAGTGTACCGTCCTGTATATTTAGTTTCATGATCATTCTGATAGAGCGTCAGGGATGCCTAACTACTTTATCTTACATGATCATTCTTATTTTTTTCTTGGTTGATGATTGAGACATAGATATTCTTGACCCTAGGTGACTTGATTATAGCATTCACCCCCTTGTCTCTTGACAACCTTAGCACATTATGGCTTACTTCGATATTCTGTAAGGTGTGGTTGGCTGAGTCACTCTCCCGCTCTCCAGTATTCTGGTTCTGGGGAGTGACAAATATCCTATATCCTATTGCAGGCTCACATGTAACCACCTAGAATTGGGAGAGGGATATGTTTGTTATTTTATAATTAGTTACAATTATATAGCTATATTTATTTTTGTGTTAGTTATAATTATATTAGTGTGTTAGCATGCTAGTTAATTAGTAATTGTTAAGTGCTAGTTAGTATTAATTATTGTTAGTCATGACTTAGTTATTTAGAATTAATTTTGTTAGTACATGGATAGATTATTCCCTATTGATTAGTTAGATGATTTCCTTCTACTGAAAGATTCCATTCATGAAGACTCTTAAAGAATAGAGAGGGCAAATTTGAGGGAGAAGAACTAGGTCCTAGAAGCCTTTAATTTGATAGTTATAGTAGTTTTATGGCCAATTTGAGGGAGGATCCCTTGGTTGTTTGAGAGTTTAATTCATGGTTTGGTAGTGTCTACATGTCCATAATTGGATACGTATAGGCCGTATAATGATACGCCATGATACATGCCAGTAGATTAGAATTTTGTGACCCAATAGGTGTATTTCTCTTCATATTGCATATAACTAGCTAATATATATGTTATTATATCATAATACATATGTTGTGAGGGTTTTATGGGTTGTTGAGGTGTGTATCATGATGGTGTGACTATTGGAAGGGCGTATCATGCATATCAGAGTGTGATACGTGTGTGTATCACAAGTGCACATCAAGTATTTGATTTTAGGATTAGTTGTAGGTGTTGTGTATCATGACTTAGTGCACCCTAAGTGTTTGACTACTTATTGTGTTATTGTGTAGAAGAGTGCTATGTGTTTGTTTGTGCATTTGAGGGAGAGGGAGTTATACTCTTGGTGTATTGGGGATGTAAGTGAGTGTGTTATTGAGTGCACTGTGGAGTTTTGAATGTCAAGTGATGAAGGGGAGCATGCTAACATTTATGAGAAAGAGGGGGTGACTGATAGTGTAGTGTGTGTTCATAGTGTAGAGAGGCGGTGAGGTTAAATGATGAGGTTGCTGGGATGCTAAGTGGTTAGTGTTCTCGAGTTGCAGGCTAGAGACCGCTCAGGAAGCAGTAGCAGTTATTAGTATATGGGTGTGTGATTGTCACTACCACATTTTCTAGGAAAGGATATTTTGGTCATTTCTTAATTAATTAAAAATTATGCATATTGTAAATTTATTTATTGTATTATTTATTTATTGTTAGATGTTAGTTTACTATTTTGGACTGGTGTTAGTGGAACTAATTAGTTTAGATTAGATCCATGGACCATAGAATTGAGCCCAATTAGAAGCACATTCATTAGGAGGAGGATTAATTAAGTTAAACCCATTAGACTAGAACCTTCATTCATTAATTATTTCTTCATGAGAGCCCCCAAGGGATATTTTAGACTTTACATAGTAGCTTGGGGAGGGGGAATAGTGGCCGCCCATTTTAAAATGGGGGGGGAGTTTATCTCTCTTTATTTTTCCATTTTAAATCTAGATCTAGAATTTTCTCTTCCAAATTTCTTCATTTCCACATCAAATTTTATCCAAATTTCTTTCCAATTCTTTCCTTAATCATCATTAGAGTCTATTGAAGTAAGGATCTACAAGGAGGAGCAAGGATCTACAAGTTTGAAGCTCTTTTCATTCAATTTGGAGGTTTTATTAGGAATCCATCTTCCAATAAATATAATTCAGTTTTTTCCCTTTAATTAAACTCTAAATTTGTGTTTTAATTATTAGGAACCACCATATATGCTAAGGCTACCCATAGGAATTGGAATTAGGTTCATAGGAGGCCTATGGAGGAAGTTATGTGTTATTTTGTGTTAATTTTGGAGGAATTCTGAGATTGACACATCTTGTGTTTGTCAATTGGTCAATTAGACCAAATTGATATGTGTTTGTGTTTGTCAATTGGTCAATTAGACCAAATTGATATGTGTTTGATTATGTGTGGCTAGTGTCATATCCACAATTGGATAGGTGTAGGCCATATTCCGACAATTTGGAGATACGGGTTGATTTAGGGGTTTTCCTCCAACACGGGGGTTTGAGCATGTCATATTTTGACACAGACACGTAGTTGAGTATTTAAATCTTAGTATTGTTCATAATTATTATTTTAGACTTGCTCGTGTCCTTCGGGGTACGTTAGTGGTATAGTGGACTCGTATCGCAAGTGTATCATAGATCCAGTGTGATACGGGTGCGATGCACTCCACGTATTTGTTGTATTGCATTTTATATTCAAATTGCCTTGGTAATAGCTATTAGAATATTATATTTATTATTTTTATATGATATATATGTGTATATATATTATGTGTTATTATATGTTCATTTTAAGATGTTGATGGCCATGAGAGATGGGAGAGTGTATATGCATTACTAATATAGTAGTTATATATAAATACTTAGTGATATATATATATATATATTGTAGAAGCATAAAAAATATGCTGGATAGCTATACGTAGCATATTTATGCAGAGAAGCGTAAACTGATAACCTCAGAACCCCCAACGTCCAACAGAGCTCTTTCGCTGAGCACAGCGGAAAATATAAGCTCAAAGGACCATCCACGTAATGCAGTACGTCCAGGCCGCTTCAGCGTAAAGAAGGTGCTACATCGCCTCTATGGCGTAAAACACATCCGCTTTTAATGCAACATTAAAGCGTATGAGGAACGCTTCGTATCCCCCGAAATGAACCTGTCAAATCACGCAGTGAACCTGACGTCTGACTCCTGACAAAGAGTACTGCACGGCTACCCAGGCGACGGCTGGAATAATGACGGACCACTCGGGATACGCCTCTGCAATTAATGCGCAGGATGGTGGCGGATCTCTGCATTTAATGTAGGGGATTTGATTAAATATCACCGAACCGTCGTTTACTGATGTCTCCTCAGCGTAAGCTTCTTTTACGCATACAAGGGGATACGCTGCCTTGTTTTATACAGGCAGGCATGAACTGTTTACGCTTTGCGGAAGACAAACGGACTGCCACGTCAAAAGCTGCTCTACATACAGGGCTCGAGGCACGTCTCTGCACCTAATGTTCAGAACGGTGGCAGGCCACTCGGGACACGCCTCTGCAATTAATGCGCAGGATGATGGCAGATCTCTGTATTTAATGCAAGAGATTTGATTATATCTCCAAGAGCCGTAATTCCAGCTAAGACGTCCACATCACCTCGGCTTCTACGCCTTCTCGGCCTCTATGACCACTCAGGCACGATTACGCAGCGACTTCTACGCCCATTCAGCTTCTATGCTCACTCGGCTTCTACGCCCATTCGGCCTTCTGTGCCTACTCAGCTTCTATGCTATCAGGTTTCTATGCCTACTCGGCTTCTATGCCTACTTGGCTTCTACGCCATGGTGACAGATATTGGCTTCTACGCCAACCTCTTCTACACGAGGGATACTACCTACGTGGCTTCTACGTCGTGATCTCCGTAGCGATTATACGCGTTTTGTCCCTTAGTTGGACCTGCATCACACGCTCATTCAAAAGATCATCTATACGCAGACATTGGTTATTTTAACCATTTTGTAAAAGGGTGCTGTACTTTCCACTACTTGGTTTTTACACCGACTGTGTGGTCACTAAAAACTCTATAAATAGAGACCTCTATCAACAGAGGAGAAGGTGGGAAAATTGGTCAAGGAAACCAATATCAGGTCCAAGGTCGAATTTTAGAAAGGTAGAAGAGATTGGGGAGAAAGAGTCTTGGAGAGAGAAGAATCCAGAGCCCAGGCAAGAAGTAGCGATCAACGACTTTGGCATCGTGCATCCATCCTCCTTAGCAACCTCCGAAGCTGCTCTCCGTCTTCTACGGCACCTCTTCACCATCGTGTGGTCCAAGGGCTAAAGTGATCGACTGTAGATCAGACACCTATAGCAATATTTATCCAGATTAAATAAATTGTACTCCCACATCCTCGTATAGGATTATATTGTACAAGCTTGTTTATAAACCAAAGAAAATAGGTTTCATATAAACCTCATCTTATATACATTTCTTCTTTCGTTTATCACCATAAACAAGATGGCGACTCTGCTGGGGACATCTTTCTCTTCTGATGAATAAGCGATTGCTCAACACGATGCGGTATCCGTAGGATCCGTGAAGAAGACACTGGTCGTCCAGTTCGACCAGTCTGCCTAGGAAGACATGCTCCGAACCAGGGGTAGCTCTCACTCTCTCTCTGTCCAAAGTAACAGGAAGCTGCGCAAAGTCTGGATGCCCAAGACATCCTCTACCATTCCTGTGGATTCTTTGACCTCTCCGATCTCTTCGACCAATGAGGTTGTAGCATTGCTCCCTCCGCGCCTTGCGCGTAAAATTCAGTCACCTCTCTCTGATAGGGCCGACAAAACTTCTGGCAAAGCCTCAGCGCTAACCCAGAAGTATACTCCGCCCTCTGCGCGTGACATTCAGTCTCCCGTCTCTGGCGGAATAGACAAAACTTCTGATAAAGCCTCAGTGCCAAATCAGAAGTACAAAACACGCTCCACGCGTAAAATAACATCCGACCTCTACGGAGAACCGGATGATCCCTGTGATCTCCGCAGGGGAAAGCGAGCGGCAGACTACTCAACTTCTTGACCTTTACGCCAGCCAGAGCGAAGTTCTAAATTACGCCAGGTGGAATCCCTCAGTGTACAGAAGGCTCGATCGACAGAAAGACACCCTCCTCGGGGATTATCTGCCACCCAGATGGCCAACCTGTTGTATATGGGTGGCACAGGGAAGACTATGGTTCCCATTATCCGCATGTCCACCAAAGGGAATAGATGGAACAAGCCATCATCTTCTTCTTTTGCAACTTCTCCTGACCTGCGCAAATATCTAGTCCAGAAATGCAAGGAGAGGGGATCTTCCAGCATGGCTATTACACCTCCTAGTGAGCACTGTTGTAATAGTCATAGGATTATAATTTATTATTGTTGTTCTAAAGCAAAACGGCCAGTTTTCGATCGGCTGAGCTACTCTCCATCTTTCCTAGAAGAAGAGCCCACGCATGCATCTGTGAACATGGCTTTGCATATACCTGAAGGAAGCTCAGGCTCAAGACGACCATCCTCTAGAACTCCGAGCCGAAGGAGATTCAACATGCTCCTTAGGGACACCGAAGCTGGGGTATTCCAGAACACTCATTCGAGGTCACGACAACTGACTTCGTGCTCTTCTGATTCCGATGCTGGGGGTCACTAGTCTCCCGAATTAGATACTAAGAGTATAGAGTCAACTTCTGCAGCAACCTATACTCATCCTTCAATGACGCCCAGGAAGATGGGAGTTTATGCCATTGGAAATGAACACGGGGAAGCCACGCCATCAGGGAACGCTGGGCAACGCATTACTACACTAGAGACGTCTCTGAAACAAATACAATCCATGATGGAGAACATGCACCAAATGATGCTAACTCAACAGGCGGCTGCTATGGCTCAAATATCGGTCCTGCCTACTCAGATACGTGTGGGAGTGGACCTACCACCATCCAACACGATCCAAGAGCCAGCTCTAGATCAAGAGTCAGCTGGTCCACCACTTCCTCACTTGGAGAATGTACTACCTCCTGCGGGAATCACGATACAACCAACTCCGCACTATTCCGTGGTTTCGCTACCAGCTGAAAATTTGATACAAGCAGTACGGGAGTTGAAAGCCCAATTTGACGCCTTGAAGCACAAAGATCAGCTCAAAAAATTGGGAATCAACCAGCCATACCCAGCTATCTGGGAAGAAGCCCCTTTTCCTCCGAGGTACAAATCTCAGACGATGGCCCTGTTCGAGGGAAAAACATCACCAAGTCAGTACATGAACTATTTCAGTATGATGACGGTGTTGCTGCAAGGGAATGACGCCCTTCTCACTCGGGTGTTCAAAGGCTGTCTCTCAGGAGTCGCTTACCAGTGGTACCGCAGCCTGGCGGACAACTGTATTACGTCCTTCGAAGACTTCAAAGCTTTATTCTTCACACGATTCTACGAGGGAGGAATGGATATATCTATGTCCTCTCTCATCGACGTCAAACAGAGGGAAAAAGAGGACATTCGCACCTTCATCGAACATTTTTGTCAAGCCACTTTACAGATGCCTTCTGGGGTTCCAGACTCTGCATTGGTGGATATTTGTAGGAAGAACCTTCTTCTCGTGATCTCGGTGTTCACAGGACCATATCAGTTCCATGATTTGCCCTCGTTCATCATCTCAGCGGTAGTCGCCGAGAATAATAGTCGCAAGGCGTGCGACAATGGCATCATGATCTCTACCTCCGATAGAGGTAAAAGGTCATCCCCCAACGATGACCATCCTCGCAGTTCCAAAGGAAAAGAAGCTCTGGCGATCAATACGTCCAGACAGAAGACCGCGGTAACCACACAAACGAAACCTGGGACTTCCAAGCCCGTCGAGGTATACTCTTTTGACGACGACGATATTCCGAATATATTCGAGTGTCTCATCAAAAGTGGCAAGATCACCCTTCCGGAGGAAAGGCGGCCCAGTGAAGTCGGTAGTGCCAACAACCCCAAGTACTGCATCTTCCACAGATACGTGCACCACCCAATAAAGGCGTGTTACATACTAAAAAGGAAGATCCAAGAGCTGATCGATGCTAAGGCCATCACTCTGCACAATAGCGAGAAGACAGTCACGGCCAACATGATCTCTCTACAATTTGGCAATCTGCCTTCCCAAGAAGTACCGGACGGTGTTATACCTATTTCCCGGACGACAATGAACATCGTTAATCTCCCTCTTGCTAGGGGTCAAAATCACGACTTATTACCCCTAACTACCCAGCGAGGCGAGATTATGTGGGTTCACCCAGACTTGGTGTCGGAGCTCAAAAAAGAGACTAATGCTACTAAGGCTAAGTCCAGGAAGAACTCCAAATGCAAGCCATGTCATATGGTTACAACTTCTTCGACATCAGACGAAGACGAGGTTTTGGCCACGGTAACTCGTTCAGGGAAGGCTTACCTCAAGGACTACGGAGCAAGTCAGAAAGATGCACCTGCAGACGCTTCAGCTGCCAAGCCTTCAGAACCAGAGCCTACCGTACCAGAGGCCGGTCCTTCGAGACCAACTTCGGCGGACAAGGGGAAGCAAAAAGAAGTGCGCTTTGATAAACCTGTGAAAAATATTCAAAACAAAGGTTTAGAGAAGCCGTACAACTTTGACATCCTGGCCCAACTGGCTAATACACCGGCCAGGTTGTCCATCTTTGAGCTACTCAGGCTTTCCCAAGACACTCGTCTAGCCCTGAGTAAAGCACTAATGCAGGCGGATACATACTTGACCCAACTCAAGTTCCCCGACGAAGAACCCGTGGCATGTCATCGATGCCACAGTGTGATGGAGGTGGTCCCAAACATCACTTTCACTCTAGACGACATGCTGTTAAAATATAACAGGCATGACAGACCCCTCTACCACACCAGGTACGTCGATTCCATGGAGATCGACCGGATTCACATAGATCCGGGATCCTTAATCAGCATCATTCCTCATAGTCTGCTCAGACCACTGAGGATTCCTACCAGCGAACTGGCTTACACCACCACTACTATCGTAGGTTTCAACGCAGGGGGAAGTAAGCCGTTGGGGAAAATTTGCCTGAGGATCCAGATTGGCAACCTCAGATCGGTGGCTACATGCTACGTCATCGATTCAGAGGTGTCCTACAACATCCTGCTGGGAAGACCATGGATCCATGACCACAACATCGTTCCTTCGACTCTATATCAATGCTTTAAATATGTAGATGCCCAAGGGACAGTACAAATGGAGGTTGCTGACCTAAACCCGTTTAAAGGAGTAGAATCCTACTACTCTGACGCCGTGTTATACTCTCAAGACTACACGGAAGAGGTGTCAGTCCAAGCAGAGAAGGAATCCCACCGGGAGCCTGAAGAACCTTCTGCCAAGCAACCCCTGTCAATCAAGGTGAAAGGATGGACTACCCGTCCAAAAGCCACAGAACCTATGGCTATCCACCTGAACAAGACCAGGTCAGGGAAAGGGGGTGATCCTTTAGTGATCACTCTGAACCAGAAGCCTCCACCCTTAATCATCAACCTTCGGTGCAACAAGCAGCCGAGTGATGTAAATACAACCAGGAATGCGGTTTCTGATAATAATAAAGGACCTCTTTTCCAGTATATCGACGCTCGGATTCCAAATCAAGAATCCTCTCCCCATGACGATATAGAGCCTATAGCACAAAAATTCTTGGCAGCTATAGATTCCTATCAACCGTATATATGGGAAGTGGCATCATCGTCCAATGTCACCATGACATATGGACCACATGAGGATTCTAACTTCATAGTTCCACCTGCCCGCAACGATCAGCGTTCAATAGTCTTCGGCCACATGCACAATAAACAGACTATACAAGCAGATTCTATCGATAACGATGCTGGTGAAATGCAAGTTCACAGGTACAGCCCGCAAGCCTTGAAGATCATACAAAATATGGGTTATGACTTAAAGTTGAAGCCAGGTCTCAACTACGGGAAAGACAGACGAATACCGCCGCACGGAGATCCCCACTATCAACAAACCCGTTTCGGGTTAGGGTATGCCACCTCCCTTACGACTTCCAAGTCAAACGAGGATATTTTTCCTCTTTTCAAGATGGCTCATCGCCCTCCGACTCATCTCACGCTCTCGAGAAAACATTATCAGCAAATATGGTAGTGACGGATTCCTTCGAATTAGACGAACAAGAATTCGAACCATTCGAGAATGACGCTTGGGCTCAGCAAATGGATACACAATGGGAGTTCTGCTTCGAGCAGAGAGAATCTCCCGCTAAAGACGAAGTTATCGAGATTGACGTTAGGGATGAACTTTCACCAAAATCGATATTTATCAGCAATAACCTTTCCGAAGAAGAAAAGAAAGAAATTACCCAGCTAATAAAAGAATATATCGACGTATTTGCATGGAATTATGAGGATATGCCAAGTCTTGATCCAAATGTGGCTACTCATAAACTCAACATACTGCCCGATTCGAAGCCTGTGAAGCAGCACCAACGCCGGTTTCGCCCGGACATGATGGACGCCATTGAAGCTGAAGTCAAGAAATTGATAGCCTGTGGCTTCATCCGTGAGGAACAACATCCCGACTGGGTCGCCAATGTTATCCTGGTCATGAAAAAGAATAGGAAAGTACGTATCTGCATCGATTACCGAGATCTCAACGCAGCCTGCCCCAAGGACAAGTTTCCTCTTTCCATCACAGATGTCATGATTGACAATACATGCGGTTTTGAATGCATAACTTTTATGGACGGCTTTTCAGGATATAATCAGATCAAGATGTATCCTGAAGACGAGAAGCATACCGCCTTCCGGACACCACTGGGGGTATATTGCTATACTGTCATGCCCTTCGGATTAAAGAATGTCGGGGCTACGTACCAACGGGCTATGAGTAATATATTCCATGAGCATTTACAAAAGACGGTGGAGTGTTACGTAGACGATGTAGCTGTCAAAAGCCGCCTCAGGGATAATCACATCCCAGACTTGAAGACAGTATTTGAGTTGATGCGCCAACATCAGCTCAAAATGAATTCTACAAATTCCTTTCTGGGTGTATCTAGTGGCAAATTCCTGGGATTTGTCATCACCGCCAAAGGCATTCAAGTGGACCCTGATAAAGTCAAGGCCATCTTAGAAATGCGACCACCCCATAATCTGAGGGAACTCAGGGGATTTCAAGGTCGTCTGACTTATATCCGGAGATTCATATCCAACCGCTCTGGCAGATGTCAGCCTTTTTCTCGTCTCATGAAGAAAGGTGTATCCTTCGTATGGGACAAAGCCTGTCAGCAAACATTTAACGATATCAAATGCTACCTAACTCAGCCTCCAGTTCTGGTGCCTCCCATCATAGGAAAACCATTCTTCCTATACGTTCGAGCGATGGACCACTCTCTGGGAGCTCTGCTCGTACAGAAGAACGAAGTGGGACATGAACAGGCTATCTACTATCTAAGTAGAATGATGATCGGAGCTGAGCACCGGTACAATCCAGTGGAGAAGGAATGTTTGGCTCTGATGTTCGCTATTCAGAAGATGCGGCACTATATCACCGGCCAGACTATTCATATCATCTCTAGGATCAATCCCCTTCGGGTACTGATAAACAAGCCGAGTGTTCTTAACTCCCGACTCGCGACTTGGGCGATGTTGTTAACACCATATGACATGGTATACGTCCCTCAGAAGTCCGTCAAAGGCCAAGCATTGGCTGACTTTCTAGCTGCTTATCCGATCCTGCAGGCCTCCAAATTATACGAGGATATTCCCGACGAGGTTGTAGAATATAATTCCGCAATGGAAAGCGACGCATGGCAACTAATCTTTGATGGCGCTTCCAGGACTGGTCTCAGGGGAAACGTGATTTCAGGAGTGGGAATCGTCCTAGTTACTCCTGACAAACTTGTCGTCTACCGGGCATATTCTCTTAGTGAGCCATGTTCTAACAATGTGGCAGAGTACAACGCTCTACTAATCGGGCTCCAAGTCGCTAAAGAGCTGGGGGTCGAATCTCTGGAAGCCTTCGATGATTCTCTGCTGATCGTCAATCAAGTCAGAGGAATATATGAAGTCTGAAATCCAGACCTCATCCCCTATCACCGAGCAACGGTCGAGATAGCCATGACATTCAAAGGATTCTTCCTTGAGCATGTACCTCGATCTCAGAATCTGGAAGCTGATGTCCTAGCCAGTCTAGCTGCAGATTTAGCTACTCCTATAAGAAGGCAGAATTCGGTAATCCTTCTTAACAGAGATTTATTTTGTGTGAAGAACAACTTCCACATCGAACGCAGCCACGCTGTGAACACCGATCCCCCTACGAGAGATTGGAAGAGTCCTTTTATAGATTTTGTGGCATACGAAATCTTGCCGGAGGACCCTAAAGAAGCGGTATCCGTCAAAAGATGATCATTGCGCTTCTACTTTGATGCATCTTCACAGTGCCTATATCGCCGAACCTACGACGGACTGCTATTGAGATGTCTCTCCGATGACGAAGCATAGCAGATTATCCATGAAGCTCACGACGGCATATGCGGGGCGCATCAACCCGATCCTAAGCTACAGGATCATATCAGGAGAATGGGCTATTACTGGCCCACTATGATCGCAGACGCAATCAAGTATGCCAGACAATGCAGAGCCTGTTAGGTTCATGCAGACTTCATACATCAACCCTTCGAACATCTACATCCTACGGTTGCATCCTGGCCTTTCGAAGCATGAGGTATGGACATCATTGGTCCTATTCATCCGTCTTCTTTCGGAAGTCACCGGTTCATACTGGCCATTACGGACTATTTCTCCAAATGGGCAGAGGCGATCCCTCTTACTGAGGTAAAGGCGTCTAATGTGATCAGCTTCATCAAGCATCACGTCATTTATTGCTTTGGAATTCCCCCAAGGATAATCCATGATAATGGGCCTCAGTTCATCAGCCATGCATTCCACCGATTTTGCGATAAAAATCGGATACAAAATATTGCCTCTACGGTGTATTATCCAGCTGCCAATGGTTTGGCGGAAGCCTTCAACAAAACTATTATCAAACTCTTAAAGAAGTTTGTCTCTTCGAACAAGAGAGATTGGAATGAGAAGCTGGGAGAATGTCTCTGGGCATACCGCACAACGGTCCGAGCACCGACAGGATGTACGCTATTCTCATTGGTCTACGGGAGTGAAGCAGTTCTTCCCATCAAAATTTAAATTCTGTCACTCAGGATAGCCGTGACTAATGAGTTGACTCAAGAAAAGAATGACCTATTAAGGCTTCAAGAGCTAGAAGGATTAGACGAGAAACGCCTCCAAGCTCAACAGCGCATAGCGCTCTACCAAGCACTCATTTCCAGAGCTTTCAATCAAAAAGTAAAGGAAATAGTGTTCAAAATCGGCGAGCTAGTCCTAGCCGTAAGAAGGCCTATGATTCTTACTCATAGGAGTAAAGGCAAATTCCAGCCCAAATGGGAAGGCCCTTACGTGATCGAGATAACGTTCTCAAACGGCGCTTACAGGTTAGCCCAGCCTAACGGAGACCTCATAATGGCTCCTATCAACGGCAAATTCTTGAAAAGGTACTATGCTTAAACTTCTCTGCTCAAGTGGAATAAGGCAATCTCATTCTGACAAACTACTTTCGAGACAAAACTAGTTGGGGCATATTCTATCATGTCCGTATGACCTCTGAATAGATATGTCCTACTAAAGTTTACCGAAAGTATATCACGTCCATACTACCTCTGATATAACTTTCACCCAAACCTGTCATTTACATTCCGAAATAATGGGTCCACAAAGTCAGATGAAAAGCCTCTTTATTATTCCCAAGAAGAATGAGCAAAATTATACTTGCAAAGCAAAGAAGAGTACATCATTAGGGGAGAGCGGTCAAATCATGAATCTACTGTGCCAATACAGCCATTCTCGCATTTCTGGAGTCCAAAATGGTAGCTTGAGCTCGCTCCAACCTTGTCTCCTCATCATTCAAGCCAGATAAATCAGATAGGGCATGTGCAAGAGCGGCGTGTATGGCACTCGCATGTGCCAAGTTCTGTTGAGCCACTTCCATTTGGCTCTGTAACACATGTACACCTGCGGCTGAAGCACGAGACCACTCCTTCGCTAAAGCGAGCTTAGCCTCCAACTTGCGGACCCTCGCTTCATTTTCTTCATGTTCAGCTTTGCTCTTGGCCAACTGGGGAACGACACACTCTAAGATGGTATGCTCATCATTCATCTCCTTCTGCTGCGTCTCAACGGACTTCCTCAGAGCTTCCAACTCCCCCAGCCTTGCAGTCAAGGAGTCATATTCAGCCTGGACCAGATCGTCAATACTGTCTTGAGATAGCTCCAGGTATTCGTTAATGGGTTGCTCCAAACCATTAACTACCTCCTCCAGGGCGTCAGCTATCCCAGTGTCGCTGAATTCCCTGACCGGCGCTATCACAATCTGAGAGGACCTCTTCAAAACCTTAAAGCTTAAGTTCTTCTCCAACATCCTGGATATGAGCATCTTCAGGGTGGTATGGAAAATGCCAGTGTACTGCTCAGTCACAGGGCTAGGTCTGAGTGGATGCTGGGAGTGGCTGCGATATTGGCAAACCCCGCTCCAGGCACGACCATAGAGGATGTCGCCACGGCCGTCGCCTCCACAGGTGGTGCGACGAAAGATGAAGTGCCAATACCAGATGCAGTAGCCAACATACTCGAAGGAGGCATTATCGCAATAACAGGCTCGTCCTCTTGAGGCATCGGAACCTCGTCGGCAGGCGAGCCGGCACCCGA
This sequence comes from Iris macrosiphon, assembly GCA_036927795.1. NCBI lineage: Eukaryota > Viridiplantae > Streptophyta > Magnoliopsida > Asparagales > Iridaceae > Iris > Iris macrosiphon. The sequence continues at coordinate 64,626,701 of JAYESA010000018.1, read as the reverse complement.
AGATGCTTTCTCGTCAAAATCAGGTACCTCAATATCGCCACCAGGACCTGACATAGAGCCGAAGTGCGCATCTACATCGCCCTCTCCGAAGAGGTCTTTTCCTGAAAAGAAGACAAAAGGAAGTTAATGTCAACATAATATTAATTTTCCAAGAGAAAAGGCATAAAAGACAATATTTACCCATGGCCGACGGCATATATGTCGCATCTGCAGCCTGTACAGCTAAATCATTTCTTAATGATACTAGGCAAGCTGTCATACCTGGAGAAAGGGGTCTATGAACTGATACTGGCAAGTAGTCTTCCAGGTCCTCCTCAAATTCCAACCGAGGCTCATCGGCTGGAATCTCGCTAGGTGCGCTCACAGGCGCGGCAGGAGTCCCTCCCGATGCCGATCCGGCTAGAGGTATACGGAATCCTATTATACTCACCCCCGGAGGCGACTTCATTCCACTACCGGAAGCAGTAGCAGCGACAGCAGCCTCCAGCTGAGATTCTCCGGCACCGCCGGCCGAAGCTGCAGAAGGGCCCTCTCTAAAAGACGAGGAACCTCCGATCAAAGAGTCATCCCCATCATGGGGAGAAGCAGGCTCACTTCCAGGAGCCTCAATATCGGGAATTCGGAGAGGACGAGTAACCGTCTTCTTCTTCCTATTACGAGGGGAAGTCTCCCTCAGAGCAGGAGCCCTTCGCTTCCCAGGGATTACCAAATCCCCTGCTGGCGGAGGTACTTCACCCCTCGGTACCGATACAAGAGGCTCGTCCGGAGTAACGGATTCCATACCCTCGTCAGAAGAAACCGAGGGGACTTCGACTCTTCCACCAGGCTTGGAAGAGGGCACCCTGAAACTTCCACGCATATCAAAATCACGATAGAAGGTGTTGGTGGCCACATAAAACTGGGCATACGAGTGGAGGATGCGCAACTCCGTGGAGAGTGTGGTGACGGGCACAGTGAAAACTGCCCCAGTACAGCCCATGCTGAAATATCGCCATCCTCTCGCTCCATCAATAAGTCCACCTCTGGACCTGAAGCTGGTGACGGCGTTGCCCACGTACAACTGATCATACCCAAACTGCCTGGCGAACCGACTAGGCAGGTAGGGTTCAAAGAAGCACTGGTCTTCACTTCTGTACAGCAAGTGGGAAGGTCTAATATAGACCAACCAATTAAAAGCCTCGGAGGAGATGATGGTCTTCTCTCTACCTGAATCCTCAAGCCTAATCCCCGATTGATTGCGATGTATAGAAGGGACAATGCATAAGAGCTTCCAGCTATGGCCGCAGTTCAGCACCCGTCGATAGTCTAAAATGGTGAGCACATTCCAGGAGGATTTCTTGTAATTCAGCAGGAAACTACCCCCCAAGCTACTACCGGAACCTGGAGACATCACCTGGGGTTTATGGAGAATTAATCATCCCATCAAATACAGGTATGGTAATTCCACCCGGGGAAAACTTTCACACCGAGCTTCATCGACGAGCAACGCCTCAGTCATCGCCCTCTAGCCAGCTTGTATGCGGCACACCATGGCAGGGAGCAAGCCCAGTCTCGCCCCAAACACCAGGCGTACTGCAGACAAGGTGTTGCGGTGAATATGATCCGCAGATGCGATGTCAGGTACCACCAGTCGGCGCAGCCATATAAAGAGGAAGCCAGCCAGTTGAGCTTCCTTGGACAAAGGCCTGCGATAATGCCTCAGATAACTGTAGGTCTTAGTACCTGCAGGATATCTTATTATCCCTTCGTCGAGGATATGATATAGAGCCCCAGCGTCTTCCATAAGATCGTCGACTACCTGAGCAGTAAGCACGCTCAGACAATTCATAAGCTGATCCTTGCCCTCCAAAACTTTCTCCGGCTGAGCAGTCCTCGCCTGGTGAAAAAAGAGGTAGGACGTCCATTTGCTAGTATGAGCCAAATTTGAAGGCTCACCGTAGAAGGCGGTGCAAGCAAGGTAGTGGCACATCAGCTCCTGGTACACTTCCACTACCAGAGGATCTGAATCTCCCAGCTCCCGGTTCGTAGGAACATACTCTTCATACGGAGTTTCTCCCATCAGCAGTCTCGAGATCTCTGCCATCTCATGGAGGGCCAATCCCAGCTCCCCCAGTGGAGTGGCGAAAGTCCCGGTGAGCGAAATATATCGCTCCATCAGTGCCAGAAACAGGTTGGGTTAGGAGGTAACCCAACGCTACTAGCACTCACAGCCGCAAACAGACTAATATTCTCCAGCTCGATCCGAAAATACTTCAGGGCCCAATCAACTAAACGAGCCCACCGAAGATTTGTTGGGGTCATCCACCCATTGCATCGAGGATTCACCTTGGAGTATACTCCTCCGCGTCCCATGAAATCATTGCAGAAGGTCGGCAATTGCACCGGCTGGAGCACCAAGCTGTCTTCACTCGGGACACTGCCCGGGTACAATCCCCTGAACGACGTTACAACGTCGGAAGGGCGGCTGACAAATAGGCCAGATCCTTTCTGATAGAAGATCTTCCCCGGCTTGCCATAAAGATCGGGAGTCAGCGTCCACGACATCCTCCTGGGATGTGTAGCATGGAAGAATGCCGAGATGGGATAATCTCTCGGCATCTTGGGCAGATTCAAGACCAAACCCCCGGCAGGGAAAATCCAGAGTTCTTTCTTGGGCTTCGTCTGGGACTGCTTATCAATCATGTCCCCGAAGAGGAAAGCCGGCTTTATATACTTGTCCCCGTCTACGTACGTCAGGGGCTCTCCATTAATCAAGTTCAGAAGCTTTCGCTCGCCCTGAGCCGATATCAGAGTTTCCCTTCCTTCGGGATACTGGGGTCCGGAGATAGGAAATGTCACGTGCGACAGATCCTCCAGATAGTTGGAGTGCAGCATCCCGGCGGCAGAACCCATCACCTCAGCTAGCGGAGACTCATACAAGTTAACTGCAAATGTGCAAGAAAAATACGTCAGTTTCTATACTGGATATTACAGTCTTACAATATATGCCAAGAGGCAACAGTCTATGCTCTACGCCAAGACTGTACAAACTTGATTGTTTACGCCAGAATTTTTATCCAGAAGCATAAAATTCAAGTCGGCAGTATACAGTATGTGCTTTACAATAGACTGCCAAAATTCGAGATGTTATGCCGAAATTTTCATCCACAAGCGTAAAGCTCAAATTTTACTGTATACGCCAAATTCTCGGCAGTCAAAGCTCTTACGCTCAAACTACGAAAATCTGGAGTTTTTACGCTGACACATTAGAAATGTGAGCGTAAAAAGATGAAACGTCTCCGTGCATCATCTTCCTCAAAGAGGCTATCAGCACAGGAGACGACCTAGCGCGGTCACGTTCAACGCGTGCGAAGGATTTTCAGTCGTTCTCATTCATCCCAAAAGCTCTACCTTTCAAACCGGGTGTACTGCTCGTCCGCGGAACGCTCCGCTCAGAATGAGGTTCTCCCTGTCCAACCAGAGGCGCTCTCGCTTGAGCCGAAGAACGAGAAGAAGAAGAATCAACCTTCTTTCCCTTAGTAGAGAAAGCTTGCTTCGAGGCCGGTGCTGGAAACTTTGAAGACTCGGAGAAGAAACGGAGAAGAACTCAAACAGTCAAAAGCTTTCTCTCGCAGAAGACGGATGGAAAGTTTTTCTCTCAGAAACTTGGGATATATATAGAGTTCAGATGGACTCCTCGAACCCCGAACCAAATCTCCTAATTAATGTTCGGTTATGATTGGGTCCTACGTCAGCCTATTATTCAAAGAAGGCAGACAGTCAGTGAATTTGAAAAGTTTTTCGCGCAAAGCAGGTTCGTGGTTTCTACGCTAAGGAGCTTTCTACGCTCGACAGCAACAGATATACGATTTTACGCTCGCAAGCTATAAGTCTATGGTTTTACGCCCGGATGCCTTTGTGCTCGATAGCTTTTATGCTCGAGAGGCTATAAACCTACGACTTCACGCTCAGCAGATACCAAATCGACGATCTCACGCTCGGTGGCGCTTAGTTTACGCTCAGAGGCGACGGATCCACGACTTCACGCTTGGAAAATTTTCTTTTCAGAAGCAACAAATCTACAGTTCTACGCTAAGGAGCTTTCTACGCTCGACAGCAACAGATCTACGGCTTTACGTTCGACGGCTACAAGTCAGATTTTATGCCCAGATGCCTTTGTGCTCAGTAGCTTTTATGCTCGAGAGGCTACAAACCTACGACTTCACGCTCAGGAACTATAAGTCTATGATTTTACGCTCGATGGTGTTTAGTTTATGCTTAGAGGCTGCCAACTTATGATTTTGTGCTCCATGACTTCCCACACATCTGAAGGATATGCAGGCCAGAGTACGCGTATATCTGAACGATCCTCAAGGCGGTCAATTACAGGAGTTCACACAGAAGATACTCATTCTTGACCATAAGATATCCCAAGTACCCAAAGCATACAGAGTTCAACATTGAAAAATTACTCTTCTTCATGGGTCAATTCGAAGTTCATCCAAACTCCAGTCTGAATATTTTATCTACCAAGATGGCAAATTAGTTTGACAGCCATTTCTCGCCCTGCTCAAAGGGATTTTTCGAGAAATCATTCTTGAAGATGATGTCTGAACAAGAATGTTGTTCATCAGAAGCAACAGTTCAGAATTCTATGCGGTCCCTGACTCCTAAACAACAGGACAGTTCGAACACTCGAATGCTAAAGCGGCTTTTTACGCATCTCTAGTTATGCATAAAAGACAGGACAGGACCTAGCACTCTTTCTAAATATAGTTGGCATAAAGAATCAGACTAATCGTAGCTACACATATTCAGACTTCACAGCAACAAAATATGGCAATATGATCATATGCACGGAAGAAAGATGATTTTATTAAAGATTAAAGTCATGATTACATATGAGGGAAATCCAATCTACATGGGTTTTTCTTCATTTTTCTTCATGATTACATATGAGAGAAACCCCGCCTATAAAGGACTTCCCCGTCGTCGGCTGAAGATTGTACCCAGAATCTGTTCTGCCAGGTTCTCGCATGGGCATAATTCTTCATCCATCTTCTCCAGCAGTCAGTCGGTTGCCGCAAACTGACTGACATATTGGTCAGTGGAGGGAGGATACAGAACTGGGCATAGGCCCATACTGCCAACAGAAGAAAAGCAGAGTAAATCTGCTTTCTTACATCCGACGCCACGGAGGTAACGGGAGAAGGTGCCACTTGCAAGCAGCATGGCGAAATGCGACTCTTCTTCTCTCCCGAAGAACCACCATACAAAGTTGCTGATTATCCCGAGCAAAGGAGGCTATGATATCCTTCCATGATCCATCGTTGCAGAGGACATTTGCTCGAAGATGCCATTTTTTTTGGCCCCTTACATGCGGGAAGAACATGATCTCTTTCTTCCTCAGATCGACCCGACAAACTCCGGCGATCATCTATGTGTGGCGAAGGGAATACGGGAAAAACAGGTTAACTTCTCATCCTTTTTATAGGCGAGAGAGGTCACACCGATTCCCAATAAATCTGCCATAAAGTCAGCCTCGACCATTTCAAAACTCCATTCAGAAATGTTTCGAGTTACGAGGAGCGGTTCATGCTTCATTCAAAGCGTTCCAAATTACGAGGAATTTGAAAGCTTTGAAGGGGGTCTTGTAGAAGCATGAAAAATACGCTGGATAGCTATACGCAGCATATTTATGCAGAGCAGCGTAAACTGATGACCTCAGAGCCCCTAACGTCCAACAGAGCTCTTTCGCTGAGCACAGCAAAAAATATAAGCTCAAAGGAACATCCGTGTAATGCAGTACGTCCAAGCCGCTTCGACGTAAAGAAGGTGCTACATCGCCTCTATGGCGTAAAATACATCCGCTTTCAATGCAACATTAAAGCGTACGAGAAATGCTTCATATTCCCCTAAATGAACCTGTCAAATCACGCAGTGAACCTGACGTCTGACTCCTAACAAAGAGTACTGCACGGCTACCCAGGCGACGGCTGGAATAATGACGGACCACTAGGGACACGCCTCTGCAATTAATGCACAGGATGGTGGCGGATCTCTGCATTTAATGCAGGGAATTTGATTAAATATCATCGAACCATCGTTTACTGATTTCTCCTCGGCGTAAGCTTCTTTTACGCATACAAGGGGATACGCTGCCTTATTTTATACAGGCAGGCATGAACTGTTTAAGCTTCACGGAAGACAAACGGACTGCCACGTCAAAATCTGCTCTTCATACAGGGCTCGAGGCACGTCTCTGTACCTAATGTTCAGAACGGTGGCAGGATACTCGGGACACGCCTCTGCAATTAATGCGCAGGATGATGGCAGATCTCTGTATTTAATGCAAGAGATTTGATTATATCTCCAAGAGCCGTAATTCCAGCTAAGACGTCCACATCACCTCAACTTCTACGCCTTTTCGGCCTCTATGACCACTCAGGCACGATTACGCAGCGGCTTCTACGCCCATTCAGCTTCTATGCTCACTCGGCTTCTACATCCATTCGGCCTTCTGTGCCTACTCGGCTTCTATGCCATCAGGTTTCTACGCCTACTCGGCTTCTATGCCTACTTGGCTTCTACGCCATGGTAACAGACATTGGCTTCTACGCCAACCTCTTCTACACGAGGGATACCTACCTACGTGGCTTCTACGCCGTGATCTCCGTAGCGATTATACGTGTTTTGTCCCTTAGTTGGACCCGCGTCACACGCTCATTCAAAAGATCATTTATACGTAGGCATTGGTTATTTTAACCGTTGTGTAAAAGGGTGATGTACTTTCCACTACTCGATTTTTACACCGACTGTGTGGTCACTGTCACTAAAAACTCAATAAATAGAGACCTCTATCAACAAAGAAGAAGGTGGGAAAATTGGTCAAGGAAACAATATCAGGTCCAAGGTCGAATTTTAGAAAGGTAGAAGAGATTGGGGAGAAAGAGTCTTGGAGAGAGAAGAATCCAGAGCCCAGGCAAGGAGTAGCGATCAACGACTTTGGCATCGTGCATCCATCCTCCTTAGCAACCTCCGAAGCTGCTCTCCATCTTCTATGGCATCTCTTTACCATCGTGTGGTCCAAGGGCTAAAGTGATCGACTGCAGATCAGACACCTATAGCAATATTTACCCAGATTAAATAAATTGTACTCCCATATCCTCGTATAGGATTACATTGTACAAGCTTGTTTGTAAACCAAAGAAAATGGGTTTCGTATAAACCTCGTCTTATATACATTTCTTCTTTCGTTTATCACCATAAACATATATATATATAAGTTTGTGGAGATATATATAGATATATGTATGTTTGTGATTATATATGCATAGAGATTGTATGAGTGTATATCCATATATGTACAGATATGTATTTATATTTTCATATGTGTATATATATATATAGATATGTATATGTATCTCTAAGTGATATATATATATATATATATATATATATATATATATGTTCCTTGTATCTAGTGTTATATATATATAAGTATATAGATATGTGTATATGTGTTAGATGTATATGTGTGTGCATAGATATGTGTGTGTGTGTGTGTGTGTGTGTGTGTGTGTGTGTGTGTGTGTGTGTGTGTGTGTGTGTGTGTGTGTGTGTGTGTGTGTGCGTGCGCTAGGGGGGTCTCGTATTTATTTCCAGTATTTTTTATTGCATATCTCTTGTATCTATATATTGCTTCTTGTATATTCATATTTATTTACTGTTACATAGCTTATATCATTTATTAGAATTGTTGTTAGAGATATACTTTGCTCCTTTCCTAACTGGATATATTTTTTCCAAATGACACTGAGGAGTGGTACCCCACTTACTATGGACCTCAGGATATTGTTGGCTTAGAGCCAGAGACCTTGGTTCAGGAGGGTCTTATCCCGACTGAGACAGATGACCCAGGACTTGTAGCTTAGTAGTTGACTCTTGTACTGGATTTGTCTCCAGCTTTATTATTAGTATTCTTTGACTCATTGGATATTATTTGTCTTATGAGCTGTATTTGTGACTCTTCTATTCTTTTATCATATTCGTACTTTATTCCATCTATAGATCTGTGATTAAGTGTATTCATATTACATTAGTGGCATATTATATCTTGATTGTTAGATAGAGAGATTACCCAAATAGCGTTCTATCGTTGAAGCTGTGGCGTAGGCTGGTCGTTGTTCACTACTTGCATCCCTATACCGGGTGCGGGTCGTGACAGTGATGCTTATGAGTGAACTCTAGGAGGTTAGCTCTATGTCCATGGTACCAGTTTGGGAAACTGCAGATCTGATATTTGCATATATGAGGCACTTATGTGCAGGCAACCTTCATGTGCTAATGAGCTATATGGAAGGGCTAGAATGATATACTGAGCACTGCAGTGCTTACAGTCCATGATATGGGTAAGTATCAGTAAGTTTGTAAGTATGGGAGAGCCAAGTATTAGTATTGCAATCGGTGAGAGAGGTCTGTGGGTGTACTCTATTTAGGAGAAGTGTTATACGAGGGGGGTATATGCTAGAGTGGATTTGTGATACTAAGTATCATGGGAGTTTATGGTGTTATATGTGGGTGAGTGCTTGGTTCAGGCATCAGACAGTTAGAGTTCAGGTAGGTGTTGTAGGGGTGTAAGGACAGGTTCAGTAGCAGTAAGGGCTCAAGTTCTGCATTAGTAGTGTGCAAAGGAATTTGAGATAGGTATTGTTTGTATCTTTGCAGGAAATTCCAAGATGGTATTGTGCACTGTGAGCATAAATTGCACATATAAGTTAGCATTAGCAGATGATGGACTATTGGGAGTGTATATAGGAGTTAAATGTAGTATCAATGTATATATCAGTAGCGTTAATGTATGAATTAGCTGCAGTATATCAGAGTATATAAGTGTGGGTGTCAAGGTTGTGATAACTGAGTATGGAAGTGCAATAGAGGATGAGAAGGAGTAGGGGTACGAGTGTATGTGTGTGCTTTGTAGTATGGGTGTGCTGAAACATAGGTGTAACTCAATGTGTATGATACACATGTGAAGTAACAGTCAGTTGGGTTCAGCAATGACCATGAGTGGGTTTTTTAGGGTAATGGGTAGTATCCGTGTTAAGTGCAAAGTTGAGTTGAGAAATTAGTAAGGTATTGGGATATAGGGCTAGGTAATGCATACTTAGTTAAGGCATTAGCATTCGGTATGAGTTAAAGTAGCATATTGGGGCATGTTTCTAGTAAGGTATTATTAAGGTAATGGGCTAGGTAGTAGGAGTTTAGGCTAAGGTATTTATAAACATTGGTAAAAATAAGTTTATATAATGTATTATGATACATAGTGTATTATACTAGCTAGTATGGCCTAGAAAACCTAGGTATAACTTGGTATTGACTAATGCAACTTAATAGGCCAACTAAATAGCTAAAATAGAACCCAAATTTAAGTAATTGACTAGTTTGACCCAAATAACATAGTTTTGACCTAGAAGCCTAGAATGCAGCTAGTTTAGCTTATTTATGATTCCAAATTATTTTTTTTTTACATAAAAATTCATATATTGGTCACTTGGACTCCATTACAGACACTGACTTGTGTTCATTGCTCAGGACCACAGACGAGTACATTCTCTGATAGTTTCCTTTATTTGATAATGACTATAATACATGTAATTAGAAATATCATACTTGATTTCTGACACAATGATACATAGATTAGTATATTGTGGATCCTCAGTCATGAGATGTTACTTCCATATTGAGATTTTGTTCCTCACATTATCGTATGACATTAGCCAAATATTATAACATCGTATGACATTAGGCAACTATAACCATTCTTACATTAGACTTTACTTGATTCATACGATGTGACGTGTCATGGTTGGATCCACCGTACTAGTCGGGGCGGAGAATGCTAGATAGATATGTGATCAAGAACCTTAACCAATGTTTAAAAGTGTTGTAGACAACAACTAATCATATATTTCACGTGTGATTGAGTTGCTCCCTCCATAAAAGTAAACAACTATTCACATATCTAACTAGTATTTCAAAACACTTAGTGTAGTTTTCGTTCTTCTTTTTTATTTCATAAAAGTACTGATTGTGTCATATTTCTCTATATTATCTATCTCTCTTTACTGCCATACCATGATATCTGTTTACTGCTTTTCTTGTCATGTATTACATTCACTATTAATATTTATAGTCATTATTAATTAATTTGGAACTGCTATTGGTTGTACTCGTTCTATTCTGACTAGATAACATTTTTAGGTGTTTATTTAGAGGATTAATTTTTGACTTATTACGGACCACAGGAGGGAGTAGCAACAGCCTTGGACCCTGTAGTTCAAGAGTGATTGCCAGGAGGTCTAGTCGGTGTTATTAGTTGTCTTAGCTATCTTTATTTAGTATTTTGGTACCAGATCTGTCTCTAATATTTTCTCAGACATTGGGATGTTATATTTGATTCTAGACTTAATATTTGTTGTTGTTAGACTTATCTAGACTTATGACTTTGGATTTTTCTTGCTTATATCTTATCGTGCCATTTACCTTCCTACAATATTTCTTGTGATTGAGTATTATCATTATATATTATCATAATGTCCTCCTTATGGAGTTGAGATATCATTGACAGGTTGTGATCATATTATTGTAAGAAATAGATAGTTAGTTATTGATGACCTAGACAGCGTTCTACCACCGGTGCTATGGCGTAGGCTGGACGTACCATGTACTCGTGCCCTGATCATCCGGGTGCGGGTCATGATATTGCAGCAATACGACTAAACCTAAGTATTACTAAGACATCGTACTAATTGTGAAGCCTGACCTGCATGGACCACCATAAAATATTATGGCCCACACCCAGATATTCGAGCATAAGTACATAGATATGTCCAGCCTACGTCATAACATCGGTGGTAGAACACTGTCTAGGTTAACACAATATATCTAACAATCTTTTACAATAATATCCAACTCCATAAGGAGAACAATGATATATAACAATGGTAATATTGTAAACTCCCTCACCCAAATATATCCTTTGTATTTTATGTATTCCCAAATATATATATATATATATATATATATATATATATATATATATATATATATATATATATATATAAAAGATGAGAAAAAAAAATACCTAAACGACCCAACCCCCGGCCGTGCGGAACCTCTCTCTCTCTCTCTCTCTCTCTCTCTCTCTATATATATATATATATATATATATATATATATATATATATATATATATATATATATATATATATATATATAGTCTAAACCTTGACCTTAATCTCCCCTGCTCCAGCGCCAACCCCCGGGCCACCGCCACCGGCAGGAGACAGTCGTCGCGATCGCCCGCGCGCACAGCAGCCACACCCCTAGACCTCCACTTCTAGGAGAGATTTCTCTCTCCATGTCGCTTCATTTTATGAGCGGTTTCTTCGTGTGCACTTACAACCTAACCCTCTAGTATTTCCTCTAAGCGGGACGAGTTTTCGTGCCTCGGATTGATAAAAAAATCGGTCGAAAGTTGGCCAAAAAACTGTTCGAAAATAGTTCAGAAATTTAATCCAACCACCCATGTTCATACCCAGTTTTATACCAACTTATTTATTATTTTTAAAATATAATTAATATAACTTCTTCATAATAAGACCGAGATTATTACTATTTATTTAGTTTTTATTAATTTGTATTATGGATTAAATTATTCGGATTTCAAAACGACCAAAAACTTATTTTTTTAAAACTAAAATTTTGTGATACGGAGTACGCCCCGCCAAACGGGACCATCTCGTCACATACCAATTATACTGAAAGGAGAGTATGGTATATCCGGACGTGTAGACTTTTGCGTGAGTTGATTCGGACGTGTGTGCACGCCAGAATCAGCCTGTATTTGTAAAAAGTCCTTTATATCAGTGTTTTGCAACTTTTTAAATTAGTTTATGTGCGCTCGTCGGATCGCCACAAAACTTGTGCCATTGGACTCGCAGAGTTTGACTTGTCATGTGACCCAAGTTTTGCTCGATTTTGAGTCAGTCGACGGAACACCGTTTTGCGGGCCCTACGATTCGACTTGATAAGCAATTTTGTGATCGGTTCACCAGAATCCAAAACTGGACATACCGTTGAGTTCGTATTATCATTTATAATTTGTTTGACCTATAATTTATCCCATTTAGAGACTTTTACCCTTGGCATACTTTTTGGTGCAAAGTGGGCCAACAGTGGACCCTACTTTGCCCCAAAATTATCGTTTTAGTCTTTGTGTCCAAATTGGACTTATGGGTAGTCAATCCTAGCTATTTCTTATATTTTGGAAATATTGGTGATATTTGTTGCAGCATCTGGAGGCGTTTGTTCTGCTTCCATATTTACTAAGAGCGTTGTACTTGTTACCTTGCGTTGTTTTAGCACCAAAATATTTCCAGGCAAGTGTATCTTGCTTGATTGTATTGTTCAGTTTATATTACCTAATTTTTATTTGTTTAGTTGTGTGCACACGTCTTAGAGTAGCAGACTTATCCAGTATCTTGTAAAGATACGAGGTATCTACTAACCTGACACATGGTATGGTGGTCTAACCCTTGTTATTGTCTGGTTGTGGAGTTGGATTATGGTGAAGGTATGAGGTATATTCTGACCTAGCACTATTTCAAACACGTTCACTGTCTGAGTATGTCACGCCCCAGTCCCAAAAATATACGGGACCAATCCATGTAGCAATAGCCAGCTGTCACGTCTCCGAGGATATCCCAATTTAATGGATCCTAACGAAGAGTGTTACGATGTCCTAAATACTAACATGTCCCATATAAATCAACAACAGGTAATCTAAATCTCATCCACAATATAAACAGCAAGAATGTACTAATAATAAATGCTGGAAGATAAACACCAGTCTCAAAATATTATAGTATAACTAAGAATGTCTGGTGGGAACAAACCCACTACTAGGACAAAAATAAAGTACTGAAGAATAGATAAAAGTATAATGACTAGGGCATCGGCTGACTAGATAATGATGCTCCCAATCCTAGGCAGAAGGCCTACCAAGTGATCACGGAAACTCTGACGGTAACACCTCTAGCTCCTCCGCGGTAGCGTACCTCGTCTCCTGTCCTGGGCCGTACACTGTGGGGTAATATGTCTCGTCTAAATCTGGAAAGGTACCAGGTCCTCAGAGGGACGTAACAAGATACATAGAAGCATGCCATATATATAATACTGAATAAAATAAATAAAGGGTGTGCTAACCATCTAAGTGAATGCAATGTGAGGACAACATTGGTACGTATGGGTAGGCATAGGCATAACGTCCATACCGCTCCGAAGAACGGGGAATCTGCATAGTATATAACGTCCATACCGCTCCGAAGAACGGGAAATCTGAATAATATAACGTCCATACCGTTCCGAAGAACGGGAAATCTGCATAGTATATAACGTCCATACCGCTCCGAAGAACGGGAAATCTGCATAAAGGGAGTCATTGGATCCGTGGCTCCTCTGGATACTACGGATTCCAATGTGTGTATCCCATATGCCTACTAGTTGTCCTTTCCACCCAATGTAGATACACCAGTCGAATACTCGACGTACATACCACGTATCTATATGCCAAGTCTCTACAAATAAAATAATCCTAAATTACGTACTAACTGTGATGCATGTCACACGCACCGATAGCTAGTCGAGTACGCGAACCCGCATCCCAATATGAATTTGTCACTGTAAAACGTGTAAGAGTGTCAGGTCTCGGAAGATATCAGAGTATCCTCCCAATGGGGTGAGTCTGCTAGTACCTAGGCCAAGTACACTAATCATCGATGCAACCGTCGATTACACCCGAGTCAATCTCAGACTCGTACAGTTATATAAAATAAAGCAACAAGATATCATACAACATATGCATAATTTAAATTAGACAGTAAATATGGCAAGGTATCTTGCATGGGTCCTCAAGCTGTGAATGCCAATAGTCGGTTCCTGCAGTGTCCCCTGGCTGGTCTAGTGGCCCTAAACACACAATATAATATATAACAATCTAGCATCAGCCACTAAGGAAATACATACATAACTACGTCGCTGCTCTTAGGTAATGACGCAAGTTCACGGTTGATCGACTATAAAGTCTCGTGTGCACGTAGCTAGGATGCACACGTGTCCTATCCTCAATTACCGTGTCTTTCACGACAATAAAAATACCAAGTTATGGGTTTTATGGAACTACTTACGTCTAATATAATTTATGGTCCTTAATTCCCATATTAGCATACTTGGCGATGTCTAAGTTTTATTGATGAATACCAATCTTTAATAACAGGTCTTATGATTACAATAATTGCTAGTCATTAAATAAATGCTAGATCTTGTTAATCAACATACATTCATACATATAGTTTAAGGTTAATTAGGTTTGTGTTACGACACTCGACACGAAAAACCTATATGAACACGACACGAAGAGGGAGGAGTACAAGTCGTTTACCTAGTTGGCTGGACTAGGGTCTCCTCGCTGACTGGTCATCCTCCGGCGAATGGTGGAGCTCCGACGTCGGCCGAGGAGCAAGGCAGCAGCGGCTGCGGTAGCAACTGCAGTGGTCGCAGTAGCGGCTACAGCGGCTTGGTCGGCGGGGAACGGCGCCTGGGTTGGCGGTCAGGCCGTGGGGGAGGTCGGGGTCCGCCTGAAGGTGGTGGTCGGGAGTGCTGGAGGCGGTGACCGGGGGCCGGGACAGTCGGCTAAGGCTCGGGTTTAATAGAAGGTTGGGTGATGGTGAAGGAGATGGTGGCGGTGGTGGATGGAGGTGCTGTGCCGGCGGCTGGGTTAGGGGTCCGACGTTGAGGGGGTGAGCCGGTGGCTGGGGTGGCGGCCTGAGGTGTTGGCTGGTCGTAAGTAGGGATTGGGAACTCGGGTTGGATAAGGGGTCGGCTAGGGTTCCTTTTGACGGTGGTGGTGATAGGGATTTTAGGGTTTGAATGAAAGAAATATATATTTATATGGGTGATGTAGTTTGTAGGCTGGCCTCGAGGCTTGGGCCTATCCGGCCTTGTTGGGGTGGGGCTGGTCCACGTGAAAGAGTGCATATAGGCTTGGTTAGGTTTTGTTTGAGGTAAAATTGGCCTTAAATTAATTTAATTAAAAATAATGCGAGCGGCACTCCTTAATAAATTTAAGACACATGGAACTAGATTCGAGTGGAACACAAGAGTCATGTGCGTAGCAGGCTTGGTGTAGGCTAATACCCTAATTTGGGTTATAGGAAATTGGGTTATGGTTGTGCCTAATAGTGAGTATCTAAAAGTTACGCAAGGGTCAGATGGGTAGTCTGGCATGTCTAGGAGATCAGTAATTAATTAGTTTGGGGGTACCTACTAGCGTAGCGCTCCAAACATCGGAGCAACGGTAAGGTGTATTAAGTCACAAAAATTATTGCACATAAATCTAATTGCATCCAATTTAATCCTAGTCTCTTAATTTAAATTAAATAAATCCTAAATTGGTCGAGGGGGTTTACAATCTACCCTCCTTAGAGCATTTCGTCCTCGAAATTAAAACATACGCATGGTAAGAACTACTGATTGAAATAAAAATAAGAAAATATACTACAACATAATAAGGCCTTCGAAGAGATGGGGGTAAGCTGTCGAATATCCTTCTCGCATTTCCAGGTCGACTCGCCTGGTGCATGATGCCTCCATGCGACACAAACTAGGGGGATAGTCTGACCTTGCAGTACCTTCTCACTCCTGTCCAGAATCTCAACAGGCTCCTCTTGGTATGATAAACTTGGGCCGACTGTGATTTCTGAATGGTCAAGCATGTGACTCGGATCTGGTATGTACCTTTTCAGCTGAGATACATGAAAGACGTCATGGACTCCTTCCAAGGACTGCGGCAAGGCTAACCTGTAAGCAACCTCTCCGACACGTTCTAGCACATCGAATGGTCCGATGTACCTTGGACTCAGATTTCCTCTGCCTCCGAATCTGATAGTCCCTCGAGTAGGTGAGATCTTTAGAAACATGTGATCTCCAACCTGGAACTCTAAGGGTCATCGGTGTGCATTCGCCCAATGCTTTTGTCTGTCCTGTGCTGCTCGCAGGTGCCCTTGGATCTTTTTTACCTTCTCTACTATACGAACAACCAACTTTGGCCCAAGAATCTGTCTCTCACCTATATCACTCCAACATACTGGAGAACGATACTTTCTTCCATACAATGCTTCATATGGAGCCATCTGGATGCTCGCCTGATAGCTGTTGTTGTAGAAAAATTTGACCAAATGCAAATGGTCCTCCCATGATCCTCCGAAATCAAGCATGCATGCCCTTAACATGTCCTCAAATGTCTGAATGGTGCGCTCCGACATGCCATCTGTGTGTGGGTGATACGCTGTGCTAAATTTTAGGCGGGTAGGCGGGTACTGAGACTCTCTTGCATACTCCGCCAAAAGTAAGATATAAATCTCGTATCCCTGTCAGACACTATATTAACTGGCACTCCATGCAGTCGCACAATCTCCCTCATGTACATATCTGCTAAGACCTCTATCAATTACCCAACTCTGAAGGGTAAAAAGTGTGCGGACTTGGTGAGTCTATCCACGATTACCCATACTGCATTGCGACCATTAGAACTCCTCGGAAAGCCCATAACAAAGTCCATAGTGATATGCTTCTATTTTCACTCTGGTATAGGAAGCGGTTGAAGTAATCCTGCAGATCTCTGATGCTCAGCCTTGACTTGCTGACACACCAAGCACCTTGCCTCAAAGCGGGCTATCTCTCTCTTCATTCCATACCACCAGTAGTACTGTCTTAAGTTTTTGTACATCTTCGTTCCTCCTGGATGAATAGAGTAGGTTAAACTGTGTGCTTCTACCATCAACTCCTGATGAAGTTCCCCATTTGGAACATAGAGACGATATCCACATCTCAAGGTTCCATCTTTATGTATACGCAATCATGTCTGTACTCCAGCCTCTGTCCTTTGTCGAAGCCTCTAAAATCTAGCATCTGGCGGTAATGCAGCCGTGATCCTCTCTACTAATGTCGATTGCAACTGAAAACTCGACAACTATCCGTCTACTCCAGGCATAATGACTTCTATACCCATCTTCTCTAGATCTCTCAACAGTGTTGCTGTGTAGTTAAGAAAAATGCCATAGGTCTCCTGCTCAACGCGTCAGCTACTACGTTGGCTTTTCTCGGATGGTACTGTAGCTCAATCTCGAAGTCTGTCATCACCTCGAGCCAACATCTCTGTCTCTGGTTCAGATCCTTCTGAGTGTAGACGTACTTTAGGCTTTTATGATCAGTGAATATCTCTACTCTTTCTCCATATAAGTAGTGTCTCCAAAGCTTCAAGGCAAAGATTACTGCTGCAAGCTCCAAGTCGTGGGTGGGATAGTTCTTCTCATGGGTCCTCAATTGCCTAGAGGCATAGGCCATAACCTTTCCATGTTGCATAAAGACACATCATAATCCTTTCCCGGATGTATCGCTATAGATCACGAATCCTCCGGGTCCAGAAGGTATGGTCAAGATGGGTGCTGTAGTCAGGCGCTTCTTCAGCTCATCGAACGCTGTCTGACACTCCTCTGTCCAAGTAAACTCCTTCTCCTTACGGGTTAAGCGGGTCATTGGCTCTGCAATCTTTGCGAAGTTCTCTACGAACCTCCAGTAATATCCGACAAGTCCTAGAAAACTTCTCACTTCTGAGACATTGGTACGGGTTGGCCATGTCTCTACTGATAAAATTTTTGCCGGATCTACGAAAATGTCATCTCCTGAGATAACGTGTCCAAGAAAAGCGATACGATCTAGAAGAAACTCACAGTTGATCAGCTTGGTATAAAGCCTCTCTCTTCTCAGTGTCTCTAACACTAGCCTCAAGTGCTTCTCGTGCTCCTCGTGGCTCTTCGAATACACCAAAATATCGTCGATGAAGACTACCATGAACTGGTCTAAGTATTGGTGGAAGACTCTATTCATCAAGTTCATAAATACAGCAGGTGCATTGTTAGTCCAAAAGGCATCACTAAGAACTCGTAGTGACCATAACGAGTCTGGAATGTTGTCTTTGGAATGTCTTCTCTTCGCACCTTCACCTGATGATAACCCGATCTCAAGTCGATCTTTGTGAACGCCACTGCTCCTGTTAGCTGGTCGAACAAATCATCGATTCGTGGCGGGGGTACTTATTTTTGATAGTCAAAGCATTAAGGGCTCTGTAATCAATGCACATACATACTGTTCCATCCTTCTTAGGCACAAACAACACTGGTGCTTCCCAGGATGATGAGCTAGGACGGATAAATCTCTTACTCTGTAACTCCTCTAATTGTAGCTTCAACTCATCTAGTTCCTTCTTCGCCAATCGGTATATATTAGAAGATACCGGTGCTGCTCCAGGTACTAGCTTAATAGTAAACTCTACGTCTCTATCTGGCGGTAAGCCTGGCAGCTCCTCTGGGAAAACATCCTCGAATTCTGCAACTATTGGTGGGTTTACCATCTCCATAGCCATATAAGCTCCAGCTACCTGTCCTACTCCTTGCTCAACGGTCCCTTGCATATACTCGAACTTCGGTTGATCTAGCGGTCTAAAAGTGACGCTACCCTTGCGATAATCCAGTACGGCATTATACTGGCTTAACCAGTCCATGCCTAGCACAACATCAAAGTATGGCATGGGTAATACCAAGAATCACGCTCTCATCTCCCTACCACATACGACTACCGAGCACGTTCTGATAGTGTTGGTAACCGGCATGATACCTCCTCCGGTAATAATCTTCCAACTCTTAGGTAAGGGGGAAGTAGCTACTCTATGTATTGCTACAAATCTACTAGATATGAATGATAATATAGCACCAGAATCAAACAATGCAGTCGCAGGTAATGATGCAACTAAAATGGTACCTACGATAGCTTGCCCTTCTGTTTTCTCTTCAGTAGCTGCTAATGCAAAGGCCTGTCCATGCCTCTGCCCTCCGGCCTGCTGTCGGGCTCGATCAAACTGTGCCTGCTGTGGGGCCAAGGGTGGTCCCCTCTGGAATCCTCCGGGTGCTGATGGACGTTGTCCTCCTGGAGGGGGTAGTATCCTCGGAACTGGTGCTGCTAGCCTTTGTCCTATCTGCGATGCTATGTCTCTGCGCTGTGGGCAATCTCGAGAATAGTGCTAGCTCGCTCCACAAATCATACATATTCTTAGTCTCTTTCGACAGTCCTTCTGGTAATGTCCTCTCTTACCACAGTAGTTATAAGACAGAAGCTCATTTTGCTGGTATGGTGCTATCCTCTGCTGCGTCTGCACTCTAGGACGACGGATCGGTCCTCCTGCTCCGGGCTGGACTCTGGCTGGTGTGGTCGTGCTGGAACATCTTGCTCCTCTGCCAATGGCCTCCTAGATCCTCGCCTCTGCAAGAACCTCCTCATAAGAAATCCTCGCATGTGTGGTGGTATACCTCTGTAGCTTGAAAGTGAGGCCGTGATGGAATCTCTAAGCTTTCTCTAGATCAATTGGTATTAGGACAGCACCAAATCTACTAAGACGGCTGAACTCTGCGTCGTATGCGTCTACGGTCATATTCCCTTGTTCTAGGTGTAGGAACTGGGAGTACAGGGCATTTCTGACTGTGGCCGGGAAATACTTTATATTAAAGTATTCTAAGAACTGTTTCCAAGTCTGGTTCTTGCCTACACTGTGCTCAATAGAATCCCACCAGTGATGGGTGTTGCCTTTTAGTTGGGCCCTCACTGCGGTCATCCAAAGGTCTAGATACAGTTGTGAAGCCTCTAGTAGCATCTTCGTGTTGGCGACCCAATCAAAGATCTGCTCTACAGTCTCGTTGCCCGAGAAAGTATCCGATCCTATCTGTCGAAACCATCTTACAGTACCACCTGTCTGGGCTGGTGGAGATGCTGGTACTGGTGCTGTGACAGGTGTCCTCTCTAGTACGGCCATCAAATTCTGTCTCAATGTCTCGGTCTGATGCCACTGTGCTTGCATCATAGTCTGGAAGAACTGAATCATCTGTGGTTGTCCATATAATTGTGGCATCTAGGGTGGATAGGGTGGAGGTAGTGGTAATGGAACCTCTGGCTGTGCGGTAGGTGTCTCCTTAGATGTTGGCCTCTCGGTCTGCGGCATTGGCATAGCTCCCAAAGTCTGACCTTCAAAATGCTGCGTGGGGATCATCTGGGAAGTCTGTCCCTCAGGCTGCTGTGTAGGATTGCCCTGGGAAGTCTCGTGCCAATGTATCAGTGGGGCCTGTAGTGGTGGTTGCCCTCCAGGTAGTCCCTGGGGTATCTCCTCTCTTTGGGTGGTGTCGGTTGGGGCCATGGGACTGGGTGCTCCTCGTCCACTGCACAAGTTTATCTTGCTGCAAGAGATAGGGCTTCATTAAAAGTGTACGGAATCAAACAAACAGGATACAGATATTTAGAAGTAATACGAAGGAAGTTCAAGGACGTAATCAAAGTGGATGAGACCTAGTAATTTTTATTCTATTGCAGGCATCACTGGGCATGTTACCATACCACAAGCAAAAATAAGACCTACATGGGCCACCACTAAAATCATGTCACGCCCCAGTCCCAAAAATACACGAGACCAGGCCACGTAGCAATAGCCAGCTGTCACGTCTTCGAGGATATCCCAATTTAATGGATCCTAACGAAGAGTGCTATGCTGTCCTAAATACTAACATATCCCATATAAATCAACAACAGGTAATCTAAATCTTATCCATAATATAAACAGCAAGAATGTACTAATAATAAATGCTGGAAGATAAACGCCTGTCTCAAAATATCATAGTATAACTAAGAATATCTGGTGGGAACAAACCCACTACTTGGACAAAAATAAAGTAATGAAGAATAGATAAAAGTATAATGACTAGGGCAACGGCTGACTAGATAATGATGCTCCTAATCCTAGGCAGAAGGCCTACCAAGTCATCACGAAAACTCTGACGATAACACCTCTAGATCCTCCGCGGTAGCGTACCTTGTCTCATGTCCTGGGCCTTACACTGTGGGGTAATATACCTCATCCAAATCTGGAAAGGTACCAGGTCCTCAGAGGGACATAACAAGATACATAGAAGCATCCCATATATATAATACTGAATAAAATAAATAAAGGGTATGCTAACCATCTAAGTGAATGCAATATGAGGACAACATTGGTACGTATGGGTAGGCGTAAGCATAACGTCCATACAGCTCCGAAGAACAGGGAATCTGCATAGTATATAACTGTAGAAGCATAAAAAAATATGCTGAATAGCTATACGCAGCATTTTAATGCTGGGCAGCGTAAAAAGCTAACTTCAGAACCATCGGCGTACAAACAGAGCTTTCCCGATATAACGCTCAAGGAATATCCGCATAATGCAATATGTCCAGGCTGCTTCAGCGTAAAAAGGGTGCTATATCGCCTTTATGGCGTAAAACTCATCCGCTTTTAATACAGTATTGAAGTGTACGAGAAACACTTCGTATTCCTCAAAATAAACCTGTCAAATCATGTAGTGAACCTGACGTCTGACTCCTGACAAAGAGTACTGCACTACCCAGACGACGGCTATAATGATGGTGCGGCACAGCGACCCAAACTGTCGTTTAGTGCCATTTACTTGGCGTAAACTACTTTTACGCATACAAAGAAATACGCTGCCTAGTTTTACACAGGCAGATGTGAGCTGTTTACGCTCCACAGAAGACAAACAGGCTGCCATGTCAAAATCTGCTCTTCGTACAGGGCTCGAGGCACGTCTCTGCATTTAATGCGCAGAATAATGGCAGAGCCTCGAGGCACGTCTCTGCACTTAATGTACAGAATGGTGGCAGATCTTCGAGATACGCCTCTGTATTTAATGCGCAGGATGATGACATATCTCTGCATTTAATGTAAGAGATTTGATTAATGTCACCAAACTGTCGTTTAGCGACATCTTCTCGGCATAAACTGCTTTTACGCATACAAAGGAATACGCTGCCTAGTTTTACACAAGCAGATGTGAGCTGTTTACGCTCCACAGAAGACAAACAGGCTGCCACATCAAAAGCTGCTCTTCGTACAGGGCTCGAGGCATGCCTCTGCATTTAATGCACAGGATAATGGCAAATCTCTGCATTTAATGCAAGAGATTTGATTATATCTCCAAAAGCCATAATTTCGGCTAAACATCTATATTATCACTCTGGCATATTACGCCGTCAGGCTTCCACGCCCCCTCGGCTTCTGTGTCTACTCGGCTTTTGTGCCCATTCGGCTTCTATGCCTGCTCGGCTTCTACGCCTATTCGACTTCTATGCCGGTTTGATAACTCTTTGGCTCCTACGCCATAGTGACAGTTAATGGCTTCTACGCCAACCTTCTCTACGCGAGGGATAACTACCTACGTGGCTTTTATGTCATGGACTTCGCAGCAGTTATACGCATTGTCTCTTCATGGGACACGCGTCACACGCTTATTCAGGAGATTATTTATACGCGAGAAACGGTTATTGTAACCATCGCGTAAAAAGGTGCCATACTTTCTACTGCTCGGCTTCTACGCCGACTGGGTGGTCACTGTCACTAAAACTATATAAATAGATACCTCTATTGACAGAGGTTCAAGGTCAAAAAACCCAGGTCGAATCCAGGGGGAGAAACCAAGAGTCGAAGAGTCTTTGAGAGAGAAGAATCCAGAGCTCAGGCAAAGAGTAGTGATCGACGACTTTGGCATCAAGCATCCACTCTCTTTTGTAACCTTCGAAGCTGCTTTCCGTCTTCTACGGCACTTCTTCATCATCATGTGGTCCAAGAGATAAAGTGATCGATCGCAGATCAGACTCCTATAGTAATATTTACCCAGATTAAAAATTGTACTAGACATCCTCGTATAGGATTAATTGTACTGCTTATTTGTAAACCAAAGAGCGGGTTTCGTATAAACCTCGTCTGTTATCTTCTTTCGTTTATCACCATAAACAAGATGACGACTCTGCTGGGGACATCTTTCTCTTCTGATAAGAAAGCAATTGCTCAACACGATGCGGTATCCGTAAGATCCATAAAGAAGACCCTGGTCATCCAGTTCGACCAGTCTGCCTATGAAGATATGCTTCGAGCAGGGAGTAGCTCTTACTCTCTCTCTCTCTCTCTGTCCAAGACAATAGAAAGTTGTGTAAGGTTTGGATGCCCAAGACATTCCCTATCATTCCTGCCGACTCTCCGATCTCCCCGACCAATAAGGTTGTAGCTTCACTCCCTCCGCGCCTTGCACGTAAAATTTAGTCTTCCGCCACTGGCGGAATAGACAAAACTTTTGGCAATGCCTTAGTGCCAACCCAGAAATATAATTCACGCTCTGCGTGTAAAATCCAGTTTTCTGTCGATGACATGGCAGATAGAATTTCTGACAATGCCTTAGCGCCAAATCAGAAGTTCCAAATGCGCTCCGCGCGTAAAACTGTATCTGCCCTCCGCGGAGAAGTAGATGATCCCTGCAATCTACGCAAGGGAAAGCAAGTAGCGGACTGCTTAACTTCTCGGCCTTCATGCCAGCAAGGGAAGAATCTGTCCGCCCTTCGGATTATGCGAGAAGCTGATGGCCGACTGAGGGCCTCCCTAACTTTATGCCAGCCCGAACGGAGCTCCAAATTATGCCAGGTGAAGCCCCTCAGCGTAAAGAAGGCTCAGTTTGCAAAAAAACATGCTCCTCGGGATTTATTCGCTACCCACATGGCCAACCTGTTGTATACGAGTGGCACAGGGAAAACTGTGGTTCCCAACATCAGTATGCCCACTGAGGTAAACAGAAGAAACAAGCCATCTTCTTCTTCTTCTTCTTCTTCTTCTTCTTCTGTAAATCCTTCTGACCTGCGTGCGTATCTGATTCGGAAATGTAGAGATAGGGGATCTTCCAGCATGTCTATTACGCCTCCTAGGGAGCACTATTGTAATAGTCATCATAGGATTATAGTTAATTGTTGCTGTTCTGAAGCAAAACGGTCAGTTTTTGACCGGTTTAGCTACTCTCCGTCTTTTCAGGAAGAAGAGACCACACATGCATCAGTGAACATGGCTTCACACATACCTAGAGGAAGGTCAAGCTCAAGACGTCATCCCTCTAGAACTCCGAGCCGAAGAAGATTCCACAAGCTCCTTAGGAACACTGAAGCTGGGGTGTTCCGAAACACCCGTTTGAGGTCACGATAACCGGCTTTGTACTCTTCTGATTCCGATGATGGGGGTCGCCAGTCTCCCGAGTCAGATGCTGAAAGTATAGAGTCAACTTCTACAGAGACCTATACTAATCCTTCAATGACACCCAGGGAGATGGGAGTCTATGCCATTGGAGATGAACACGAGGAAGCTTCCCCCTCGGGGAGCGCTGAGCAACGTATTACTGTACTGGAGACATCTCTGAAAGAGATGCAATCCATGATAGAGAACATGCACCAGATGATGCTGACCAAACACATAGCTACTATGGCTCAAACATCGGTCCCTCCAACTCAGATACGTATGGGGGTGGACTTACCACCATCCAACGCGATCCAAGAGCCTGTTCTAGATCAGGAGTCAGCAGTTCCTTCGCTTTCTCACTCAGAGAATATATTACCTCCTGTTGGAGTCGTAATACAATCAAGTCTGCACCACTCCGTGGTCTCGCTACCAGCTGAAAATCCGATGCAGGCAGTACGGGAGTTGAAAGCCTAATTTGATGCCTTGAAGCACAAAGATCAGCTCAAGAAACTGGGAATCAACCAGCCTTACCCAGCTATCTGGGAAGAGGTCCCTTTTCCTCCGAGATACAAACCACAGACTATGGCTCTGTTCGAGGGAAAAATATTACCGAGTCAGTACATGAACTACTTCAGTATGATGATGGTGTTATTACAGGGGAATGACGCCCTCCTCACCCGGGTGTTCAAGGGCTGTCTCTCGGGAGTGGCTTATCAGTGGTACCATAGCCTGGTGGACAACTGTATTGCGTCCTTCAAAAACTTCAAGGCTTTATTCTTTACACGATTCTATGAGGAAGGAATGGACATGTCTATGTCCTCTCTCATCGAAGTAAAGCAGAAGAAAAAAGAGGACATTCGCACCTTCATCGAACGTTTTCGTCAAGCCACTTTGCAAATGCCTCCCGGAGTTCCAAACTCGGCATTGGTGGACATTTGCAAGAAGAACCTTCTTCCCGTAATCTTGATGTTCACAGGACCATATCAGTTCCATGATTGGCCCTCGTTCATCATCTCAGTGGTAGCCGCCGAGGACAACAGTCGGAAGGCGCGTGATAATGGCATCGTGATCTCTGCCTCCGATAGAGGCAATAGGTCATCTCCCAACAGCGACCATCCTCGTGGCTCCAAAGGAAAAGAAGCTCTGGCAATCAATACGTCCAGGCAGAAGACTGCGGCAACCACACAGACGAAACCTGGGACTTCCAGGCCCATTGAAGTATACTCTTTCGACGACGACGATATTCCAAGCATATTCGAGTGTCTCATCAAAAATGGCAAGATTACCCTTCCTGAGGAGAAGCGGCCTAATGAAGTCGGCAGTACTAATAACCCCAAGTACTGCATCTTCCATAGATACATGCACCACCCTACAAAAGCGTGTTATGTACGGAAGAGGAAGATCTAGGAGCTGATCGATGCTAAGGCTATCACTCTGCGCAACAGCGAGAAGACGATCACGGCCAACATGATCTCCCTACAGTTTGGCAATCTGCCTCCCCGAGAAGTCCCGGACGGTGTTACACCTATTTTCCGAACAACGATGAACATCGTTAATCTTCCTCCAACTAGGGGTCAAAATTATGACCTGGTACCCCTAACTACCCAGTGGGGCAAGATTATATGGGTTCATCCAGATCTGGTGTCAGAGATCGAAAAAGAGGCTCAAGCTGCTGAGGCTAAGTCTAAGAAGAACTCGAAACGTAAACCATGTCACATGGTTACGGTATACTCGGCATCAGAAGACGAGGTTTTGACTATAACCCGTTCAGGGAAAGCTTACCTCAAGGACTATAGAGCAAGTCAGGAAGATGCACTGGCAGACACTTCAGCTGCCAAGCCTTCAGAACCAGAGCCCGCCATACCAGAGGCCAGTCCTTCGAGACCAACTTCGGCGGACAAAGGGAAGCAAAAAGAAGTGCGCTTCGATAAACCGTTAAAAAATATTCAAAACAAAGGTTTAAAGAAGCCATACAACTTTGACATCCTGGCCCAATTGGCCAATACCCCAGCCAGGTTGTCCATCTTCGAACTACTCAGGCTCTCTCAAGACACTCGTCAAGCCCTGAGCGAAGCATTAATGCAGGCGGGTGCATACTTGACCCAGCTCAAGTCCCCTGACGAAGAACCCGTGGCGTATCCTCAATGCCACAGTGTGATGGAGGTGGTCCCGAATATCACTTTCACTCAAGACGACATGTTGTTAAAGCATAACAGGCATGACAAACCCCTCTATTATACCAGATACGTCAGTTCTATGGAGGTCGACCGGATTCACATAGATCCGGAATCATCAATCAGCATTATTCCTTATAGTCTGCTCAGACCGCTGAGGATTCCTACCAGCGAATTGGCCTATACCACCACTACAATCGTGGGTTTCAACGCCAGGAAGAGTAAACCATTGAGGAAAATTCGTCTGAGGATCCAGATCGGTGACCTCAGATCAGTAGCTACATGTTATGTCATTGATTCAGAGGTATCCTACAATATTCTGTTGGGTAGACCTTGGATCCACGACCACAATATCGTTCCTTCGACTCTAAATCAATGCTTTAAATATGTAGATACTCAAGGAATAGTACAAACGGAGTTTGCTGACCTGAACCCATTTAGAGGGGTAGAATCCTACTACTCTGACACCGTGTTGTACTCTCAAGACTACATGGAAGAGGTGTCAGGCGAAGCAGAGAAGGAATCCCGTCGAGAGCCAGAAGAACTCTCTGTCGAACAACCGTTGTCAATCAAAGTAAAAGGGCGAACTACTCGTCCAAAAAACCATGGAGCCTATGGCTATCCATCTGAACAAAACTAGGTCAGGAAGAGGAGGTAATCCTTTGGTGATCACTTTGAACCAGAAGCCTCCACCCTTGGTCATCAACCTTCGGCGCAACAGGCAGCCGATTGGTGTAAATGCAACCAGGAACGCAGTTTCAGATGATAATAAAGGTCCTCTTTTCCAGTATATTGACGCTCAAATTCCAAATCAGGAATCCTCTCCCCATGACGATATAGAACCTATAGCACAAAAATTCTTGGGAGCTATAGATTCCTATCATCCCTATGTGTGGGAAGTAGCTTCACTATCCAATGTCATCATGATATATGGGCCGTACGAGGATTCTATCTTCATTGTCCCGCCTGCCTGCAGCAGTCAGCGTTCAATAGTCTTCGGCTGCATGCACAATGAACTGGCTGTACAAGAAGATTCTCTCGATGACGATGCTGGTAAAATGCAAGTTCACAGATACAGCCCACAAGCTTTGAAGATCATGCAAAGTATGGGTTATGACTTGAAGCTGGAACCAGGTCTTAACTACGGGAAAGGCAGACGAATGCCGCTGCACGGCGATCCCTACTGTCAACGAACTCGTTTTGGGTTAGGGTATACCACCTCCCTTGCAACTTCTGAGTCGAACGAGGATATTTTTTTCTCTTTTCAAAATGGCTCGTCGCCCTCTGACTCATCTGGGGCTCTCAAACGAACATTATCAGTAAATGCGATAGTGGCAGATTTCTTCGAAACAGACGAACAAGAATCTGAACCGTTTGAGAATAACTCTTGGGCTCAACAAATGGATACACAATGGGAATTCTGGTTCGAGCAGAGAGAACCTTCCACTGAAGATGAAGTTATCCAGATTGATGTTGGGGATGAACTTTCACCAAAGCCGATATTTATCAGTAATAATCTTTCCGAAGAAGAAAGGGAAGAAGTTATTTAGCTAATAAAAGAATACATCGACGTCTTCGCGTGGAATTATGAGGACATGCCAGGACTTGATCCAAAGGTGGCTACTCATAAACTCAACATATTGCCTGATTCGAAGCCTGTGAAGCAGCACCAACGTCGGTTCCGCCCGGATATGATGGACACTATTAAAGCTGAAATCAAGAAGTTGATAGCCTGCGGTTTCATCCGGGAAGAACAACATCCCGACTGGGTCGTCAATGTTGTCCCGGTCATGAAGAAAAATGGGAAAGTACGCGTCTGCATCGATTACCGAGATCTGAATGCAGCCTGCCCCAAGGATGAGTTTCCTCTTCCCATTACGGACGTCATGATTGACAATACATGCAGTTTTGAACGTATGTCTTTCATAGACGGATTTTCATGGTACAATCAAATTAAGATGCATCCTGAAGATGAGAAGCATACTGCCTTTCGGACACCACTGAGGGTATATTGCTATACGGTCATGCCCTTTGGATTGAAGAACACCGGGGCTACGTACCAACGGGCTATGAGTAACATATTCCATGAGCTTTTACGCAAAACAGTAGAATATTACGTGCACGATGTAGCTGTCAAAAGCCGCCTCAAGGATAATCACATCCAAGACTTGAAAATAGTGTTTGAGTTGATGCGCCAACATCAACTGAAAACAAATCCTACAAAGTCCTTTTTGGGTGTATCTAGTGGCAAATTTCTGGAATTTGTCATTACCGCCAAAGGCATTCAAGTGGACCCTGATAAAGTCAAGGCCATCTTAGAAATACGACCACCCCATAATCTGAGAGAACTCAGGGGATTTTAAGGTCGTCTGGCTTATATCCGGAGATTCATATCCAACCTCTTTGGGAGATGTCAGCCTTTTTCTCGTCTCATGAAGAAAGGTGTATCCTTCATATAGGACGAAGCCTGTCAGCAAGCGTTCAATGATATCAAATGCTACCTTACTCATCCTCCAGTTCTGGTGCCTTCCGTCATAGGAAGACCATCCTTGTTGTACGTTCGAGTGATGGATCATTCTCTGGGAGCTCTTCTCGCATAGAAGAATGATGTGGGACATGAACAGGCTATCTACTATCTAAGAAGGATGATGATCGGAGCCGAACACCGGTACAGTCTAGTGGAGAAAGAATGCTTGGCTCTGATGTTCGTTATTCAGAAAATGCGATACTATGTCACAGGCCAGACCATTCATATCATCTCCAGGATCAATCCTCTTCGGGTACTAATGAACAAGCCAAGAATTCTTAATTCCCGACTCGCGACCTGGGCGATGTTATTAACACCGTATGACATGGTGTATGTCCCTCAAAAGTCCATCAAAGGCCAAGCATTGGCTAATTTCTTAGCTGCTCATCCGATCCCGGAGGCCTCCAAACTATACGAAGACATTCCTGACGAAGTTACAGAATGTAATTCCACAATGGAAAGTGATGCATGGGCAACTATTCTTCGATGGCGCCTCCAGGACTGGTCCCAGGGGAAACGTAGTTTCAGGAGTAGGAATTATCCTGGTTACTCCTGATAAACTCGTCATCTATCGAGTATACTCTCTTAGCGAGCCCTGCTCCAATAATGTCGCAGAATATAACGCTCTACTAATCGGGCTCCAAGTCGCTAAAGAGCTGGGCGTCGAATCTCTGGAAGCTTTTGGTGATTCTCTGCTAATCGTCAATCAAGTCAGAGGAATATATGAAGTCCGGAATCCAGAATCTAGAAGCTCATCCTCTAGCACCGAGCAACGGTCGAGATAGCCATGACATTCAAAGGATTCTTCCTAGAACATGTGCCTCGATCTCAGAATCTGGAAGCTTGATTGATGAAAACTCCCTGTGAATTCTGCTTAATTTGCAATCCGAGGAAGAAGTTGAGTTCTCTCATCATGCTTATTTCGAATTCACTTTGTATATACTTAGCAAACTTTTTACAAAGTAATTCATTAGTAGACCCAAATATAATATCGTCAACATATATTTGCACTAATAAAATTGTGTCATCTTGTACTTTTATAAAAAGTGTTATGTCAACTTTCCCTTTTGAAAAACCATTTTCAAGTAGGAAGAAACTAATGTGATCATACCAAGCACGTGAGGCTTGTTTGAGTCCATACAGATCCTTACATAACTTAAAAATGTGATTTGGAAATTTAAAATCTTCAAAACCAGGAGGGCGTGCCATAAAACTTCTTCTTTTATGAAATCGTTTAGAAAAATACTTTTAACATCTATTTAAAATTGTAAAAATTTATAAAAGCACAAAGCATGCGAATAGACACAAGTCTTGCAACAGGAGAATATGTCTCATCATAGTCAATGCTCTCTGCTTGATTGTAGCCTTTAGCTACGAGACGTGCTTTGTTACGTGTGACTTGTCCATCCTCATTGAGTTTATTTTGGAAACCCATTTGGTGCCAATTATAGAGGAACCATTAGGTCTAGGGATTAATTCCTAGACTTTGTTTCTCTCGAACTTGTTCAATTCTTCTTGCATTGTCAAAATCCAAAACTCATCAGAAAAAGCTTCTACAACATTTTTAGGTTCTATTTGAGAAATAAATGCTATATTTGTAATAATATCTCTAGTTGAAAATGAGTAATTACTCCTTTTGATACATCATCGACATGTAGATCAAAATATAAGACTAGTCAGATGAATATAAGTGGTGTCAGTAAGAGTCCTGATATAAGTGATGCCAGTAAAAAGGTCATGATAAGCCAGTCCAGTATGAAATAACGTATCCAAAGATGAATCCATATAATACTACTATGTGTAACCATCGTGTCAAGAATTAAGTAAAACAATAATATAAATATGAATCATATTAGCTATCAAGTAATAAGAAAACTATCAGAGAATGTACTTGCTTGTGGTCCTGAGCTGAGCACACTAGTCAGTATCTGTATTGGAGTCCAAGTGACCTATATTATAAATTTTTTATGTCAATAGGTGATTTGAAATAAAAAAGAAGAAGCTTAACTAACATTATTCTAGGTTTCTAGGTCAATTCTAGGTCAATAGGGCTAAACTAGGTCAAAACCTATTTTTGGGTTCTCAATCACCTATTTGGTTGGCTTATGTAGTTATCTAGGCTAGCACCAAGCTATTTCTAGATTTTCTAGCCATATCCTATATATATATATATATATATATATATATATATATATATATAGATAGAGAGAGAGGGAGAGAGAGAGAGAGAGAGAGAGAGAGAGACTCATATACCCATGTATCATATAATAACTTAGTTATTACCTAGTATCCTAACCCAACACCTAGTATCTCAACCAATATCCAATACCTTACCCATATTCTAGATACTTACCCCATATCTAAGATACTACCCAATCTAGTTATAATGCCTTGGTACTAACTAGGATACTCAAACCCCAAATCTAGTTCTAATACCTATACTCATACTTCAATATCCTTACCCTTACCTTGATACATACCCAAAGTATCTATGTTTCACATGGTTACCCACACATAAACTCTATAGGATACATAATACAATTGGCACATATTTTTAGGATACTCTAATAGATACATTCAACCTATTGTACCCTCCTTGATACTCTTATATAATATCACACATCTAACTATACACTCCCCTACCAAACACTAAACACTCATACCCATACTCAAGATCATGGGATACATAGGACCTACAGAGACACTCACCTTACACTTTTACTACACATAGTAACTACACTCTAACTGATAATGTAGTGTGCACAGTTGTCACTCAATCCTGCACACAAGCACAAACTAGCTCACCTTACACTCAAATGCACAAACCTCTCACTTAAACCACTGCTGCTGCTGCCTGTAACTGCAAGTATTATTGTTGTAGTAGACTCTACACCCCCTATAACCTGTTGTTGCTGCTACTAACCTTGCTTTGTAGTTTTTTTGTAACTCTGCAACAGTACACTACTGCTTCTATTGCTTTGTTGTAGTTGATGCACCAACACTTATTTCCAGCATGCACTGTGCCCGAATAAGCTGCAAGTTACAGCTACTGCCAATGCACAGAATACCCTAACTCCCATGAAAACAGATGGCATGCCTAGTTACTGCACTGCAAGTTGCTGCCACATTGCTAGCCTGCAACATATTCTGCACAATGCAGAATACATATATTGTACAAACACACAGACACCTTTAGTTCACTGGCACACTCTCTACTCCATTCTAAGGTACACACTCAAACTCTTAGTACACACTCAAATTTCTAGTACACACTCAAACATGTACCTCTTTGACACAACCAAAAAATAAGATATTCACATAATTCTCTCACCCACTGATACACTCCTCTAGTACACTATCTAACACCAACAACACTACCACAAACACAAACACACACCAAACACCCTCATGCTACACTATGGTGCACCATGATACTCTTCCTACACCAACACCACGATACCAATACACCAACCCAATAAAACATCAAATATATATATATATATATATATATATATATATATATATATATATAATGACATAAAAATATATAAAGCAAGTAGATCTAGAGCAATGTACAATATTTGACACAAAGAGGCTCTAATACACCCAAATTACCAAATTTACTTATACGTATCATAGCGTATCATGACACGAAAGTATCCAATTGTGGATACTAGAATACAATCACAATCCACAATAGGCACCAAATTTCCTTTGGGAACATCATACAAATACTTGGTGGACATAAATTAATAATTCTACCAAATGGCCTATAAAAACACATATATAAACTAGGAATAGGCTCTCTACCACCTAATTCACCACCTATGAGGTTTGATCTAACTATAGATAGGTTCGTATGGATTCAAATTGGGTTTATACCATAGAAATTGGTAGAAAAAGTAAATTTACCTATTGGGAGTTGGATTCCAATGAAACTCCACAAAATTGGACACAATGAGGGTGAATTGGACAAGATCCTCCTAGCTTGGCTCCTCTCCAATGATCCTCCTTGTGCTCCAATGCTCTAGGCCTCCATGGAAATGAGAATGAGTGGAAATTGAGTGGTTTGGAATGTTAATTAGTAGGGATTGAGAGTGACTTGGGGAAGAAGCATGGAGAGGAAGAAATAACAAACTTGTGGAAAATAAATGGGATTCTCTTTCCTAATAGGGCCAGTCACTTATTTGGGGATTAGTAGGTTGTTTCAATGACAAGTTTGCCCCTCCACTCTCTAATTTGGTTTCTAGATCTATCTTGAATGAAATCTTTTTTATTAGGAAAAAATCTAATTAGTTATAGGAGGGTATCTAACTATTATAGAAGAGAATATTGTATCCATAACAACTAGCACTAATTAATTCTAATTAACCACTTAATTAAATATAACAATATAATTAACAACCACTAGTGAAATGACAAAAATATCATTAGTCCTAATTTTAGGTGGTTACATTAATGCAGCCCACATTAAAATATCGCCAAGCCCTAGCTCCATCCAAGAGATTGCTGAAATACTTTATAGTTGAGCTCGCGATCCAAAGGTACAGCTTACCTTACCCAAATTGCCTAGCAAATCGATGCAGTATATTTGACTCTAGGTCACAGTGATCTCCACTTCTATGGACCAGATGATAGGGGAAAATTATTAGAAGCCATTGGAAATCTCCTATCGACAAAGTTGATATGTCCGTACCAACATCGGTGCAAACAGCGTGCGACCACAAGTCCTTAGAGAAGGGAAAGCATCGAAAGAATCTATATCCTATTTCTTTGTTCAATGCTCTTCTAGCACCTGGAAGTGTGTCTTGGACCCAAGTAGAGTTCTTATGTTTACAAATGCATGCCTCGTCTGGAGCAGATGATTGGTCGAGCCCCACGTCCATTAAGTCATGGTGGTGCATTATTATCCATCCTATCAAATATACATATGGGACCTCGACCCTCGAAAAGTACTTGTGATCCTTTGGCTTTTTGACCCGTGAGTTTGTAAATCCTCACAGTCCATGGTTTAATCTACAAACTATTTCTTGAAGGAGAATGAGGGAATGACTTAATGCCAGTCTGACTGCTGGGAAGAACAAGTTCCTATGGAGACGGTCCGCAGAGCTAGAACTACTGGGAACCACATATTTGTGCAACCATATAGATATGTATCCTACTATGGCTACTTTGTAAAGGGGATACTAGCATGGTAGTTGAAGTTATATATATTAGTGCCCTTCTTATGCTTCCCTACATCTTCTTTGAGCTAAATGTCCAACTCTTTCAATTCATCCATTTGGTATGTGATATGGATGCCAACCATGGATTTGACAGTTTTGTATTGAGTGCTGGACTACTCTGGCTGTTGTATGAAGAGATTATTTTTCCACTGATTGATCAAGATGGCGTGCCTCGGCGTCTTGTTCTTCCGGTTGCATATGTAGAAGTAGCACAAAACTTTCATGTTAATATTGATGAGCTACTGGTTGTTTTTCTCTCAGTTAGTTATTTTGTCATCACAAGGTATATATTCTTCTTAGGGTTCCTGCCCTATGGAAAGCTTAGATACTTCATGCATTTCATGAAGTACAAACCCTATTTCTCCCACCAAGGCGAAGAAGGCTCTAGTTCGGGTATTGTAGAGATCTAGCAGTACCAAGATATATATTATATTCTATTATAAATTGTAGCAAGTGGATCTAATAGCATGTTACAACCCGATTCTTTTTAGGGTGGTCTTATAGGCGTCCAACACCCATTTGGTCAGATAATTCTACCACATATATTGAGGCATTTAGCAAATACAGTTCGGTAATCTGAATTCTCTCGCAGGGTAAATAGCCTCTTTCTTCTGAAACCTGTTCCTGAAGGTGTATGTCAAATACAGGGTTATATTGGTTGTTATTTCATTAATTATTACTCGGGCATAAGGCCGGGAATTGGACGAGTAGACCCATTCGGCACACATTTAAATCGGGGCTTCCCTTCATCATCGTATTTGTGGTGAATCTTCCCTGTTACAACTCCAATATGGTAAGGAGTAAGTCTCCGGCTCATCAACCTCTTGATCGTGAAAGAATGGAAGGTGTACAAAGGGTAGTAGCGTTCCATGATTGTGAGAAAACATGGTTTACTCCTAACATTAAAGATCCAGGCATTTGATTTTGGTTTCATATTCTTTGAATTCACTATAATCGCGTCCCAGAACATAAAGGCTGACTTGACATATGAAACCTTATTAACCCCGTGCATTGGGTCGCTACTAATCATGGACTGAAGCATTCCCTTTCCTTAACTAGCGATAATCTCCTGCCTCTCTTTAGGCAGTGTTGTGTTAGACTGAGGGAGTTTGATACCCGCTAAGCTAAAGTATTCACTATGTTGCATCCCCATAGAAGACCCTATTTTGTTATGCCCAGAAAATGGTGCAAGTAAAGTAAAACTGCAAGAAAACAAAAACTTACTTTAATCTGACACATGAAAAAAATTCTTTATGTTGCTTAATTAAGATGAAGTTTTCACGTATAAAAGATATATAAAAAATTTACGTGAAGTAGGCCAATGCGAAACACATGAAACTTTTGCGCACATATGCCTACGTAAAAAATTCTTTAGCAATGACAATGTGCTCAGTTCACAAAAGTTTGAGTTCTATGTTTGAAGTTGAGCTTAAGCTCGAGTTAGAGACAACTTGTCCTCACGTTTTCGTAATCGCATAATGTTCAAAGCAAGTGTCTAAGCACTTTTCTTATGGCAAGTTTTTAGAGTTGAAGACAAGTCTGTCCTCTCTTATGCGGAGTTACTCGATTGAGACAAACTATCCCCTACTTGAAAAGTCAAATTCCTCAGATACTTGAAATTATTTTTTCGTGGGTGGAATAAGTTCATCTCTGTTGAGAATGAACTACTTTCTCTGTGATGGTGCATCATGTCTTTGTGTTCATTCTTTCATGATATCGATTACAATATGTACAAAAAGTGAAAGAACATACAAAAAAAAATGAAGTCGACGACAACGACCCGTCTTCGAGACCCTACCCGCCATTGTAGGATGAGCTTCTTCATGGATCGTTGGCCACGCACGGTTACCAACAGGGGGATACACAATTTGGGCCATCCATGCGATCTTTCTTATCTTTGGGATCGAGGAACTCTTGGGTACCAATGCAAAAAACTAGGAGGAAAGAGATGAAGTGCTCGAACGAAAAGGTTTACAGGGTTTTTGGAAAGCTTGAGTGTGTAAAATCTTTTCCTCAGCGTTGAGCACTATTTATAGCAAAAAATGACTCTTTGGTAAACGAAGCAAATCAAATCAGCATTAAATGTTGATTGACCACTGGCGGTACGTGATCTATGTAGACGACACATATTACAAGATTTTAATGTATTTCCTTCTTCGCTCCATCCAGCTCAGCGATAACAAATTTTGTGCTATAATGTTCTGCGCATAAAGATGGATAATGCTACAGTTCTATGCGTTTGATTCAAAGTATTTCGAATCTATATAGATGTTCAAAAATTTTGAAGGGGGTCTTATAGAAGCAAAGAAAATGCTAAGATTTAAAATCCACTCTTGACTGTATAAGAGTTCCACCTTAAAAGAGTGCAATTTGGCCTTCCTAATGCATTTACGTGCATAGTGCTTTCGCACATAAATCACATCAGTTACCCACGCTGAGAAGTTCGTCAGCAACCAAGCTTTACACTGTTAGAATTTTCCATGTGGCAAACTTACAGGGTTGCAGTGCCAACTGTTCAGTAATGGGCTAAGTTTGTTATCATTTAAGCGTAACAGCATTCTACGCTGAAGAGCTGTAACATTTAGATGAAGACTCGTCCATACTATATTCTTTACAAAAAAGACTCTTCATGTGGAAGACATGCATGGCAAGCAGTGCCAGCGTGTCAGGGTGAAAGTTTTCAAGACTGTCATGTTTAAGCGTAGCAGTGTACTGCGTTGATGAGCCGCTCTGCTTAAAAGCTGTCTTAGTTCAACAGTGATTTGTGATGAAGACTTGCCATGCTTAAGTGCTCTATGCTAAGGCAACGTTTTACATTTCCTAATAAAAGACAGGGAATTAATTACTAATGCTACGAATTCTGAAATATGCATTACTTTTAATAGGATTTGTTATGGAAGCCGAAGTGATTGGCATGATTACACCGTCGTAATCATGGGAATTAATGTTTATTCCTTGTAAACTGATGCCATGTGTCATGCAAACAATGATTTGCATGTTTAAGTCGGTTTAGATTTGGAATTTATGTCAAGTGAAGACATAATTTCAATGCAGAAGCCTTCGCGCTGAAACGAGTGAAACAATATAGTTTGCTCATTTTTGTGCATGGAAACTAATAGTCATCCATTACAGTATTAATTAGTTATAAATATCTCGTTTTTTGTGTTGTCAAGATATCAAAAACATCAATTCTTGAGCATTTGAGCTTCTTTGTTGCTGCACTTTACCCTTTACAATGTTCGTAAGCCAGAGCCTTAGCAAAAGTTCCCGTCTTTGCCTTGGATAATCAACGGAGCGAAGCTATCAAGCGCGGATCGAACTTCCACCGCTACACTCTCCAGATCTCTTGTTTTAAACATTGTACTTATAATTTTTTTTTGTTATAATTACAATTCTTATAATTAGGGATTCTTTTTTACTGAAACATGTTTTTGTCAAGAGAAATACACTTGTTCCAAACGAAAACAAGAGAATTGCTGCTAATTTTGGTTAATTAATTCATTTGGATTAATTTATTAGTTAATTAATAGATTTTGTTAAATTTTCATGAACTGAATAGATTTTTGTTAATTAATTCATTTGGGAGTTTGTTAATACTGCTATTGTTAATAGATTTTTGCTAATTAATAGTTTTTTTTTTTCCCATATGCTGCTATTATGCTCTTCATAGCAATTAAATAGAAATTTGTTAATGGTGCTGAAGAATAAAAGGACACTATCGAAGTTTTCGAATCAATGAAAATAACGATCAAAGATTAAAAACAAAATTGACTATCCGGTCCAGATCGGACCCAGCCCAATCCAGTCCGGATCATCTCAGAACTAGGTTGTGGGCTGGCTGAGTTTGGGGTTTGGGTCTTCAGTCCGACTTGGACCAGTCTGCAACTCATGGTCGGCCTTTCCTGGTCCGACCCATATCTGGACAAATATCAACGATGGGCCCGGGTCAGTCCCTTTGAGAAAATATCTTTCAAAGGTATCGAAGTGCTGGCACGAAGCTGTAAAACATGCAAGTACACTAACTTTTTAAAGTGCCTTCTTACATTTTTTTTTTTTTTTTAAGTGCAAAGTTACCTTCTTACATTTTTTAATATTTATTTTTATTTTAATTTTTTTTAAGCTACGCGTGTCCTTTGGAAGCGAGCATCAATTAGAACTATAATTGATGAATAAAGATTATAAATATATATTCAAATAAAGAAGTTCCAATTCCTTAAATATTGTAAAATCTCTTTTCTTTCCTGATATTCCATTTATATAGTACTATTTTCTTGCTTGTTATTCAATTTTTTTGCAGATTTTGCTGTTTCTGAATAGATTTTGACTCGATTTTGGTAGCTAAATGTTTTTTTTTTAATTCCTTCCTAAAATTAGAAAGTGTTTAATTTGAATGTTTTGATCTGGGTATTTGAAAGATTACTCCTTCCAAATTCCATGTAGGTCTAATTTTGGGTTTGAGCTCTTCCCATAGGAAAACATTTATTTGATGTTCTTTTCTTATTAAAGGTTGGGTTTTTGGTGGGTTTATGGAGTTTTTGTTCAGTGATTTAATGTGATATTTATATTAAAGTTCGAGTCTGTTTGTTGAATAATTTTATGTAATTTTCTTGTACTGAAGATTGGATTATTGCTGGGTTTATTAAATTAATTATGTTGAATTTGTTGAATAGTTGCTTGGGAAGAATTTGTTTCTCTTTCAGGCATGGAGTGATCCTTTAATTTAAGAGGGAAGAGGTTTGCAGCTTTGGAATTGGAGTTGGAAGAATTACATTCACATTGATTGCTTATGGGTTCTATATTCTCATGTTTGTCCATGGAGGGTTTGGAAGAATGCAACCGTTCTGATGCTTCCATTTACACAAGTTGTGTCTGCCTCAGATGCTTGGCTCAAAGGTTCATTCATACGGTATATGCTTCAAAACCTTGACTGGTTATTTTTATACTGAATAGACATTGTCGAAGTAGTAGTAGGAAGCACACGGACACCTAAAATCAGTTCCGTGTCAGGGACGTGTCAGATGCGTATTTGACCCAGAAAAAAACACTCTAAAATAGACGACGACGCTCCAAAATTGGCATTATGTCCATGCAACATAGACGGCAATAGCGAATGTGAAAATGGTTGCAGATTTGGTATTAACCTATACTAATCATCATACAAGAAAATTGTTGTAGCAGAGAAGGTGCAGGCAAATACAATTAATCAAATAAGAATGACGTAGTGTTTATATGTCAAAAGATGTGGCGTTCATTACTTGTCCTCTTCAGATATGAAAACAAAATGGCTTTGTGTCTGTATGCCAACATATATGGTGCTCATTGTTTGTCCTGCTTAGATATGAATACAAATCTGAATACTTCGATATTTGCCATGTTTTCTCTACCACAGACTGAACTTAAATTTCTTTTCTATTTCCCATGTCCTACGTAGTAGTTTCACATCCTAGAAGGCACAAACACTCAAAAAAGTCGGATGTATTGGACACATCCTGGGTACTCCAAAATACTAGGACAATATATATATATATATATATATATATATATATATATATATATATATATATATATATTGTGTGTGTGTTCTTAGTCCAGTTTTGTATTGACTATTCCTAGAAAGTACTTACTGACAAAATGTGGGTCATATCATGTCGAACACGTATTGGACACAACATGGACACTCCAAAATCGCTAGGAGACACCAAAATAGCTGTCGTCTGCCATGTCGCTGTATCCTTACTGTGTTGTGGCGTGTTGTATCCATGTCTGTGCAACATAGGCTCTAACCAAACACCGGTATTTGGCATTTGAATACTATACTTCTTTGTATCGGTAAAGGAAAATAAATAAAACTAATGCTACAGCTATATCTATTCTGTATCTACTCCGTTCACACACCTAACTGTTACATCATGGTGTGTATTGGGCCGGTCCGAGCCGGCCCGTGGTCCGAGCTGACCAGGTTTGACCGGGTTCGGTCCGGGCTCAACCCGAGAGGAGAGGCGGCCCGGGCTGGCCCGGCCCGGTCATAATTTATACGGACCCAGCTCGAGCCCATGACCCGGTCAGGGGATGACTGGGCCGGTTCACGGTCGAGCCGGGCCGGCCCGATTAGTTTTATATATATATATATATATATTATATATAATATAAGCTATATTATATATAATAATAAGTAGAAAATTATAAGTTATTTGTTAGTAATTTTTTTAATTTATATATACTTTTATAAACAGAAATTTCCATATGGGAGGATTTTTTAG
The DNA here is from genome assembly GCA_036927795.1 of Iris macrosiphon. Classification (NCBI taxonomy): domain Eukaryota; kingdom Viridiplantae; phylum Streptophyta; class Magnoliopsida; order Asparagales; family Iridaceae; genus Iris; species Iris macrosiphon. Next base: position 64,586,271 of record JAYESA010000018.1, on the reverse strand, counting down.
ATAAAATAGCATGTTCAGAAAAAAAAAGTTTGATATATTTTTAAAATGAGGGACAAAACGCCATCTTAGTTGGCGAGTTGATACAATCTGCCAAGTCAGTTGGCGAGCTGACCAAGCTTTGCAATTCTCGCCAACTCAATTAGCGAGATGTAATTTTTTTTTTATAAAGCCAACAGCTAGGGTATAGTTATTATGCCAAAGAAATCACATATGGATCTCTATTTAAAGATCATCTCTTCTTTCATCCATATGTGCAGCCGATGTGGGACTAAATGAATAAAAGAGAACTAACAAATATTCTCATTTCTATGCCACACATGGTTGGAAGATTTCATATGTAAAGAAAACTTTTAGTCCCACATCGGCTATACATATGGGTGAAATGAGATATGTTCTTTAAATAGAGATCTATATGTGGTTTGGTTGCAAGCTTAAGTCAATCGACTCAAATCGTTAAAAAATTGCATGGGTCAGAATGCCAAGTTAATTGGTAAAAATAGTAACGGATATTGATTAAAAAAAAAAAATTCGGAATTAAACTGGGCATGGACCGGGTTTCGACCGGGTCGGTGACCGGGCCGGTCCGGGCCGGTCTTACCGGGTTTTTCGGGTTTACCTGGACCGAACCCACATAGCTTTCGGGCCGGGCGGGGCTAACGGGCCGAAATATTGGACCCATCACGGACCTGCTTATATGCTGGGCCGAGCTGGTCCTTTCCATTGACCGGGTCCGGGCCGACCCAGACCTGCGTTGACCGGGCCAGGCCCGGTTGGTTTTCGGGTTGCCTGGCCCATTATACACCTTGACTGTTACACGGTGTTTAGAGAAACGCAAACATTGGTCAAGAAGAAACTATAGCCACCCGTTAAGAACACTAAGAGCATCGTGTTCTACTAGGGAGATGTTTACCTGTGTACCTTTCCCTTTAAAATGTGTTTTTTTGCTCCAGAACACCAACAAAGCCCATTTCCACTAATCTACTTATGAATTCTGCACTTAATGTGTCTCAGCATTATTTTCATCCAATCAAATTAAAATGCTAGCATTCTTAACTCTAGATCGTTCGTTGTTCGTCGTTCGTTGTGGGCTATTTTTCGTCTACTTTTCATGAAAAACCGTTCATCGTTCGTTGTTCGTGGTCGTTCATGAGGTCTAGGGTTTTTACAGATCTCCGTTGGTTGTTCGTCATCGGTTGTGGTTCGTTGTGAGATCTAGGGTTTAAAAGATCCCGTCTTTCTGTTGCATCTACAAGTATGGTGGGGACTGAATCTTCTGGCAAAGTTAATAGTGGTTGTGGTAGCAGAGGTGGTTCTTTTTTTACTGTTATTCATAATGATGAATTGGGAAAATCAATTACAGAAACTCAATGGTGTGAACTACCTTGCATGGTCCAAGTCTATCAAAGTAGTATTGAGGGCGAAGAAGAAGAAATTTTTGATGGAAGAACCCCGGCCTGAAACGTCCGCTGAGTATGAAGATTGGATGAGTGCAGATGCATACGTTATGTTTTGGTTGTGGCATAGTATGGAGCCGTACATCACTGCTAATGTTCAGTGGTGTGAATCCACCAAACAGATTTGGACATCTCTGGAAGAATCATATTCGCAGAAGCGGAACGTTGCCCGTATCTATGAGTTGTACGAGTTATTGTTTAATACAAAGCAAAATGGGAGGCCTGTGAATGAATATTTGGCTTCAAAGAAGGTTTTGTAGGAGGAACTGCTACAATATCATCCTGTTACTACTTATTTGAAGGAAGCTCAGTGACAGAAGGAAGAGTTTTATGTTTCACTTATCCTAGCCGGCTTGGATCCTGTGCTCGAACCTTATAAAGCTCAGATCCTTGCTAGAGCAGTTACCTACGGTGGCAGATACTTTCTTTCGTCTCAATCGTTCCTTTCTAGGATAGAGTTCTGTGGTGCCGAGTACTGACTCTTCTGCCCTAGTTTCTAGTGATGCTGGTCGTGGTGGTGGACGTGGCGGTAGAGATGGTGGTCGTAGTTTTAGTCGAGGAGGAGGCCGTGGTGGTAGAGACAATGGTTGTGGTGGTGGCTGCGGTGGTGGTGGTTGTGGCAGTGCCGTGGTCAACCACGGAAGTGTAACTATTGTGGAATGATCGGTCATATCAAAGACTATTGTTGGGACAAGGGGGCAAACCAGAATATGCACATCAAGTGCATGATAAAAATATGCAGTCCCAGGTCACCACTTCTGCTTCCAGAGATGATATTTCTGGTTTCAATCAGGTTTCAACGTCCGATAGCTCATCTCCATTTAAACAGATCCTCCAGAAGTTAAACACGCTTGCTAGTACCACCTCCCAACCTATTGCAACCATGACATATATAATCATGTTTTTGTGGCAATCCAGTCACCATCCACCTCTTGGGTCATCGACTCAGGAGCAAGTTCTCACATGTCTGGTATAAACTCTTTTTTTCATAATCGTAGTCCCATGAAATAATATTATCTTGGCTGATGGGTCTACTAGTCCTGTACTTGAAAAATGTGTCATTCACCCTACTTAATTACTGTCATTATTTGATTCATTATATATGCTAATTTTTCATTTAATTTGTTATCTGTGAGCCCGTTAACCAAATTTCTTTAATGTTCTGTGATATTTTCTTCCAATTCGTGTGTTTTTCAGGACCTCAAGACGAAAAAGATGATTGGTTTGGGGCATGAAAAAAATGGACTGTATTACTTGGATCTACCTGGAAAGCCTTTCACTTCTGTTTCTACTTCTCCGTTGCAGTGGCATATTATCGTTTGGGACATCCGTCTTTGGCTAAGTTATGTCAAGTTGTTCCTAGTTTGAGTCTTGTTTCTAGTCTTGAATGTGAGACTTGTCAGTTAGGCAAGCATCATCGTAGTTCCTTTCCTCGTCGTAGTGAGAGTCGTCAGTTAGAGTCTTTTAATCTTGTTCATTCTGATATTTGGGGTCCGTCTAGAGTCAAAAGTCCGAAGGGATGTCAGTATTTTGTTATTTTTATTATGATTATTCCAGAATGACTTGGTGTAATTTAATAAAAAAAGATCTGAGTTTCCAAATGTGTTATCTACCTTTTATAATAAGTCTATGTTCACTTTGATAAACGCATCAAAATTCTGCGTTCTGATAATGCTTTGGAGTATACTCAATCTTCTGTGAACAGTTTCTGTGTTGATCATGGTATAATTCATCAAACCAGTTGTGTCCACACCTCTCAACAAAATGGTATGGCGAACGCAAACATCGACACATTTTAGATGTGGCTCGAACTCTCATGTTCAATATACATGTCCCTAAACAGTATTGGACATATGTCGTTCTTACTGCATGTTATCTAATTAATCACATGCCATCATCTGTATTAAATAATAAAGTTCCATGTTACATGTTACATATAGATGTCGCTCATATTTTCTTACCTCCTCGAGTGTTTAGGGGTGTCGCTTTTGTTCATAACTTGGAACCTAATCGAGATAAGTTGGCTCCTAGATCTCTGAAGTGTATCTTTCTTGGTTATCCTCATACTCAAAAAGGTTATCGTTGTTACAACCCACAATCACGCAAGTATTATGTCAGTGCAGATGTTATATTCTTTGAGTCTACCTCTTTCTTTCCTTCAGGAGTCCATTGTATTCTTTTTACATCAGATTTGATATCTTCCATACCACTTCCGGTCATTCATGAATCAGTTTCTGTCTCTATTCTCCCTTTACATGTTTATCAGAGATCCAAGAACATGACAGTGGTTCTACAGAATTTAGCTCTCAACCAATCAGCTTCTGTACCTAAGGTTTCTGCTCCCACCACCACTGATCCAGATGATCTTTCCATTGCTCTCAGAAAAAGAAAACGCATTTGTACCACAAAGAATAAGCATCACATTTCTAATTATGTTTTATTACATCGTGCTTCATCATCTTTTCATGCATTTGCTGTTTCATTGTCTTTTATTTCTATTTCCAAAACTTACAAGCAGGCCATGTCATCTTCTAGTTGGAAAAGTGCAATAGATGAGGAGTTGTATGCTTTACATCAAAATCAGACTTGAAAGCTGACATCACATCATGTTGGGAAGCAGACAGTAGGTTGTAGATGGGTGTACACTGTTAAGTATCATCCTGATGGTTCAGTTGAGCGTCTGTCACGACCCGCACCCGGTGTAGGGATGCAAATCGGAAAGAACGCCCAGCCTACGCCGCAGCATCGGCAGTAGAACGCTGTCTTGGTCAACTATACTAACAAATCATCTCACAAATAATGCATAATACTCCAATAATTTCTCAACTCCAAGAAGAGAGTAATAAACTTAATTCAACACAATACTCAATCACAAATCTATGGCACGAGAAGATATCAAAGAAGTCTAACATAACTAAGCAGTTTAGAAATATAACAACAACAAATAGAAATAATATCCAAATCTCAAATATATGCCGGAACCAAATTCGGTACCAAAATGCTAAAGAAAACTAACTATGCTAACTAGTGATCCGGATAAACCTTCCGGCAATCACTCCTGAACTAGTGGGTCCACGTCTGCACCATCTGTAGGCTGAGGTCCGTAGTATGTCGAACACCAATCTCCCGGATCCTCTGAAAAATATTTTTCAGTCAGGAATGGAGCGAAGTACAACCCACTAGCAGTTCCAATTAATTGACAAAAACTATAAAGCAGTAATATAGAGGATGCTATCTACGATGAGAATATAACTGATAATCAAGAACAATGAAAGAATAGGCAATACTAGCAACAGAATATAATTAATGCGTACAAGAATGAGGGAGATGAACTATAACGTCATAATAGAACAAGGTAATCAATGAACTGAATAATGGAATCTATAATAACTATGTGTTTTGAGATACTAACTAAATATGTGATCGGCCTGGGAGATTCAATGATTACACTAAGGAGCTAACTCAACTATACATGAAATGCATGGTTAGTTAGTAGCCAATGATTACACTATTAGCCGATACTTCTTGATCACATATTTAATTGGTATTTCCTCCGTCCCGACTGATACGATGGATCGAATCATGATACGTTACTAGCCAATTTATCCAATGTTTAATATGCAATATTCAATGTTATCCAATACCAACAAGGACAGTATCTGATACCATCTCAATAATAAAGGTAACATCTCATAACTGACGATCCAATAACAATACCAATCTGTGTACTATCGTGTCAAGAATCATAAGTAACATTTCTAAATACTTGAATTATAGTAGTAATCAAATAATGAAAACTATCAGAGAATGTACTCGCCTGTGGTCCAGAGCAAATGATGCAAAACGGTGTCCGAACTGGTATCACAGACCTATATATGGAATATTGCATTAATACAAGGTTTTGGGAATGAGAATAAATTAAACTAGTCAACTTCTAGGTCATAAAGCAATTTCTAAGTCAAAATAGTCAAACTAGATCAACTCTATGCCAAACAAGTCAAACTTGGTCAAACTAACTATTTCTAGATGGTATGAGTATATTTCTAGGATATTGGATCCATACACTATGAAATTAGGCCATACTAGCTAAACTAGGATACTAAAAAATCATTAGGATACCGTATCGCAAGATACGCAAATAGATAGGATAATAACACAATATGCATATACAATCAATAATATATAATATTCCTAACTAATCTAATGCTAAGTGGATACCTTGGCTTTGAACCAATGCGGTATCACACTATTAAACACTCATCTCGATACCCAAACTCAAATACCTTGAGCATCCCTTAATACCTTGACATTTACCTTGGTATCCCAAGGTAATTGTCATCTAGTATATATTAACTACCCAAACTCTAATTATAAACTAATAAATTAACTAATAAAATACTACGTACTATAATACTAACTACTAACTAAAACACAATAACATATACACATACATATACATACCTACATATATACATATACATAGCTAGAGATACAATTATATACATACATATATATATCACTAAGTAATACAAGTATATATATATATATATATATATATATATATATAGGTAACTAACTACTAACATATGATACTCATCTACTAACTTACTCCATAATAATACATGTCTACATATAGTACTTAACAATAACTTACATACATAGATATATATATAGTTACTTAGCTAACTAGTAATTGCTAACATTAATACTAACAAGTATAACTAACCTTAACACTAAGCTACTAACCAACTTATACCTTAACTAACCTCACTGACTGAAACACCTCAGAGTTGATACTGTGCTGAAACTACCTAACTGATACACACTGAAACTGCACTACTGCTGACTCTGCTGGTGAAACTGCTGCTGTTACACGCTGCGTTGCTGCTGCGCTGTGAAACTGCTGCTGCTGCACGCCTCGCTGCGCGCTGCTGCGCGCCTTGCTGCTGCTGCTACATGCCTCGCTGCGTTGCGCTGCCTCCACACACACACACACAACCACACCTATATCTATATATGTATACACACACACACAAGTATATAACTATACACATATACATATACATATGTATATCTATATAACATACACACATAAACTCAAAACACCTATGAATCATATATCAATACATATAACTATATACATCTATATATGAACCCTCCACACACACACAAACACACACAAACACATACACATACGCTCATATATATATATAACAATCTATATAGATATCAATATGTATTACCCTATATATATACTCACCCATACATATATACACATACAACATAACCATACACACACACACACACATATATATATATATATATATATATATATATATATACAACATACACACTTACATATAGATATCTATCTATATATATAAACACACACACATACATATATACCCCTCTCTAAGTATATATATACAAACACCACCAACACACAACTATACATATCTAATACGTATATACATATGAACATAACACATATACATATAGATAATTATCCATGTATATATAAATATATCACACTTCATATATATATATATATATATATATATATATATATATATATATATAGATAGATATATATAAACACACACACATACATATATACCCCTCTCTAAGTATATATATACAAACACCACCAACACACAACTATACATATCTAATACGTATATACATATGAACATAACACATATACATATAGATAATTATCCATGTATATATAAATATATCACACTTCATATATATATATATATATATATATATATATATATATATATATAGAACTTATGCATATACAAGTTTATACATAATACAATAGATATATAGATAACTATACACAATACATATAAGTACATATCAATAGATTTATATATATGCATGTATATATACACATGCATATATACGTATATAAACATCAACATATATATATATATATATATATATATATATATATTTATATATATATATATATAATACTATTACAAATCACTAATAGCTATAAATAATGCAAATTGAATTTAGGAATGCAATGCAACAAACACGTGGAGTGCATCGCACCCGTATTACACTAGATCTATGATACGTTTGCGATACGAGTTCACCACACAACCAAACGTACCCCGAAGGACACGAGCAAGTCTAAAATAACAAATATGAACAATACGAAGAGTCAGTTACATATCTACGTGTTCGTGTCAAAATGTGACATGAACAAAGTCCCGTGTCGGAGGAAAACCCCCAAATTAACACGTATCACCAAATTGTTGGGATACGGCCTACACGTATCCAATTGTGGACACGACACTAGCCACACACAATCAAACACATGTCAATTTGGTCTAATTGACCAATTGACAAACATAAAATGTGTCAATCTCGGAATTTCCCCAAAATTGACACAAAATTGACACAAAAACACAACTTTCTCCATAGGCCTCCTATGAACCTAATTCCAATTCCTATGGGTAGCCTATGCATGTGGGGTGGTTCCTGATGGTTAAATCTCGGATTTAAAGTCTAATTAGAGGAGAAAAACTGAATTGTACCTATTGGGAGATGGATTCCCAATGAAACTTTCAATTTGGGTGAAATAAGCCTTCAACTTGTAGATCCTTGCTCCTCTTTGTAGATCTTTGCTTCTTCCTTGTAGATCCTTGCTCTACTAGCCTCCAATGGTGATTTGGAAGGAATTGGGAAGAAATTTGGTAGGGATTTGATGGAATTTGGTTGAGGAAAATTCTAGATCTAGATTTAGAATAAAAAATGAAGAGAGAGTTTTCATCCCCTTCATATAGGCCTCACTTGCCCCCTCCCTCAAGCTACTATGTAAAGACTAAAATACCCCTTGAGGCCTCTCATGAAGAAATTAATAAAGGAGGAAAGGTTCTAGCCTAATGAGTTTAACTTAATTAATCCTCCTCCTAATGAATGGGCTTATTATTGGGCTCAAATCTAACTAGAATTAAATGTTGGTCCATGGATCTATTCTAACTAGTTAGGTCCACTAACACAAGTCCAAAATAAAACCTAACATGCTAACAATATTAAATAATACAATAAATAATTATTCAACATACACAATATTTAATTAATTATGAAATGACCAAAATATTATTTCCTAGAAATATGATAGTGACAAGTCTATCCCCCTTAAAATAATTTTGTCCTCGAAATTTAAGGGTGGTCGTACTCCTTCTAGGTCAAACCCCCAGCAATCATAATCCAAGAAGGTCTTATCTAAAATCATACGAAGGAATAGTCCTATGCAAAGAACAACATGTATGGTCATTGTCTCCGTCTGTCTTATTATTACTGTCTCCGTCAGGGTATTCTATTAGCTATACTAACTATATAACACAAGCATCCAAAAGGTACTAAAGAAACAGTCAATCAAACTAGATGGAAGGAACAGAAAGAAAGAACAGAACTCGCTAACCCATCACATGTATTATCGGTCTCTTCGACCGTCATCACAAATGCTTCGCCCTGCCGAGGTGGCTTCCTCTGCGGGTGATGAGCAATCTGCGGTGCTACATGTGGCCTAACTCCACCTCTGCTCTCGATCTGCACCCTGGCCTAGACGTTGAAGGGTCCAGAGACATTCCTTCACCATATGCTCCGTTGATCCACAATGTAAGCACGTTCCAAGTCTCTTCCGGCACATCTCCCAAGTGTGCCAAATCTTCTTACAATAGGTGCATTGAGGAGCCTATTGTACTCGTCTCTGAGGCTACTGTGGTATCTGTTGTACTGGAGCTTGTACTGGAGCAACAATTGGTTCATGCATCTGATATCGCTGTTGATAAGCTCCGAACTGTACTGGAAACTGTTGTTGCTGGAACTGCGGCCTCTTCGCTGGTCCCGCACTGCTACTGGCACCCCCAAACATATCACGGTCCCTCTTCGGCTTCAAGTTCCACTCCCGCTCGACCTTGCTTGCCTCCGAAAGTCTCTCAGAATACGTCTCATAGAAAAACGGAATGAGGATCTTCACTTCCCAATTCAGACCCTCGCGGAAACGGATAGCCCGAACTTCTGGCTCCCTCACCAAGTACTCCGCAAATCGGCTCAGCCTCCCGAACTCTGCGGCGTACTCCTCTACGGACATGCTCCCCTGTGTAAGGCTCTCAAATTACCTTCCTAGGTCCAATCTGTCCGTCCGAGGAAAGAACTTCCTCTTAAAGAGATCCTTGAACACCTCCCAAGACTGTCCCGCATCAGTAAGAAGTGGCTCGTTCCTGAACCAAGTGCGGGCAACATCGAACAGTTGAATTCCTACCGCCTCAACCTTCAGATCCTCCGCAAGACGGGACACCTTCATAAGACGCTCGATATCTTCAAGCCAATCGTCAGTATAGACTATACCCTCTGTCCCCTTGAAAACTCGAGGCTCAAGCTTATTGAAATTTTGAATGTTCCCTGGCTCGAGCTGAACATCCTGTGGCTGTGGAGGAGCCCCTCTCTGAACTGCTGCAATAGCTACCTGATGGGCATATTTCATACTCTATTGCATCATATCTGACTGCCTGTGTTGGGCTTCTATCTGTGCCCTCTGTAACTCCATCATCTCTCTAAATAGTGCAACCATCGGCGCGACATCTCCTGAAAATGGAGGTGGTGGAAGTCCCTCCGAAGCAACTGGGGTAGTCTTCGGAACAGGTGGAGGAGAACCCCCGAAAGCAGCCGAGACTCCTATGTGAACTGATGTCGTAGGAGGTACAGACCCTACTGCCTGAGTGAAAGATTGAGAGGTGGCAGACCTGGCAGAAACTGCTCCCGATCGATGAGATCTAGTCTTCGGCGGCATCCTGAAGACAGATCGAAATAAAAGAGATCAATTCGACACAAGATAAGATATTATCAAGGAAGGACAACAATATTCAAAGTATTTAGAAGGAATCAAAAGTAGCGATTCAATTCATATTGGAATTCCTAGTTGTGATTGAGTATTCCTCTCTCATCCTAGTATCCTATGTCCTATATTCTATCGCAGGCTCGCAGTAGTACAACTAAGTCGTCGCACTTCCACGACATCGCACTATTGCGAAGCCTGACCTGTATGGGCCACCACTAAAATCGTGTCACGACCCGCACCCGGTGTAGGGATGCAAGTCGGGAACAACGCCCAGCCTACGCCGCAGCATCGGTGGTAGAACGTTGTCTTGGTCAACTATACTAACTAATCATCCCACAAATAATGCATAATACTCCTATAATTTCTCAACTCCTAGAAGAGTAATAAACTTAATTCAACACAATACTCAGTCACAAATCTATGGCACGAGAAGATATCAAAGAAGTCTAACATAACTAAGCAGTTTAGAAATATAACAACAACAAATAGAAATAATATCCAAATCTCAAATATATGCCGGAAAAAAATCTGGTACCAAAATGCTAAAAAAAACTAACTATGCTAACTAGTGATCCGGATAAACCTCCCGGCAATCACTCCTGAGCTAGTGGGTCCACGTCTGCACCATCTATAGGCTGAGGTCCGTAGTATGTCGAACACCAATCTCCCGGATCCTCTGAAAAATATTTTCCAGTCAGGAATGGAGCGAAGTACAACCCACTAGCAGTTACAATTAATTGACAAAAACTATAAAGCAGTAATATAGAGGATGCTATCTACGATGAGAATATAACTGATAATCAAGAACAATGAAAGAATAGGCAATACTAGCAACAAAATATAATCAATGCGTACAAGAATGATGGAGATGAACTATAACGTCAGAATAGAACAAGGTAATCAATGAACTGAATAATGGAATATACAATAACTATGTGTTTTGAGATACTAACTAAATATGTGATCGTCCTGGTAGATTCAATGATTACACTAAGGAGCTAACTCAACCATACATGAATTGCATAGTTAGTTAGTAGCCAATGATTACACTACTAGCCGATAGTTCTTGATCACATATTTAATTGGTATTTTCTCCGTCCCGACTGATACGATGGATCGAATCATGACACGTTACTAGCCAATTTTATCCAATGTTTAATCTGCAATATTCAATGTTATCCAATACCAACAAGGACAGTATCTGATACCATCTCAATAATCAAGGTAACATCTCATAACTGACGATCCAATAACAATACCAATCTGTGTACCATCGTGTCAAGAATCATAAGTAACATTTTTAAATACTTGAATTATAGTAGTAATCAAATAATGGAAACTATCAGAGAATGTACTCGCCTGTGGTCCAGAGCAAATGATGCAAAACGGTGTTCGAACTGGTGTCACAGACCTATATATGGAATATTGCATTAATACAAGGGTTTGGGAATGAGAATAAATTAAACTAGTCAACTTCTAGGTCATAAAGCCATTTCTAAGTCAAAATAGTCAAACTAGGTCAACTCTATGCCAAACAAGTCAAACTTGGTCAAACTAGCTATTTCTAGGTTGTATGAGTCTATCTCTAGGATATTGGGTCCATACACTATGAAACTAGGCCATACTAGCTAAACTAGGATACTAGTCATTAGGATACTGTATCGCAAGATACACAAATAGATAGGATAATAACACAATATGCATATACAATCAATAATATATAATATTCCTAACTAATCTAATGCTAAGTGGATATCTTGACTTTGAACCAATGCGGTATCACACTACTAAATACTCATCTCGATACCCAAACTCAAATACCTTGAGCATTCCTCAATATCTTGACATTTACGTTGGTATCCCAAGGTTGGTATCCCAAGGTAATTGTCTTCTAGTATATATTAACTACCCAAACTCTAATTACAAACTAATAAATTAACTAATAAAATACTACATACTATAATACTAACTACTAACTAAAACACAATAACATATATACATACATATACATACCTACATATATACATATACATAGCTAGAGATCAATTATATACATACATATATATATATCACTAAGTAATACAAGTATATATATATATATATATATATATATATATATATATATATGTAACTAACTACTAACATATGATACTCATCTACTAACTTACCCCATAATACTACATATCTACATATAGTACTTAACAATAACTTACATACATATATATATATATATAGTTACTTAGCTAACTAGTAATTGCTAACATTAATATTAACAAGTATAACTAACCTTAACACTAAGCTACTAACCAACTTAACTACTAACCACTAGACTATTAATCAATACCTTAACTAACCTTACTGACTGTAACACCTAAGAGTTGATACTGTGCTGAAACTACCTAACTGATACACACTGAAACTGCACTACTGCTGACTCTGCTGGTGAAACTGCTGCTGTTACACGTATTGCCGCTGCACTGTGAAACTGCTGCTGCTGCACGCCTCGCTGCTGCGCGCCTTGCTGCTGCTACACGTCTCGCTGCGTTGCGCTGCCTCCACACACACACACAACCACACCTATATCTATATATATATACACACACACACAAGTATATAACTATACACATATACATATGCATATCTATATCTATATAACATACACACATACACTCAAACACCTATGAATCATATATCAATACATATAACTATATACATATATATATGAACCCTCCACTCACACACATAAACACACACAAACACATACACATACTCTCATCTATATATATAACAATCTATATAGATATCAATATGTATTACCCTATATATACACTCACCCATACATATATACACATACAACATAACCACATATATATATATATATATATATATATATATATATATATACACACACAACATACACACTTACATATAGATATCTATCTATATATATAAACACACACACATACATATATACCCCTCTCTAAGTATATATATACAAACACCACCAACACACAACTATACATATCTAATACGTATATACATATGAACATAACACATATACATATAGATAATTATCCATGTATATATAAATATATCACACTTCACATATATATATATATATATATATATATATATATAGAACTTATGCATACACAAGTATATACATAATACAATAGATATATAGATAACTATACACCAATACATATAAGTACATATCAATAGATCTATATATATATACACATGTATATATACGTATATAAACATCAACATACATCTATATATATATATATATATATATATATATATATATATATATATATATATATATACACACACACACACACACTTAATACTATTACAAATTACTAATAGCTATAAATATGCAAATTGAGTTTAGGAATGCAATGCAACAAATACGTGGAGTGCATCGCACCCGTATCACACTAGATCTATGATACGCTTGCGATACGAGTCCACCACACAACCAAACGTACCCCGAAAGAAACGAGCAAGTCTAAAATAAAATATGAACAATACGAAGTCAATTACATATCTACATGTCCGTATCAAAATGTGACATGCGCAAAGTCCCGTGTCGGAGGAAAAATCTCCAAATCAACACGTATCACCAAATTGTTGGGATACGGCCTATACGTATCCAATTGTGGACACGACACTGGCCACACACAATCAAACACATATCAATTTGGTCTAATTGACCAATTGACAAACACAAAATGTGTCAATCTCGGAATTTCCCCAAAATTGACAAAAACACACACAACTTTCTCCATATGCCTCATATGAACCTAATTTCAATTTCTATGGGTAGCCTATGCATGTGGGGTGGTTCCTTATGGTTAAATCTCAGATTTAAAGTCTAGAGGGGAAAAACTGAATTGTACCTATTGGGAGATGGATTCCCAATGAAACTTTCAATTTGGGTGAAATGAGCCTTCAACTTGTAGATCCTTGCTCCTCTTTGTAGATCCTTGCTTCCTCCTTGTAGATCCTTGCTCTACTAGCCTCCCAATGGCGATTTGGGAAGGAATTGGAAAGAAATTTGGTAGAGATTTAATGGAATTTGGTTAAGAAAAATTCTAGATCTAGATTTAGAATGAAAAATGAAGAGAGAAAGTTTCCATCTCCTTTATATAGGCCTCACTTGCCCCCTCCCTCGAGCTACTATGTAAAGTCTAAAATATCCCTTGGGGCATCTCATGAAGAAATTAATTAAGGAGGGAAGGTTCTAGTCTAATGGGTTTAACTTAATCCTCCTCCTAATGAATGTGGTTATTATTGAGCTCAAATCTAACTAGAATTAAATGTTGGTCCATGAATCTATTCTAACTAGTTAGGTCCACTAACACAAGTCCAAAATAAAATCTAACATGCTAACAATATTAAATAATACAATAAATAATTATTCAATATGCACAATATTTAATTAATTATGAAATGACCAAAATACCCTTTCCTAGAAAATATGGTAGTGACAGCGTCTCAAGACGCGGTTGGTTGCCAAAAGGTATACTCAGACATATGGGGTGGATTATGTGGAGACTTTCTTTCCAGTGGCTCGGCTGAATTCAGTTCGGATTCTTATTTCTGTGGCGGTTAATCGCCAATGGCCTATATATCAGCTGGACATAAAGAATGTTTTCTTGCATGGCGACTTACAGGAGGAGGTTTATATGAATCAACCACCGGGGTATATTGTAGCAGGAAATAAAAAAACTCATATGTTGGTTGAAGAAAGCATTATATGGACTGAAACAGTCACCTCGTGCTTGGTTTGACAAGTTCAGTTCAGTTCTCATTCAGTATGGTTTTCAGTGCACCACATCAGATCATTCAGTATTTTGCCATTCTTTCTCAGCAGGTATTATCGTGTTGATTGTTTATGTTGATGATATTATTATATCTGGGAGTGATCATACTGGGATTGTAGACTTGAAGGCCTACCTTAGTCGTCATTTTTATACTAAGGATTTTGGTCTTCTTCGATATTTTTATGGAATCGAGGTTGCTCGATCTAAGAAGGGTGTGTATCTGTCACAATGCTAGTATGTTTTAGACTTGCTCTCCTAGACTGGAATATTGGAGTGTCGGCGAGTTGAGAGTCCTATGGATTATCATGACAACCTTGATTCTGACGGGGGAGAGTTATTTGAGAATGGTGGATATTATAGACGTTTGGTTGGCAAACTTATATATCTTACTGTTACACGACCAGACATCACATATGCAGTTGGAATAGTTAGTCAATTTATGCATGCCCCTCGGCAACCACATTGGGAGGCTATCTCTCGCATTTTTCGATACTTGAAGGATGCACCTGGAAAGGGTTTGTTGTAACGGGGTTCAGTGATGCTGATTGGACAGGCAGTCGCAGTGATAGGATATCTACTTCTGGCTATTGTACGTTTATGGGTGGCAATCTTGTCACGTGGCGTAGTAAGAAGAAGAATGTTGTGGCTCGTTCTAGTGTAGAGGCTGAGTACTGTGTGATGGCTCATACAAGCTTCTGAGATGATGTGGGTGTTGTCTCTTCTTCATGAAATGAGAATTATGATTCCTATTCCGATCGAGATGTATTGTGATAATCAGTCTGCAATGTTTATCGTAAGTAATCTGGTATTTCATGAGCGCACGAAGCATATCGAGGTGGATTGTCATTTTGTTCGTTATTTGTTGCTGAAGAAACAGATTGTCACTCCTTATATTTGGTCGAAGGACCAATTAGGTGATATCCTCACCAAGCCATTTGTTCGTGGTCCATTTTCTGATTTATGTAGCAAGCTGGGCATGTCTGATCTATATGCTCCAGCTTGAGGGAGGGTGTTAGAGTTATTTTATTTTGTTATTTATCTTATGAGAGTATAATAGTAATTGTGGGTATATTGCATATCAATATAAATAAACATGAGGTGCAACCTAGGGTTTTATGTCCTTACAATCCATTTTTCATATTCTCTCTTCTCCTACTTTTCTCATTTTTGCCTCTCTCCATCTCCAAACTTACTATAATATTGACTTTACTCTCATGGAGCTAAAGACGCAGCTCTCTAATCTTGCCCTCTGAACTTTCTTCTCCCTGATACATCTAAATGTACCGGGCACCTTTGGGAAACTCATTTACCTAGTGAACACTCGTGTTATATCTGCTTTGTTGTTGCCACTACCACATGTTGTCACCTTGGGTCTCCCATTGTCATGCAGTCGAGCGTATTTTCGGTATTTAAAGAATTCCCCTGGTTAATGACGACTACCAGCCCTCTCTCTCTTACAACATATATTGTGTATATTGGTGATCGTCAGTTGACCAATGGATCTTGTGCATTATTTGGAGGTAACTTAGTCACCTAGTACACAAGAAGTAGACAAGAGTGTCTCATTCTTCGACTACATCCCTAGTATTGTTCGAATGCCTATGCAGTTTCCCTTACATGTATGTAAAAAACCTTCTCTTAGATCATGGTGTGACGCTTTCACTGACTTCTCTATATTGTTTAGATCACGCATGCGCTTCAGTGACTTCTCTTTAATACGATAAGAAGGATGACATTGCTGACAATATTGTCTTGTATGCACCAATCACATTGAGGTGGGTTGTCATTTCATTTTGGACTAGGGGAAGCTTCACAATATCCAATTTTACCAATTTCCAGCTTATTATGGGAAACATTCTTACTAAGGCTCTCTGAAAGTTGGGCATGCTTAACATCTAATCTCTAACTTGCGGGAAGTGTAGGAGAAAATTGTATATATTTTGTTTAGTCCCACATCGTAAAACTTCTAGGAAGGGCGGCATACTCTCTCCTCTCATTCTTCCAAATAAAGTAAGTCCATTATGTTGAGCCAACTTCTCAACAAGTAGATTTGCTTTTGGTGGTCGTACGAATGACGTAGAGGCTTCTTTTCCTAATGAGCTTTTTGCTGACTGACTTAGTAAGATTAAAAAAATCGTATTTGTGGCCAGATAATGTTTAGATTTGTGGACAAATCTCGATATTGAAGACTTGTCGGGAAGGTGGTCTACTTGATCATACTTAGTCCAAATATTTCCTTTGTTGTTGGTCTACTTAATTAGTTGATAAAAAAATCCCTAGTGTTGCACTAGGAGGCATCTTACGAATCTTGAGATATATATCAGTCTCCTAGAAAAGTCTTTTGTACCAATGTCATGACTATCTTTAGTTTGAGTCTTGTTCTGATGTCGAGTATGCTGGATAGAAACCGATTCGAGCTGAAGCCCTTGAAACCCTTTCATAGAAGTCCATTGATATCTTCTTTTTATAAAGCAAATCAACTTCGATTTTTCAAATCGACATATGACTCTTATGTTGGCGACAATCTCGTCACAAAGGAGCACGAAGCAAACTGTTACAACAAAGTCAAGTGCGAAGGCAATGTGACAACCAAACTCCTATCTTTCTTGCTAACAATCTGATCTCCCATGAGAGGACTGAACATATTGACTTCGATTGTCATTTTGTTCGTGATACATTTATGGAAAAAAATAGATGGGCACTCCCTTCACTCATTAGGAGGACCAAACCACCGATCTATTCTCCCAACTCAAGCATCTTTTTGTTTATTTTTGTTTTATGTAGCAAGTTGGGCATGCATGATATATATGCCCCAACTTATTAATGACTTTTAGAGTTAGCGGTTGGCCCAGTCGGGTCTATTGTGTACTGGGCATCCTTGTGTTTTGTGCATATATATTCACCTATCCTCTAATGAAAACATAAACCTGTTGAACATTCTTCTTGATAATAATAATACAATAACATTCTTTTGAAATTATTAACTTCCTTCGAGCGTATTATAGGCTCCTCAAAGTGTGAGTGCAGTTGTTTCTTTCTGACGAAAGTAGTGTAGTGTGCAGTGTGTTTGATGTGGCAGATAGGGTGTGTGCGAGACAGCTCGGCGAAACTAAAGTTGTAAAAGAAAATTTCGAAATTCCATGTGAGTGGGAAGTTATCCATGGATGAAAGTGGACTAATCCATCTAGTTCACAAGAACGAGACTATGTCACTCTTAGGTAGTTTACCTTCTCAGATCCATAGTTTGTAGCCGATACCAATCCGACACGTCTGATACCGATACAACTTGGCGTATCCCGATCCGATACCGACCGATCTCGATACTAACATTGTGGGTCTCTTTTTTCAGTCAATTCGACAAAGAAAATTGAATAAAAAAACAATCGGCAATGGTGTAGAAGCATAGTAGGAAAACTTATCTATCGCAGATAATCCAATCACCAAAGGCGGCTACTATTTCCTTCAATTTCAAAATTCGTATGAAATGACACAAATAATACTTAAAGTTATGTCTAGAAGTATAAAATATGTTTTCTAAAAGTTTAATAATTATTTTTTTTTGATAAAAAATAAATCTGATACTCCGTTCAAAAACTACCGATATTGCTGATACCATCGATACCGATACTCATAGAAATGGTCCGATACTGATTCTAATACCGATACCACGAACCTTGCTAAGATTTTGGCGAGAGAGACTAACTGACCTATTATTGCCCCTGTGGTGTTGATGTGGTTTATTGATTCTAAACCTGCTTCATCCCATAATTCTGCCTTATTGAGCGAGGGTGCATTAAGGTTATGAAAGAAATTGATTTTTACGGGGAATAAGAGGCATATGCAAGAGCATGTTGCACGTAAGAAACTGGCATCTCATCTAATATGGAATAGGAAGCGAATCCGCTCTTCTATGTGCTAGATGTCGACATTTTCCCTCTTAGCATCTTCAAATAGGGCACAAACTTCACTACCTTAATCCACAAAGGGGAGGAAGGATCGATAGTTAGGATTGGCACATACTATGGCTTTTAGGAAGGGATTTCATTGAATGCACTCTTGACTGTTCAAGAATCAGATCGAGAATCAACTACTATTGATTCACTAAGCAATCTTTTGTTGCTTTTGGCAGATTGCTTACTCCTAGGTTGGATCGGATGTCAACCTGTGGAAGCACCCTTGTGGCCATTGGACAAATTTCTTTTGTTGTTTTCTTCTTGTTCTTTGCCATAACGCCTATTCCGGGACAAGTTGTAAAAGTCATTCTTAATTCTTTCACAGATGAGGAGGATCACACCTTCTTAGTGATCCATTCTGACACCAATCATTGTAATTGACAAGGAAAGGAAGGATGAGTGTTCTAGTTTACCGTCTTTACCCAGCTTACATAGGAAAAATATAGTCTTATTACGCTCAACAGGACTCTTTTGTCATATGCCTGGAAAATGTTGTTTCGATTCAACTCAGCCTGTTGTATAGCCTTTCTTTCTCGTCCAAACACTCTAGATCCACACTTGCCTTTATCTTTTGAAATTAATGACTTCCTTCAAGTGTATTGTTGGCTCCTTGTTATGATATTTTATCCAAAATTAGCAAAAGTGAAATAAAGGAAATTTCATAGTGTTATTGTGGTCAAACATTCTGCTATTAGCAATGAAGGCCATCAACTTTAAAGCTTGGCCCTTGATATTTCTACATCATTTATTTATCTATGGCATTACTTGTCTTTCTCATGTATAGTTGATTGTCATGGTCTTTGTTGCACAGATATGGACACATGAACCATATGATTTAGACACCACACAACAATTTTGACAAAGTAGGATAGTTACATGATGGTCATACTGTAGAAGAAGAAACTGTCAAAAAATTGTGGGATTGGCTGTAGGATCTTTTTTCCTTTTTTTTTTTGCATATTGGTGTAGTAATGCCCATCTTGTTAACATTAGAAAATGTACCATCATTTCTCAGTCTTGATTTTTAGGTCCACCCCTTGTAGCAACTCCCTTAACAATGATCCTCTCACTCCAAAATGGTACTTTTGTTGGTCTGTTACCGATCATCTCAGATGACATTCTCTCATCTCTCATCTATCCTCAATTGATACCACTTGCAACTTCCTACAAATGAACTTATTTCCTATCCTATCTTTTAATATGTTACCCTACTCATCGATCTAAGCATTCTCAGTTTATCTAGCTACCTTTTTGGACATTTTTAATTGAGCTAGTTACTGTTTAGTTTCTTCACTACATCTTTGTTTAGAAACTACTAATGGAAAAAGTAAATGGGAAGCAGGCTCCAATGTGATGGAGAAGTCTTTAAATGATGATGGTAATGGGATGATGTTGACAGGTAGCAAATCAGAAGAAACAAAGGAGTGACAATATTTTGGCGAGAGTAATAGTATGTAGCATATATGAGACCGGATTCCTGTAGAAGACCTTGTTGTGGCTGTAAACTTCCTGATTGTCCTTCCCATTTGTAGCATTATTTGCAACTCTTTTGTTCCTTGTAACATTTCCTTCCTTTCTCTCACTATTTCTTTTCTGCTACTGACGTGTCATCCCTGACTTTTTCTTAAGAGCAAGTTGTCACTAGTTTCAAGGTTTAAAAGGACGTAGTCATGATCTTAGACATTTACTTCCCTACTTAGGTCCTCAAGAAGTTTCCTAATATTACTCTAGCTTGAACTTGGCTTTGCTTGGTAAGGAATTCAAAATTCTCGAACAATTTTCATTTATGTCAGCAGTTTATTAATCAGTTAATTGCATACATTAACAAATCCTTTATTTTATTCTTGTGTTTTAAAAAAACTATTGGGAATATATATAGAGTGCCAAAACTTGAAACCAGCTGATGTTACATCCAAATTTGCTGAAATAGTCAAAATTGTTGACATCAATAATAATAAAAAGAGAAACCAAGACCGATATTTCAAACTTTGATATTACCCTCATTTTGTAGCCAGTTTCTTGTGTGGCTAGATTAATAAGGATGTTGAAATTCTAACACTGCATGCTAGAAATATCGTTAACATCACAAGTGATTTCGCACTAGATGCAGGATAATTACCAACTTATTCACCGTTAAAATACTTTGCTACTAACTTAGCGGTACAAAGAGTACCATGTTTTACCACTGGACTTCCACAGTTTACAATGAATCATGTTTATATTCATTTTCTGATTTCTTATGAATATGGATGGGTCTTTAATATAGTATGTTGCTATCATTTAATTCTATCATCTCATGCAGATTATACTTGAAAACCCAAGGATAGTAATGAACTGCTCCCAAAATTTCCATCTTGGTTGCATATATGAATGGAAGGAGAGAAGTGAGTCATGCCCTGTTTGTGGCTAGGTAATAACTTGCTTCATTGGTATTATGCTATTAAGTCATGTTTAGTCACCGAGTTGTTCAATTGTTATAATAATTTGATTACATCACTAAAACATGGCATGAATTAGTAATACTAGGTACTTTTGGGATCTATGCAGTAGCAGCACACACACCTTCGATTCACAACCATCGGTTAGGTAATTGGTCAATGGAGATGAGATTTCTCTCATATTACTGCATGAATGTGGGTGTAAATTCTTGCTATAATTGGGTGATGCTTGTGAAATAAATTATTTGCTTCTTTCTTTCAGCAACACGACGGGCAAAACCACTTGTGGAAGCAGTGAAATTTGTAGGATATAATAGGTCAGAAAGAATGCAATGTCAATTAACTAGTGGTGATATATTGAAATTCGCATTATTATTAGGATAAAAACATTTTTGTGTTTCCACAGAGGAAATTTTATATGAATGTTATATCATTGTGATTAACTAGTATATAGGCATTATTGTGCTTCCTAGATTTAAATAGTCTCAAACATGCTAATGTAACATATTATTGTACAATATGCTACATTAGCATGTCTTAGATTATTTTAATCTAGGAAACACGGACACTCTGAATATCATTGTTTGTGTCCATGTCGCATCGGAAATGACATACACTAAATAATACAATTCTGCACACTAAAATCAATGCCATGTCTGAATTTTGTTGTGCCAAAATTCATGTCTGTGCTATATATATATATATATATATATATATATATAATCACCTTCTTATAATATTTTCTAACATCTACCATCATTGTCACAGGTGATGGTGTTCAATGAAACAGAGTGATGCATAGCAAATGTACTTAGCCACAAGTGACATTTGACTGAAACAAATACTGCCTTGCTGGTATACATTTTGTCTCCTGTGCCCTCTTGACTAAGATCAGTTAATATGCAGTTAAATCTCTCTTCAGACTCTTGTCTTGTTACAAAAGTTGTATATAGCACTATAAATTTTCAAAATGATATATTGCATGGAAAAATTTATACTGAGTTAATCTAACACAATTTCATGAGCCTAATATTTATGTTGAGGTTTGTTCTTTGTTCGCATTTCCAACATTTACTTGGGACTTCTGTGGACTGACTGTGATTTGGACAGAAAGAGTAGGATAACAGATCAGAAGACAAATTTCTCTAATATCTAACTGGCCCCTGCACTGTGATGCATCAGTAGTTTACATTACAGATCATCTACTGAGAAATAATCATATGCCGCTATACTGTATTTTAATAGAG
Organism: Iris macrosiphon; assembly: GCA_036927795.1. NCBI lineage: Eukaryota > Viridiplantae > Streptophyta > Magnoliopsida > Asparagales > Iridaceae > Iris > Iris macrosiphon. Next base: position 64,563,484 of record JAYESA010000018.1, on the reverse strand, counting down.
CAAAATTTTCATTAATCCTGTCATATAAGTTTACATCACACAGAATAAACACCACATTTTCATTAATCAGTTGTCGGATGGAGATAGTGATTGATGATGAGCTTCATTCACTACTGCTCTTGAATGACAGACAATTAGGAGATCTGTGGTAGCGGTAAGTAACTCTTGCCCTGGAGAAAGTTTTCACGATGAAGTTAGTCTAAAGTAGTTTGTTTAATGAGAAGATCCTGTGTAAGTAACAAAGATCAGAATTTGCCTTAGTTGCTTTCAAAAGGAAAGAAAGACCCAAGTCACAAGAGCGAACATGGGAGAGTTCTCAGGATCTTGGGAGGATGGATTGCAATGATGACAATCATTACTGTTGCCAGAGGGGGCACTACAAATGAAGTTACAAAAGCTAAAGGATGAGAAGGTAAAAGACAAAAAATAATCATGAGAATCTCACAACTAAGGAAGATCTCATCATCACAACAGTCTAAGTAGTAGACCCTTGTAGTGTGTGTTATGACTGGATCCTGAATACGAGAGCATCTTATCATGCTACTCCACAGAGGAAGATTTTCACCATATAACGGAGAGGCAGATTCGGAGGGATGAGTGAAGATAGACGACAAGAGGACAACTGGGGTTGTTGGCCTCAGGCCCTCAGGGATGTGCAATTAGTGACGGAGCTTGCGAAGAAGCTTGTTCTCAAGAAGGTACGGCACATACCAAGCTTGTGCCTTAACATGGTATAAGTTGGGAGGGTGGACGATGATAGTTCTCGTAGTATGCTTGGGGACAGGGACTTGATGCTTACGAGGAATTCCCAACTACTGGCTCGAGGGGTTGTGTTGCGACATGTACATACTTAAGTCGCTAGATGTACGTACGGTTCACAAGCATCAGATGAGGGCTTGAGAGGTGTTCGACATGGTATTGTTAATCGATGGGGGCTTCCCTATAAGGGTCTTCATGAAGACTTGAGGAGAACAAGTGATTTGGTTAGTTGGGGGAAAGCGAAGCATAGATATGTATTAGATCTTGAGGATGAGACTATTAGTTCCGAGACGTCTAGTCGATTTTCAAGTGGGTGTCGCTTCATGGATCCAAGTTTGGTGTCGACTGGAGTGCACAAACTTATTGGAGCTACATCTGTTTCAACAGTTTGAAATCGGAAAAGAGAACAGGAGGTACAACCAACTCAAGATACAATAAATACCTCTCTATTTGCACAGTTTAGTGGGAGATATGGGTCTTTGATAGTGTGCATCACACGTACACACGCTCCTTAAGGATGCGGATTATGAGGGAGTTTTCTTATCGGACATTGTGGTGAGAAGGTTCAAGAGCTTGAATCTTGCAGTAACCGCACCGTTCGCTTGGCCATACCAGCCCAGGAGAGAAAGCTATTCCGAACATGAAATATGAACATGTTCCACTGGAAGACGAAAGTCGGGGATACATAACAATGATTAACTGTGCGTCTCGTGATCAGAGACTTTGGTCTTGGTCGAGTCGTTAATATCTGAGAGATCTCACTGATTCGATAGATGGTACATATGATAATGATTGTCGAAATAGTAATCGAGCACTTGTCTATCTATGACAACTGATATGGAGCAAGCCGAGGATATGGGGTCGATAATACTAGAAAGTAGGAAGTTTGTTGCAGGATGATAGACATGGTAGGGGTGAGCATTATTCGGTTTTAGACCGAAAACCAAAACGAATAAGAGATTCAGTTCGAAAAAAATTCGGTTCAGTTTCGGTTTTGAAAATACTAAAAAAATTTATTCGGTTTTGGATTTCGGTTTTGGTCCAAAACCGAAAATCGAATAAGATTTATGCAATTATGTAAAAATTCTAATTTTATGCATATTTTGTGATTAAAATTGTGTATATTTTGAAAACAATAATTCTATGTATATGTTTTGAAATCCAACTTTGGGCACAACTTTGAAATACAACAACTGTGTGTATAAAATTATAATTTTTAATATAATTTAACTATGATTCCAACTTTAGACCTGATCCATTAAACAATAGCAAAATTCTAACCGAACAAACTGAATAAACTGAATAGGTTATTCAGTTCGGTTCGATTTCGGTTTTGGCTAATTTTGGTTTGGTTTCGGTTTTTGATTTTTAGAATTTCGGTTTATTTGGTTTGGACTATTTCGGTTCGGTTGAAACTGAATAAATCGAATGCTCACTCCTAAGACATGGTGTTCGATTGAGGAGCCATGTAGCTAACATCCTTTCATTAGACTGGAGGGAGAGTTTTTTGGGTATCCAGTCGACTAGAGGTTAGATGGGAGGAGTCTAGAGCATTGTAGAATCAGTCGAGGGATGTCGTGCGATGAAACAACGGGACGATTAGCAAAGACCAGGGCCATTCTAGGTTGTACAACAGAACCGACATACTAGTTATGTGCCAATCAGTAACCCTTTTTTTTGAGAGAAGACATGCTGGAACCGGAATTCCGGCTGGGGGAATCAAATTCTGGTTTTTGGCTATTATTTATTTTTTAGGTAGCATTTCAGTAGATTTTGGATCGTTTGAATGACTTACGATGCGGTTTAGGTTGCCTTGGCATAGGGATTAGGTTAGGGTTTCTTAGCTATAATATTGGTGGCTAAAGGAATTGTTCCAAGTATTTCTCTTTAGAGAGATTCAAGGGAGAATCTATCAAATTTTTACGAGATCCATGCTTCGAGGAGGGTTGCGTCTTAGATTTGTCTGCGCCATCAGGTCAAGCTCATCACCTTTGGACGTGGGCAACAATTTTGCTAGGTTCTTGGCTTGTTACTTTTTTGTGTGGAGATTTCAGTGGTCAGCATTGCTGTACTGCACACATCTATGGACTCCAACAACCAGTGACCATAAGCATGAATGCATATTAATCCACTATTAATTTCTTTTGTGGAGCCTTTAACAAGTCTATAAAAGCTCTCTTTTTGGTGATCTCCCCTAATTATGATTTGTTGATTAATCTTCATTCATTCAGCTTATAACTTGAAACATAAAGTAATGGCAAAATATTGTCAAACATAACTTATAAGAATGTCGCAAACTTATCTCAGTTGGGCAAAAAGAAACTTTATAGCATATGATCCAAAAAGGTTCAACGGTTCTATACACAAGCAAATAAACTATAACATGAGAAGAAAGCAAGTCAAGAAAGAACCACAAAGTACATCACACGGCATCATAAGGATATAAACATCACTTATGAACACAAGGGGCAAAAGGAAGTTAAAGAAACAGAATTCTCCTCCAGCCCAAGGAGTCACACCATCAGAACTGTAGCAGATTTACAAGGTGTTGTCGGGATGTTGGAGTTGTAAGTTTGTATTAATAGACCATTGGTGTCCAGCACCCATGTTTCTGTTTCTATGCCCAATGTTTGTGTTCAGTTGTAGGACTGGTACCACTATCCATTTAACGGAGTGAATCATCCATTGGGGCAGGCTGCTGCTGTTGATGGGCAAGAATCATCCATTGGGGCAGGTTGCTTCTGTTGATGGGCACTGGCGGGCGTGCTGTGTTATCATCTTCAGAGCTGCCACTTGCTGGGTTGATTCTGCATTAAAAGATAAAAATCATCCATCTGAAGATATATTTGTTGCAGTTGTTAATGAAAGCATACAAGGTTACCGCCAGCATGATTCAGACATACTGTTCCTAAAATGACGACAAGGGAAGTAGCTATATTAGGGTTGGGAAATTGTAAGCTACGTTGCATGGGCACGAATATTATAACACAGTACGGACACAGTGATGCATCACATATTTCGATGTTCTAGTGTGTGTTGGAGTATCCGTGTCATGTCCAGTTCATGTCAATAAAATCTTAGGAAGCTTGAACGTGTGGAAATTGTTGAAGTTCAAGGTAATAACCGCTTCGGTCAACAGGTCTTTGCCGCCTTGACATATTTCATTACGAATTCAACTAATGCACATTATGCTGTGGACCAAGTCTAGTCTTAAGCTTAAGGGTCTTTATAGATATTTTAATTCTATTCTACCCTAACTTAAATCAACAGGGAAGGTGAAGTGGGGATACCTGCCAAGAGCAATGACCTTTACACTTCTATTACATTTTAATGTACTTTATAGTCAACATGAAAAAAAATGTAGTTAGTCTAACATGTACAACTTACTACATATTGGTATTGATCCTAATGGTAAACTAATTTTTTCTGGGATTGTCAAAAATCTTTTTATCAATATTCTAACAATACCTATTTAAAATTAGCAACAGGTACCACTTTTTTTTTTTTGAATTGTGCATAAGTAGACAAGCACTTAAACTGATCTTGGAAAAGAAATCTTAATCAAATCTAATAATATTAAAACGTCTAAGGTATGCAATTTATTATTGACTTAATGTAATAGTTTGAAGTGATATGGTACCCCATGTTTAAGGTGTGTAGAGGATCTTGTATTACTAAGGACCGCGGTGAGGGCTCTGTATACTGTTGTTGGCCTTGCTCCTCCCAGTGTCCCTGCACTGCCAACGTCTTTGCCTTCTCCTTTTCAATGAGCTGTTCTCAAACCACGTCAGTCACAGTAAACCGAGTTTAAAATTGCATATGAAACAGTATCAAGACATTTTACATTCTTGTAGCAAAAAAATTACCAAAGGTTACCTTCTTCTCCAGATCCCTATTTTGGTCTATCAGAGCCGCCTCCTGTATGGATTTGCAAGGGTCAGATGACACAAATGATAAGCAATTTCTGATAATCAGTGTTCTAAAATTTGTTGTGCGGAGGAGGGGTGCCTAGGCGCCGAATATGTATCTCATGCAGTTTTTTTGTTTTGTTTTCTCTTTCTCCTACTCCCTTGTAACAACTTATATAGTATTTTTTAATTAATTTTGGTTCTATTTACTATTTCTTTCATATCTAAAAGTCTCGTCTTATCTATTACAGGGTTCAAACACTTCTACAAGACTGCAACAATGAAAACATTGGATCAAAGCTATCATTTTGTATGAACTTATAACTTCATTGTATTTTTTACTTTTGTATGAACATAAGATATGTCCAAAACATATTCATGATTCATCAAACATATCCAATACATAACATGACAAAACATAAAATATTCCAACTCCTAAGCATCAAATTCTTTCTCTTCGTAGTTTTCCAACACAAGCCGCACAAGGCGTCTGGACGCCAAACATGTCCGGACAAGGTCGCACAAAGACACAACCATATTATACCGCCGAATAGGGAGTTTTTGCTTCGGCCTAGAGGTGCTTAGTGCCTAGGTGGTCGAGTAGGCCGATTTTTAGAACATTGCTGATAATTATCATGTTCTTAAAAGGTTTTTCAAGATGCACAACACTGCAGCTAATAGCTAGCAGAACTTATTCTCAAGAACATGGGATTTTTTTTTTTTTTTTCAATTGGATAGGCCAACTTCAACGGAGAGGCCAACTTCAACTGATGTAGAGGTGGTTCTTCTGAAGCTTTGATTGAAAGCCCTTAAATCTGTCATTTTACAGTGTAATGTTTCTTTTTACACTCCCCTCAAACATTGTCCCAATAAAAAGTCACCCTTCAGTTGATCCGGGTAAGATGTGAAGGAATATCTTTTAAAGATTAGAATAATGTTGAGGTTCTTTTTATTGGCCAAGGCTAATTATATAGCATAAACCCTTCTTAATTTGCAGTCTTGGGGTAGTTTAGGAGGATTTCGGTGATTTTGAGTCAGTTGGTTTCGGTGGTTTTGGTATCAGTATCGGTATCGGTATTGACTGATACCGCAAAATTTGATATATAGAGGAAGAGAAACATAAGAGGCTATCCAATATGGGACTAAAAGAAGCATAAAAGACTCAAGTATAACATTGTAATGTACTGGGCAATTCTTTTAGCCCCGCATTCAGACCCACAATGGATCAACCAATGAATTGCCTAGAATATGAATATGTGAAGATAAATGTCATGGGAGGTGTGGGCTTAAAGCCATGAAAAGTGTCTAGATGCTATGGAATGTGTTCCAGAGACAACAAGAAGAGAACCGACAACTAGGGTTGTTCAATATGGAAGGTTAGCACTAGTATATGAAGGGGATTCTAGCTAATTTATTAGTGGAAAGCCCAAATTATTTGAAACCATAGAAAGTTATGAATTGCAGAAAGTAGTAATTGCAATGGTTGAAATCGACACTCCAACAGTAGCAGATGCCAGTGAGAGTTGATAAAAAGGACTGCTGTGGCTTGAGACTAGGGATGGCACATGAAAAAAAGCAAGGGAGAACTTGAGTTGTCAGAGGTCGAGATTGATCAATCAATTTCGGTGCTAGGTAAAGAGTAGGTTTGATTTCGACTAGCATGGAGGTCAGTCACTTTCAAAGGGCCCAAGGAAAATGTTTTTGATGACTGAAGGAGATAGGAGATGGCAGGTTGGAGGTATAGGTGAAGACGCCGAGGGTGAGCCTGCTCTATAGCACATCGTCGAGAAGGTGGAAAGATGGCCCATGATTTGGATGTTGGACTTGTAGTTTGGTCGGGGCGTGGTCATGATCAGGGGAGACATGAAGTCGACGTGTCATCAAAAACATTTTCCTTGGGCCCAGAATCGAGTCTCAAGGATAACCAGAGGATGCAGGAGGTGCTCAAGAAAATCGTGGATGGTTGAGTTGCTTCTCTTGGATGACTGAGATGGACAAAGGGTGACTAGATTTGCACTGGGGTGACCTAAAGATCAAGGACATGCTAGGGTAGGATTCATGCTTCCAGAGTCGGGGACATGGTGATTGCAAGGACAACGAAAGAGATGCCAGAGAGGATTTTAGAGAGGAAGGAAAATTCTAATAAGTGAGACGTATTCTACTTCTAGACTTGGATTCGAGGACGGACGGATTTGCAGGGTGATCACAAAGGTTATGGATTGTGCTTGTTATAGGAGAGATGTGGCAAAATCAGATAGTGATCATTTAGTGAATGTGGAGAGGGAACGAAGATGAACAAAATATGGATCATAGATCATGGAGAAGGAGGTGAAGAGAACAATGGAGGAAGACAATAAAATAATAATACTGATTTTCTGGGGTTTGGTGTAGTAGTAGGTTTTGGAGAAATAGAGAGAGGAAGATGAAGAGGCTGGTTGTCTCAACGTTGAGGAGGAAATGTTAAGGTAGAGATGTGTGAGGAAGGAAAGAAGAAGAACAAGAGGTGGTGAGAGATAGGCCTTGGATTTCTTAGATTTGGGAGAGGAAAACGATGAATGTTTACGTTTGGTAATTGCAGATGAAAGTTAGGGTTTTGGTGGTGTGAGATTTTATTTTGTTGGGGTGAGGGAGGAGGGGGGGTGATGATGATGTTTTATTTTGATAGAGGTTTGAGATATAGGGTTAGGATGAATCTAATTCTAATACCACTATTGAGACTACATTTTGGAATAAATGTTGGCCAATAATATATAGGAAGATCAAGATAGCAGACTAGTTACTCTAGCCAATGTGAGATTGAAGAAATATAAAGAAATAAACAACTATAGATTTTATGACATTATTACACTTTTGTTAACATTATCAACATCAGCTCCTTGAAACAAGATATTTTATATTAAAATGACGATAAATCATAATATGTTTAACTTGTTTTGGAGAAATGATACTATAAACATCAATTCACATATTTCCTTTATGTCACGAAGATCATTTGATCAACCAACACAATAAAAATAGGATGTGCAAGAGAAAACACATGCTACAAAAGAAACCTGAGGAAGTGACTTTTTGTGAAAACCCGAATTTGGGAAACATTAGGAAGAGTTAGGAGATATTGGCATAGGAGATCCCAATCCCTCTTATTTCCTTTTCTTTTCTTTTTCTCTCTATTTCTGCCTGTAAGGGCTCTTTGAGACTCGTGGATGGAGTTACAAAAGAAGTAGGGCTTTTGTGTGTAGGCTGCCAGAAACTGTACCCCCATATAACTATAAAAAACTGAATCTCGTTAAGTCTACTGACTGCTCAACTGCCAAGCATGTCACAGCTTTGAAAGCCTTATGGATACAGGTAGAAAAGATAGGGTTAAGATGTACATGGTCTGCAAATTACTCTGACCCTAAACTGCAAAATGAATCTGCTGCCAACAAGTCTACTGTAAAGTTGACTATGAAGGCAATTGATTTTCTCGTGATTCTTCTGTTGTTGTTAGTTTCCTGCAATTAATAGTTATCTGGTGTATTCGTGTAAATGTTTCCAACATTTTAATCATGTTGAGTTGGTTGTTAGTTGTCCTGGAAAATACAAATAGGAAGATCGATTTGCAGTAGGATACTAAGAGAAATTTCTTTTGCAACACCATGAACTAAGGCCATGAACTCGAGCAAGGCCCAACATATATCTACTTATTATTCCTCCAAGTAGCTCACTCTAGTAATGAACAATGATTTAGGTTGATCTTTGGTCATCAACAGATTATGCCCTATTCATATTGAAGTACCTCAAATTGAAGATGAGAATTGGGGTGCATATTAGAGCTTTTCTTGGATGCATATTGAAGTACGAAAATTTTCTCAAACTTCTTGAAAGTGACTCTTGGTGCTTGCATAAACTATCTAACCTTCTATAGGATGAGTAAATGAATAAGGAAGTTGCCCTTAAGTTGCAGATACTAACCATTGACCAAGAATCATCCATGTTCAGCATTGTGAATACTCAAATGATGATTTTATTTCCTTTATTACTTGAGTTTGTAATCAAACATTGATGACATAACAGGCTTTCTCCTTCCACCCAATTACTTCTTAAAGAGTATTGCAGAGCTACATGATCATCTCAAACTCTAAAACTAAAAATACTTTATAGGCAGTAACCATGCTTTTCTTCTACGTTTAACAATATTCGAACTCCTTGCCGTAGTGTCACCCTTAAGAACTCAGAATATCTTATTCCCAAGCAGATTAGCAGCCATGAAATTCATCAAATTACTTAAATAAGAATATTAAAAAAACCGATCTGTTTCATTGTGTGACACCATAGAGAAGTGCGCTTTCTTTCAAAATAAGGGCATGAATATTCACCAACAGAATATGAAGTATATCTTGTTTCTTCGTAATTAATTCTAAACATCGGAAAATGACCATCCTCATAATATATATAGTTAATACGTTATAAGGACAGAAGGATATGATATCAATAGTGTTCTACAATATATAGATATAAGAACAGATGTTGTATACGCTAAAAAGAATGCATCTGAGTTAGATTATGAGACTTGCCTTTCTCTCAAGGTCGGATATAGAATCAAGCAATAGTTGGTTCTGCATGAACATTAAGGTACTGTAAGAGATTGTCAAAAAATAAGTACTTCTGTGAAGCATTAATGACATAAAGATATTGTTCCTGGGAAGGAAACTAAATGTAGAATTGCTACTGGGTTGGAAGAGTGAGAACGTAGCTTTACCTTCCTTGATCTTGCATTCTTCAAAGCAAAGATATTGTTCCTGGGAAGGAAAATAAATGTAGAATTGCTACTGGTAGGGCATTATTCGGTTTTGGACCGAAAACCGATCCAAACCGAACAAGCGATTAGGTTCAGTTAGGAAAATAAATCACTCACTTCGGTTTTGGTTTTGGTTTCAGTTTCGGTCCAAAACCAAAAACCGAATAAGACTTATGCAATCATATAAATACCTTCAATTATGCATATTTGTGAATAAAAATGTGTACATTTTGGAAACACCAATTCTATGTATTTGTTTTGAAATCCAATTTTGGTAATTTAACAACTAGTCCAATTTTGGACGCAACTTTGAAAGACAATAAATATGTATATAAAATTATAATTTTTAATATAATTTAACCACAATCCTAATTTTGGGTCCGATCCATTAAACAATAAAAATAGTCCAACCGAACAAACCGAATAAGTTGAGTAAACCGAATCGATTATTAAGTTCGGTTCCGGTTTTGGCTATTTTGGTACGGTTTCGGGTTTGAATTTTTAGAATTTCGGTTATTCGGATTTGACTATTTTATTTATGTTCGGTTGAAACCGAATAAACCGAACGCTCCCCCATAGCTACTGGGTTGGAAGAGTGAGAATGTAGCTTTACCTTCCTTGATCTTGTATTCTTCAAAGCATGTTCAAGCTGCTGTTCCAGTTGTTGCAGTTCTTTCAGACTTAACATGTCAAGTTGTTCTCCCATGAGATGCCTGAAAAATAGTATGCCTATTAGCTCATCATATCCAAACATTTTTGATATGATACATGGGGATGGATGATTGATTGTTGGATTTCATTACCTCTGGCTAGTCTGTAGAGCTTCAACCTTAGCCTTGAGCCTACCATACTTATTATACCAGCTTTCCTGCATTGAGTCATTCTTCATGGACTTGATCGTAAAAAGAAATATTAAGTAACAGAAATACAGGAGTTTTTTTTTACCAGATTAGCTTTCTGCTCTTTGTGAAAGAGAGCCATAGGTTGCAAAATATTTTGATATGCACAGTGGATTGAAACAAATAGTTAATTGTCCAAATGTCGTGGTCGTCGTTTTGGTGATTGAAACTTTTTTTTTTGGTTAATTTGGTACCTAAGTTTTGTTAAAGAGTGTCTGAATTAGGTTCCGTTGGTACTTTTGGATAAAAATCGTTACAAATGGATATGTGATGTTCATGTGCCATTTGTCTTATTTAAGATTATTTTGTTAAGTTTTTGTTGTTGGACTATCATTCTCAGAAGAATATTGGTGTTTGAATAAATTCTACATAAACAAATAATTTTTGTCAAGTACAAAATGATGGCTCTACAATCACAGGACAAAAATAACTATAAAAAAAAAAGCACATGACCATCACACGTCTATTTTCATCCAAAAGTACCATCGCATGTTTATTTTCATCCAAAAGTACCAAGAGAATCTAGTTCAGACACTCTTTAAACCAAAATAAAAAATTAGATCAAATTAACAAAAAAAAAAGTTTAATCACCAAAACAACATTTCTTCGACAAATAATGAACTCTTGAAACAAATATTCTTAGCTTGTGAGAATGCTCATACCTGCGGTTCAGGGTCAGATATCATAACCGCTTTTTCTGCATAAGAATATCGCTCATAGCGTTCGAGGATGCCTTCCATTCTGTATAAAGGAAAGTATGATTATAACTAAAGTTTACTGCCATGATTAATTAAAAAAAAAAAAAAAATCATGCCAGTGAGTCATCATAATAGTATATTCATATGCCATCAGGAATGTTTTATTAAGCAACCAGATGAACTCGTATGACTAGCAACTGAGAAAACAGATAAGAGGCAAGCAATGCTTAATGATTAAACTTGAATAATTATACATGCAAAAACTTACTTCCAATTTTATATATATATATATATATATATTAGTCTGCCTTTATGTAAATAGGATTTTTAGTACATAGATTTAAGAACCTTCTGGCTGCAACCACAACTGCACAAGTTTCATGGTGGGAGAAACCAAAGGAGCATCATTTATGATGTAAATGAAAATCGATTCAAACAACTATAGTCGGCCCTTTGACGCTTCCGTGATAAATACTCACAAACTGGGAGAATTAAGATTTATTAAACAATTTAAATATTTATAATATATTTTTTTAAATTAATTTTTAAAGAGTTTTAAAGTGTAGTTTTTAAACAGTTTTAAATTTATATTTGTGTGGAAGGAAAGAGAGAGAATTAGTTTTTTTTGCCGGCTCAATTTTGATTGTTTATCTCCCTTCATTTGTTATGGACTTCTCCTCTCAGTAAAAAAAAAAAAAAAAAAAAAAAAAAAATCTTCATTAACAGTGTCAATCGAATTTCTTTTTGGATCTGCCCAAGCTTTAGCAGCTTGGTGATAATTTGATTGATATGCCCATTACAACTCCGAACAAGTGCATTCTTAGCCAGCATGAATCAAATGTTAAATTTGTAAGAGCATCATAGATGGTGCTCAAAACTTTATCTTGAGGTCCAACATTAAAAAAAAAGAAGAAGAAGAAGGCAAATATAAAATGGGTTAGCTTTGTATGAGAATAGCAGATAATGGTAAAATGAGCTTTGGTCCCAAAAATTGTGGTCAAAAGTTAATGTAAAATAATAATAATATAAATCTAGAATTGGGTTCCAATTTGGGACTTACAATTCTACAAAATGATTTTCTACTGTCTGAATCTAGAAATTCTCAGGCCCAACATATGGCTCCTGCAGACGGATTGGAACTGAGAATCTAGAAATTGAAACTTAGAATGATTCTTACTATTATACAAATTGAGCTCCTACATTCTGAATCTAGAAATTGGGATTGGGATGGGCTTACTAATGATGCTCTACTAAGTGTAAAAATTTATGTAGGCAAAGGCATGTAGATGGATTGATTATTGTTGCTTCTCCTAAATAATATACATAAGAGATTTTCTTGTTTATAATAGATAAATAATAGAAAAAAGGAAAGATAACTATGTACTCTTTACTCGGTCAAAAGGGAGATCTTATAGATAAGAGTTAATAGTCCATATTTATTATTTGTGTTATTTATCTAGTATAAATACGAGAATATCTCCCTAGGAGGGGAAAAAGAGAGAGAGAGAGAGAGAGAAGGAAAACATAAAAAAGAAGAAAGAAAGGAAAAACTTAAATAATAAGAAAAATAAAGCAAACGAAAAAGTAAACCAACCCCTAGCGCCAACACTCAATTCTCCTAATAACCTTTTGGCTCAGCATCCGATGGATCTCAAACTTATGGAACCCGACCATTCTAATAAATCTCAATTGAAAAGTGGAAGGCCTTGGATCCCAATTCCAATTTCTTTCACTTTTCCATAAAAAGAATGCACACTTGAAACTGGCGATGTGTATTGTTTTTCTAGCAATGAAACAAAAAAACCGTACAAATAGAGTAGTGGGGTGTGTACTTATAATTAATCACAGCAAAGTTGCTTTAATTTAGCATTTATCAGAAACTAGGTCAGAAGTTTTAGGTCATTAACTTAAGCAAGGTCACATGTTTTCTTTTAAGGTGGGCTTCTTGACATTTTAGATGATTTCTTTCATGTAAGGTACACCAGGTTGTATATTGGTGTATTTATCCTCTAAATTTTGACTTGTTGCAAGTTTTAGGGGACGTTTGGTATACAAACAAATTTCGGATAAATTTAGAATGGAAACCTATTATTATGCTTGTTTTATGGTTTAGGTTACGGAAATTTATTTTCGGAAATTGCGAATATTCGGTTAAACAAATTGTTCACGAAACATAAAAATCATATCGCTTAAAAATATGTGGATATTTTCTTCCCGGGTAAACAAAAAAATTTGTTGTATTTTTTCTCTACTCTTTTCCATTTTTTTAAGAATTTTTTTCCATTTTTCCTTTTTAAAGAATTTTTTGGCTTTTTGGTCTTTTACATTTTTTAGAATGTTTTTTTAATAATGATTTTTGTTTTGTTTTTTTCATTTTTTTTGGTGTTTTTTTTTTTGTTATTTTAGTTTTTATTATCTTTTTTTTTATTCTTTTCTCTTTTTTTGTCGAAAATATGTATATATTCATTGAACATGGGAATATAATTTTTCAGAAAATTTAATTTTGAAGAATGTAGAATTTCAGGCTACCAAATGTCCGCAAAAGATTAATGGGCAAACTACGACCAACTAAATTGTACAAAATAATAAACCCTTTTTCCAAATTAATCACGTTAGTTTTATAAATCATTTTCCTCTAGGTACGGGTCATTTACTTCCAAGCACATTAGCAAGTGTAGTTGACAAGAAAACTCTAGCAGAATGAAATATATTTGTGTGGTCTAACAAGAAAGATGGGAGTGCATGTGCATGTGCATGGAAATCTAATCAACTAATTTGATGAAGAAACATACACTGCTCCTTCACGCACTTGGGGGGACACTCAAAGCTTACACCTCGTATATTATTTTGAACTAAATTCTCCTTGGTTACATCAAATATATAAAGATATGTAAAAAACAAACCATGTGTTTCTTATAAAAATTTATTTTCAAAAATTACGAATACAAGGATGAACAATTTATCTATAAAATATGAGAATTATTTTCTTACAATAGGCAATTTTGGTTTATTTTGTACTCTTTATATATATTTGTAACGTACGTAAACAAATTGTTAAAAAAATTTAATATGAAATTTTTTTAAATATTAACACTTTAGAATCAAATTCAAGTAACCTATAAAAATATCTTCCATCTTAACCACTTGAGTTAGAATTGTTTAGTTGTAAATAAATCATATTAGTTAGTTAAATAGTTAGTTATTTTTAAAAAAATGATTAGTGGAATATTTACAAACAGTTTAGACGGCACAATTTTGAATCGTTTTCAAGCCTCTCATTATAAGAGTAGAGTTTTTTTTTTTCAAATTATTTTTTAATTTTTTAAAAGCAAAACTATTTTGTTGTTGTTTTGGCTGTTTATAATTTTTTATTTTTTTTTGAAATTATCGTATTGCCATATTGGTATCTATGCCTTTTAACTGGTTGCATGCTGACAAATTAAATAGTAAGTGAAACATGTAAGATTATATAAATCTAAACGCCCAATATGTCAAATTGTCAAAATGGGTGGTGCTAGGGAAATTTCTGCAGATTCTGGCCACTGCCTTATCGGAGATATCCCTATTTCTAAGCAAAAATCAAGATATACTAAGAAACATGTCTGTTATTTTTATTTACTTTTTTTTTTTAGAGCATGTCCTTTTTTTTTCTTCCATGATTTCTAATATACATAGACACCAGCCGCTTCTGCTAATATTAGGTGATCAGCAGTTGACATTCCATGAAGGAATGTAACCCTAAAAACAGTTTATATACCAAAAATAACAGTCGAGTTCATCGTCGTCTGAGAGAGAGAGAGAGAGAGAGAGAGGGAGAACTACTCATTATTTGATCATTATCATAAAAACTCTTCACACCATATACATAATCATAAATAAAACTGTATATAATCACAAAAATCAATGCACTCTAATCTAATCGACCATTTCCAGAATAATTATAAATAATTCTAATTAGGAGAGAAAGTTGTAGGTACCTGGAATCGGTGGAGTACTCGGAGACCTTCCCTTTCGTGGAGAAGATGATGAGCGCGACCTCCGCGTCGCACATGACGGAAATCTCGTTCGCCTTCTTGAGCAGTCCGGCCCTCCGCTTCGAGAAGGTCACCTGGCGATTGATGGTGTTCTCTATCCTCTTCAGCTGCACTCTCCCTCTCCCCATCTCTCTTTTGCTAAAAATAGAAAAGAAGGAAACACCGAAACCAATAAACAAGCTCACTTCTTTCTGTAAATGGTAATATAGGGAGAGCGCCGGGGGGGTCTTAGATCCGAAGCGATAGGCGGTTTTCCGAAACCACAGCTGTTTTGTGCAATGCGTTGTCGAATTTCCATTGGCTCGGCTCTACTTTGCCTGACGTGGCGGGACGTGAATGGCTAGAGGTTTGTGCAAGTGGCTGCTGCCTCGTTGTTTTTTAAAGAGCGTAATTTCCAACTCTACAGTACTAGAGTCTAATTTTGGGGTTTTGAGATATTTGTTTTTTTTCACATTTCTGTGATTTTTATTTTTGTCAAGGTCCGGCGATTATTATTTTTGGCAAGCCACGATCTTTATTTTTGGCAAGGACGGCGTAAGGACGAGGTAGTTGGAGGTGGTGTAAGGAGGGAATCTGCCCCTAGGGTTGCAAATATTTACGGAGCATGACATTGGAGCACACCTTGGCGTATAGGTGTGTATTGGACAGGCAAGTTCGAAATTCGCTCCGAATTCGACCAGATCAAACTCGATGGGTTGGCCACCAGACAACGGACCAGGTTGGATTTACTTTCCAGGTCCCCATGATGCTATCGAATATTTTAGAAGTCTGCATATGCATTCAAGATTGAGTTCAGACAAAAAATAAACTCAACACTTAAGAGATTATGGTGTCGATATTATTGAATTGGACTTTCAATCTCTTATTATGAACGATCATACTAGAGCTAAACAATGTAGCGATGAAGTCACGTCATAGTACTGGAATATGGAGAACGGGGGTATGACACTATAGTGCCACGCTCCGCGTTGGCACTATGTACAAGAGATATCAATTTTTTTTTTTTTTTGAATTCAAGAGAGAAATCGGTTTACTGTCTCAAGAAGAAGCCTTCATGAAGAGCTCCTTGTTGGGACACAAGACGACTGATCTAGGTGAGTGGGCAGAACTTTATTATCTGATTCTCTCACGCCTAATAAAGAATCTATTTTTATAACTGCATGTGCTAAGACGATAGTGTTCATAAGAAGAATGATAGAGTACGACCTTGCATGTTTAATAAGAGAACTCGTATTGCTTGTCTCAAGAACGAACCTTTGCCATGCTAAGTATAGAAAGAATATTGCATGCTAAGTATACACGGACATTGCTATTAAATGAACTACTGCCATGCTAATAGAGTAGAGTAAAAGAGTGCTTGAACATGTTCCTTCATCATATGCTAATCAAGAGTAGAACTACATACTTAGTTAAAAGAGATAAAGAACTGTTTGCATGCTTGCTAAATAGAGATTGATTACATGTGTTATTATCGCTGTAAAGATAGAACTGTATGAAATGCTTGTACTATTACAAAGATTTATAGAGAAAGAGATGGCGGCTTGTCCGCACAGAGAAAAAAGAGACTAATAGAGCATCCTAAGGTACAGTCCTTGCGATCTAGTGGGGTGTGCTATTAGAGATGTAAAGAACTATTGAACCCTGCTTGATCGACTTGTCTGCTTGTACTGTAGAGTTATCTAATTGTTCATCGACATCATACATCATAGAGTTTAATTGATAGAGTGCATCCATGCATTGGTCTCGCACAACTTGTGCACAAGGATAATCCCACGATCGGTTCCTGGGGCACTGGGAACCGTTCGCCCTAGGGGTGATCAGAGAGAACACCCTGAGGCAAAGAAGTCATCGTGATCAGGCAGGTGTTTATGTCCATTAGTTAGCCGGATCACGCGTCAAAGCAGCTAGTATGAGTGTATACTAGTGCAGTGTTGGGCCGTGATAACACAGCTACTAATCATGGGGAAGAACACTCATGGACCATCATATAGTTAGGTCGCATGCTAGGATTTAGCCTTCTTGCATACCTGTAAAACCCATAAGTTATATTAAAAACCCTTTTCTTTTTAGACCCAAAGCCCAATATCCAAACTCATACCCACTAGACTAAGTCAGAACCAACCCCCGTAATTCCTCCCCCACTCCCGGATCTGGAAACTACCTCCCCCTCACGTACTTATTCCCACTCCCAGAGAACTTTTTCTCAGAACCTCACATTTTCTTCCTCTTCTTCTTCTTCCTCCCTCCTTCTTCTCACCCCGACCGGCCATCCCCGCGCGAGCACCCCCTTCGGCCAGCAGCCGGCTGCGCATCCCGCGCGGTTCCGGCGACCCCCGAGCCGGCGCCAGCCGCGGCCCCGGCGCCCCTCTGCGGCCGCTCCGCTCCAGCACCACACACCCCTGCGCGGCCTCCCCGGCCGGCCAGCGCCCCGCGCGTCTCCCCGCGCGGCTTCTCCGCGTGTCCCGGCACTCCCCCGCGTCCGTCCCCGATCCCGTCTGTACCCGATTCCGAGTCCGAGGCCTCCCCTCGGTGCTCCTCCATCAACTTCCCGGTAGGTGCCACTATCAGAACGTACTGTTCCTTCCAAAACCATTCTCCTGTCCGACCGGGACTGACAGAATAAAGCCCTGTCAATCCCGGGATAGCTTGGAAATTGATAGGTTTAAAGTTAATTAAGTAGATTAATGTTAGTTTAGTTATTGGTTTGTTAATTAATTAACGATTTGATATAACGATCTTCAATACATATATTAGTTATATATATAATAAAAACCTTATTAAATATTACGTAGATTAGTAATTATTTTGTATATATTTCTAAAATAATTTTTTGTATTCAAAATATAATACGTTAGTATTTAAAATAAGTTTTCCAAAATATTATTCTCTTACAAATTGATTTGTAATATTACCAAAATAAAATTAAGTAATATTTTTCCCCTTAAGCCTAGTTTATTAGAAATAAATTGATTGCTAAAACAAATGATATTATTTTATTATAATCGTTATAAAATAACTAAGTACTTTCCTATTTTATCTTATTAGAAACAAAATGATTTTTTTAAAATATTAGTATAATATTTTAAATAAGTATATCTAAAACGTATTCATTAATTTTCGCGTATTCGCATCTTTATTTCTTTTTACCAAAGATTAGTGTTTAAACGAAACAAATATAAATAAATGCTATTTCTTTTAATAAAATAGAAAACCGTTTATTTACCTTATTAAAAACAGAAATACGATATTTACCTTAAAATAAAATGTAATATTTCTACGATAAAATAATAAATAAGTTTTATTATTAAAATTGTTTTTGTTTTACTAAATTGCTATTACAAATTATTATTAAAAAAAAAATCGATCGTTGGATTAAATCATTAACTTAGTTAACTAATCAAGTCAGATTAAAACCCTTTGATTTAATTCTAAAATCAGATTATTAATAAATGTAGGTTCCTGTAACTAAGGTTGAGACCGTCGCGACATCTTACTCGCGTCACCAACCAAATCCAGGCAAGTTTCATATAATTCAAACCTGTATTTTAGTTGTAATTAAATATGTTGCATGTCATATAGATATATTGTGACGACACTTGATTCACGGAACCGACTGATTGACTGATTGATTGACTTATTGACTCATGGACTCATTGACTCATTGATTATTGCCTTGGGAACTGGGGAGTAAAGTTAGCACCCGTGGTCAAAGCCCCCTTATTGCCTCATTGTGGATAGCTGAAGTCCAACCTCACTGGACTGACGCCGGACCGTGTTCACTAGAACACATATTGCCTCCAACCCCAACCGGCCACGGGACGCTACCTTTCTCAAAACACTTTTAGTGATTGTAGTTTGTCATCAATTGCTTCATCGACATTTACTGTTCTTGTCTCATATTTGTTTCATACAAAATATAAATATTGTTCAAAACTATTTTATTGCATCATTTTAATTATCATTTAAAATGCTGGAATTGGATATATGTTCTTGCTCCCTCCTGACTGGAGATTAACATTTTAGGTGATTACGATGACGACGAGGCGTATGACACATTTTATGGTCCGGACCAGAGTACTGAAGGTCTAGCTGAACCTAGCCAGTAGGCCGATGTTTAGTTGTTTCCCTTTAAATTCCAAGTTGTAATAATCAGGGTTGAAGTATTAACCCTGGACCATGTTTTGCTTGATAATTGCTTGTAAAAGAATTTCTCTTTCGGACTTAGCAATAAAATTGAATTTCCTTCATGTATTCTAGATGTCTGTGTGTTACTACGGATTGATACAGCTTACTGCCGCCGTCTCACAACGGTGCAGGCTGGGCATGATCCGACTGGACCCAGATTATTGGGATCGGGTCGTGACATGTTTTCAGTGGTGGCCCATGCAGGTCTAGTTTACAACCTTTGGTCTAGTCAACTTAGGCTAGCCAAACAAACCGACTTGCCTTTGACTTTAGGTTTAGTATGACTTTAGGAAAACAGACTCTAGAAACAATTAGAACACTTAGAATTCTTGAGAAAATTTCAATCTGTCACATCATAAGACCAAAATTCTTCTATCTATACATATATACAATTATTTTTGCTTGCTTATAGAACATAGGTTACCTTGCTTATGCTTGCTTCCTAAACCTTTCAAAAGATGGCACGAGGAAAGACAACCCGTTCCGGCCCAGCCGAAGAAGAGGCTTCGTCTTCTGAGCACACCCCAACTCAAGCTCAGTCCGACCCCTCTCCGTTGCAGCTCACAGATCGCCCCCATGCTGCAAGAGCTCCCCGCGCTGCCTACACTTCAGTAGTGCATGCAGCCCCACCCATTCCTCCCAGGACCACATCAATTCCAGCCGATGTGACTCCTCCTGTTGCACCACCTGTGCCAGTGGACCCCGCTGAACTCGTAGGCCTGCTACGAGGAGTTCTTGAAGCCCAGAGGGTCCAAGCTGAAGCAAATCGCGAGCAGACCGCGATTATGAAAGAGGGAATGGAGAACGCCCATAATGTAGCCATGGCAGCGCTAGGAACATCCCAGTCAGAACAGAAGCCTGCCAAGGTAAAGGTTGGAACTGTGGAAAATTTTAAGAAGTTGGACCCGCGTCCCTTCAAGGGGACCGAAGGCATCATCTACGCAGACGAGTGGCTAGATGATATGGAGCGACTCCTCAGCGTCGCTCGACTCCCAGACGACCTCATGGTTGAGGCCGTAGCACTCCAGCTGAGAGATTTGGCTAACATTTGGTACCGCAACGAGCCAAGATTTCGAGCTGGAGGGATTTCCTGGCGGCTATTCAAGAAGCAGTTCAAGCGGAAGTTCTTTCCAGAGGCTGCCCTCGAAGCTATGGGAGGACAGTTTCAAGATCTGAAGCAAGGAGACCGCACAATTGAAGAATATGCGGCTGAGTTCAACAGGCTTGGCAGGTTTGCAAGTCACCTGGTGGACAACCCTGTGGAACGTGCTAAGAAGTTCCGGCACGGACTACGTGAAGAGATCCGCACCTTAGTAGCTGCTAACGGTGCGAAGACTTATGACAAGATGTTGAAGGTGGCCCAAGATGTAGAGGCCAGTTCACCTGCCCGACCCAAGAGGGAGCATCCAGGGTCAAGCAACAACTATCAGGGCAACAACAAGAGGCACAGCAACAACAACAATAGGCCCTCCTATCCCCAGCAGTCCCAGCAACAACAGCCAGCAGCGGCCAACAAAGCGCCTCAGTACAACCAACAAAAGGCGGTCAATTGCGCCTACTGCAAAAGGCCAGGTCATACCGCAGAGATCTGCAGGAAGAAATTGGGACACTGCCTTGCTTGTGGATCTGCCACCCATCAAGTGAAGGACTGCCCCACAGCATTCAACAAAACTGGAGCTGGACAGCAGAGAGGTCCACTGCCTACCCAGCAGCAGCGCTACAACCAGCACAGAGTCGGGCAAGCTTTTGCCTTGGCTGTGGAAGAGCCAGAAGCTGAACCCGAGACAGAAGGAGATGTCATCGCAGGTTCCATTCTACTTCATTCGCACCCTGCCTTAGCATTATTTGATTCTGGAGCATCACACAGTTTTATATCTGCAAACTTTATTTCTGCACACCATCTAGTTACTGGCATAAGTAAGATGATTTGTAGAGTTATGACTGGCGGAGGACCAATACCCATTAGTGAGACTTGTAGCTGCCCAGTCACTATCTCAGAACATGAGTTTCAGACTCAGTTCCTAATAATGCCTCTGCCAAACTATGACGTAGTCTTGGGCATGGATTGGCTTAGTCAGCATCATGCTCTGATAGACTGTCGAGAAGGCTGCGTAACTCTAGACCCACCTGGAGGACCTAAACTCAAAGTGATTCGAGCACCTGAAGGCGTGGAGTGTGTGTCCTACACATCCATCACTGAAGAAACCGGACCCCCTCATCCTCTCATAGCAGAATTTATAGACGTCTTCCCAGACAATCTTCCAGGGCTACCCCCTGATCGAGATGTGGAATTCTCGATCGATCTTGTACCAGGCGCAGCACCAATCTCCCAACGCTGCTACCGAGTGAATCCCAAGGAGTCCAAGGAGATGAAAGACCAGATTGACGAGCTTCAGGCGCAAGGATTCATCAGGACCGGTGCCTCATCCTGGGGTGCACCAGTCTTGTTTGTACCCAAGAAGGATGGGACAGTCAGAATGTGCATAGACTACCGGGCATTGAACAACATCACTATCAAGAACAAGTACCCGCTGCCCCGGATCGACGACCTCTTCGACCAGCTGAGTGGAGCTAAGGTTTTCTCGAAGATAGACCTCAGATCGGGTTACCATCAAATCAAGGTGAGGAAGGAAGACATTCCAAAGACGGCATTCAACACCAAGTATGGACAATTTGAATTCTTGGTCATGCCCTTTGGTCTTACAAATGCCCCAGCAGTGTTCATGAATCTCATGAACAAGGTCTTCCACAAATACCTGGACCAGTTTGTCGTTGTCTTCATTGACGACATTCTGATCTATTCGAAGACCAAGGAAGAACACGAGCAGCATTTGAGGATAGTTTTGGAAACCCTCAGAAAGGAGAAGCTATATGGAAAACTGTCCAAGTGTGAATTCTTCTTAGACAAGGTGGACTTTCTCGGCCACGTTGTCACAGGAGAAGGCATATCAGTGGACCCCAAGAAGATAGCTGCCGTGGAGACATGGAATACCCCCAGTTCAGTTGCAGAGATCAGAAGCTTCTTGGGCTTAGCTGGATATTACAGGAAATTCGTGAAGGACTTTGCAAGGATTGCTGAGCCCATGACCAAGCTAACCAGGAAGAATGAAGAGTTCGTCTGGACCGAAGCGTGCCAGGCGTCATTTGAAGAGCTGAAGAGAAGGCTAACAACAGCACCGATCTTGTCGCTACCCTCAGGATCAGGAGGATTCTCAATTTATAGCGACGCGTCCGGCAAAGGATTAGGATGTGTGCTCCAGCAACATGGAAAGGTAATTGCTTATGCTTTCCGGCAATTACGGACTCATGAGAAGAACTACCCGACGTATGACCTGGAGCTAGCAGCAGTTATCTTCGCCTTGAAGCTGTGGAAGCACTACCTGTACGACGAAAGAGTAGAGATATACACGGACCACAAAAGTCTCAAGTATGTCTTTACACAGAAGGAGCTCAACATGCGTCAGAGACGATGGTTGGAGCTCATGAAGGACTTTGATATCAGCCTGCAGTACCATCCCGGAAAGGCTAATGTGGTCGCCGACGCACTTAGTCGATATCCGATGGCGATGTTCTTGACGACAGACCGGTACCTACTGGAGGACATGGAGAAGCTGGGACTAGAACTCGTATTGCCTGCAGAAGAAATGAAGAAGCTTGGACGGGAAGCAATAGTACCCGGCGCCGACTTCCCCATGATGCATTTGCAAGTGCAGTCTAGCTTGATGGACAAAATCAAGGAGACTCAATTCGAGGACAGAGCATTGTGCAAGCTCAGGGACCAGGTGTTAGCTGGCACACTGGAGGGATTCTCTATTTCAGACGGCGGAACACTGAGGAATGGCACCAGACTTTGTGTACCTGCTGGTGATTTGAGGGAACAGCTGATGCAGGAAGCTCATCACTCACAGTATTCCATCTACCCTGGAGCAAATAAGATGTACCGAGATATACGGGAGCACGTATGGTGGTATGGAATGAAGAAGGATGTCTCAAAATTCGTTGCCAGATGCTTGATCTGCCAGCAGGTGAAAGCAGATAGACAAAGACCAGCAGGACTTCTTCAGCCGCTGCCCATTCCAGAATGGAAATGGGAGCACATCACTATGGATTTTGTGTCAGGATTGCCTCGATCCCAAGGAGGGAAGAACGCTATTTGGGTGATCGTAGACAGATTGACTAAGTCTGCCCACTTCATTCCCTTCAAGGTTGGTTTATCCACCGAGAAGTTAGCTGCCCTATACATGAGGCAAATCGTCCGGATACATGGAGTTCCTGTGAGCATTGTATCAGACCGAGACAGCCGCTTTACTTCTCACTTCTGGAAGAGCTTGCAAGAGAGTCTGGGGACCCAACTGAAGTTCAGCACTGCATACACCCACAGACCGACGGACAGTCAGAGAGAACCATCCAGACGTTAGAGGATATGCTGAGATCTTGCGTCCTGGATTTTGGAGGGTCATGGGAGGACCACCTACACTTGGTAGAGTTTGCTTACAACAACAGCTACCAGGCCAGCATCGACATGACTCCTTTTGAGGCTCTGTATGGACGTCGTTGTCGCACTCCCTTGGCTTGGGACGACGTAGGAGAACGAGTCATGCTGGGACCTGAGATGATTACAGATGCGGCTGAAAAAGTCAAGGTGATCAGAGACAGACTTCGGGTGGCTCAAGATCGTCAGAAGCATTGGGCGGACAGCCGTCGCCGACTTGTGGAGTTCGAAGCAGGTGATAGTGTCTTCGTCAAGATCTCCCCCACCAGAGGAACTATCCGTTTTGGCAGAGCTGGGAAACTGAGTCCCAGGTATATCGGCCCATTCGAGATATTGAGCAGAGTTGGAGAGGTGGCGTACAGAGTGGCGTTACCACCTAATCTTGAAGGCGTGCACAACGTCTTCCATGTATCGCAGCTGAGGCGTTACATTCCGGACCCGAGCCACATCCTGGATCATTCAGAGTTGGAGATTGGACCAAGTCTTACAGTACCAGAGCAGCCAGTAAGGATCGTAGACCGTATGGAGAAGCAGTTGCGGAACATCGTGATTCCACTGGTCAAGGTTCAGTGGCTTCACCACTCCCCAGGCGAATCCACCTGGGAACGAGAGGCTGAGATGAGGCAGAAGTATCCTCATCTGTTTTAAGGTATGTTTACCCTTGTTTTCCCTTCAATTGTAGTTAATTTCGAGGACGAAATTCTTTAAGGAGGGAAGGTTGTAAAACCCATAAGTTATATTAAAAACCCTTTTCTTTTTAGACCCAAAGCCCAATATCCAAACCCATACCCACTAGACTAAGTCAGAACCAACCCCCGTAATTCCTCCCCCACTCCCGGATCTGGAAACTACCTCCCCCTCACGTACTTATTCCCACTCCCAGAGAACTTTTTCTCAGAACCTCACATTTTCTTCCTCTTCTTCTTCTTCCTCCCTCCTTCTTCTCACCCCGACCGGCCATCCCCGCGCGAGCACCCTCTTCGGCCAGCAGCCGGCTGCGCATCCCGCGCGGTTCTGGCGACCCCCGAGCCGGCGCCAGCCGCGGCCCCGGCGCCCCTCTGCGGCCGCTCCGCTCCAGCACCACACACCCCTGCGCGGCCTCCCCGGCCGGCCAGCGCCCCGCGCGCCTCCCCGCGCGGCTTCTCCGCGTGTCCCGGCACTCCCCCGCGTCCGTCCCCGATCCCGTCTGTACCCGATCCCGAGTCCGAGGCCTCCCCTCGGTGCTCCTCCATCAACTTCCCGGTAGGTGCCACTATCAGAACGTACTGTTCCTTCCAAAACCATTCTCCTGTCCGACCGGGACTGACAGAATAAAGCCCTGTCAATCCCGGGATAGCTTGGAAATTGATAGGTTTAAAGTTAATTAAGTAGATTAATGTTAGTTTAGTTATTGGTTTGTTAATTAATTAACGATTTGATATAACGATCTTCAATACATATATTAGTTATATATATAATAAAAACCTTATTAAATATTACGTAGATTAGTAATTATTTTGTATATATTTCTAAAATAATTTTTTGTATTCAAAATATAATACGTTAGTATTTAAAATAAGTTTTCCAAAATATTATTCTCTTACAAATTGATTTGTAATATTACCAAAATAAAATTAAGTAATATTTTTCCCCTTAAGCCTAGTTTATTAGAAATAAATTGATTGCTAAAACAAATGATATTATTTTATTATAATCGTTATAAAATAACTAAGTACTTTCCTATTTTATCTTATTAGAAACAAAATGATTTTTTTAAAATATTAGTATAATATTTTAAATAAGTATATCTAAAACGTATTCATTAATTTTCGCGTATTCGCATCTTTATTTCTTTTTACCAAAGATTAGTGTTTAAACGAAACAAATATAAATAAATGCTATTTCTTTTAATAAAATAGAAAACCGTTTATTTACCTTATTAAAAACAGAAATACGATATTTACCTTAAAATAAAATGTAATATTTCTACGATAAAATAATAAATAAGTTTTATTATAAAAATTGTTTTTGTTTTACTAAATTGCTATTACAAATTATTATTAAAAAAAAATCGATCGTTGGATTAAATCATTAACTTAGTTAACTAATCAAGTCAGATTAAAACCCTTTGATTTAATTCTAAAATCAGATTATTAATAAATGTAGGTTCCTGTAACTAAGGTTGAGACCGTCGCGACATCTTACTCGCGTCACCAACCAAATCCAGGCAAGTTTCATATAATTCAAACCTGTATTTTAGTTGTAATTAAATATGTTGCATGTCATATAGATATATTGTGACGACACTTGATTCACGGAAACGACTGATTGACTGATTGATTGACTTATTGACTCATGGACTCATTGACTCATTGATTATTGCCTTGGGAACTGGGGAGTAAAGTTAGCACCCATGGTCAAAGCCCCCTTATTGCCTCATTGTGGATAGTTGAAGTCCAACCTCACTGGACTGACGCCGGACCGTGTTCACTAGAACACATATTGCCTCCAACCCCAACCGGCCACGGGACGCTACCTTTCTCAAAAC
Source organism: Iris macrosiphon (assembly GCA_036927795.1). Classification (NCBI taxonomy): domain Eukaryota; kingdom Viridiplantae; phylum Streptophyta; class Magnoliopsida; order Asparagales; family Iridaceae; genus Iris; species Iris macrosiphon. The sequence continues at coordinate 64,537,202 of JAYESA010000018.1, read as the reverse complement.
ACTTTTAGTGATTGTAGTTTGTCATCAATTGCTTCATCGACATTTACTGTTCTTGTCTCATATTTGTTTCATACAAAATATAAATATTGTTCAAAACTATTTTATTGCATCCTTTTAATTATCATTTAAAATGCTGGAATTGGATATATGTTCTTGCTCCCTCCTGACTGGAGATTAACATTTTAGGTGATTACGGTGACGACGAGGCGTATGACACATTTTATGGTCCGGACCAGAGTACTGAAGGTCTAGCTGAACCTAGCCAGGAGGCCGATGTTTAGTTGTTTCCCTTTAAATTCCAAGTTGTAATAATCAGGGTTGAAGTATTAACCCTGGACCATGTTTTGCTTGATAATTGCTTGTAAAAGAATTTCTCTTTCGGACTTAGCAATAAAATTGAATTTCCTTCATGTATTCTAGATGTCTGTGTGTTACTACGGATTGATACAGCTTACTGCCGCCGTCATACAACGGTGCAGGCTGGGCATGATCCGACTGGACCCAGATTATTGGGATCGGGTCGTGACAATACCTAACTGTTTAATGCAGAGACTAACAAGAACTGGTACCTATATATGTTTATGCAAATTGTTGCTAACTTGTGTGTCTGTTGTAGGGATATATAACCGTTCGGCCATGGTAAGAATCACTGAATAAGTGATAAGTTAAATTCCTTATGTTCATTATCGTAAATGCTCATGAGATGTATCTGCTTTGCTTGAATATGCTGATGTATATTTAATATGAGATGATAGTTCACTAGATGTTGCTAATGTTCCTAGAATAAATGAATATGGCTCAAGATACATGATGCACACTTCACGATAGAGTACTTCCTACTATATGCTTGAATAAAATGAATATGAAATATGGCTTTTCAAAGATGTTTTCAAAGAAGTGTAATCTGACTCTGATCCTGTATAGCATGAAATGAACATAGGTAAAAGTAACAAGATCACTAGTAATGCAATATTTTATAACATGATTACTTAGTGTTAGTTTTAGAGAGTGTTACTTTTGTTCGTTGCTTTTATACTCACCAGTGCTTTCCCCAAAGTGCTGAACCCCACCAGTTATGTTCGCAGGTACTGGATTGTTCGAAGAAGCGATATCAGATCCTCATCCTCATGAGTCGGAGATCAGGAGTCGATGCCTTGAGATGTATCAAGATATTTTTGATATATTTTCTGTATAAAGGGATATAATGTATGAAACGATGTCATTGTAATCTGTATTGTTCTAGAGATGTAAGTTGATTGACAACCTTGTAATCATTTCAGATATCAATAAAGAGCTTATTTTCTTATACCATTGTGTTCATTACTTTTTTGCATATTGTGTCGCTGCTTCTTACTCTGAATAGCTTATGTTGTTATTATTCAAGCCTTGTCCTTGTGCAAGCGCAACTTAGGCTTGCATGACATCATGTCCACGCTAGGACGATCAGTTCCGTAAGGCCCAAAGCGAGAATAATCGTCCCTAGTGGGGATCGGGGCGTGACCGACACATCCAGCTACACACTTTAGAATACACTAGTTGCCCGCAATACGGTCACGACTGTCCCTAAACACGGGGGTATATACTACAATACAAGTCACGTATGGTCTCATAGAATATATTATGCCTCAATTAGTCAAACAAGAAGCAGCAATACAAAATATTTAGATAAAGAAGTAAGGCGTCTCCGACGTTCTATTAAAATGATCATAAAATTATCTATAGGAAATGGAGAGCTAGCACAATGTCAATAATACATGATCATAAGTCAGCTGTAGTATGAATATAAACAATCTTAAGGTAGAAACAAACTCCCAAAATAACATGCTAAATAAGTGTCTAACTGTTAAACATCCAAAAGAATTAAAATCATAACAGGTAAAGTGGAGAAGAAATCCACTCTGGATTCTCGACAACCATCCTACGGGTGAGCACCATCTAGAGGAAAGTACGTTGGATCCTCATGCTCCGTTACTAGTTCTGGCCAAACAAAACCAGAAGGGTCAATCTCCTAATAACAAGCATTACAAGAAAACATGAGTGAATGAATGAAATCCCAATCAATTGTAGTACATAGGCACTTCGTTGTAACTTAGGTCTATTTGTCACGACTCGTACCCGAAAATTGGGCATGAGTCGTGGGTACGTCCAGCCTATGCCGCAACATCGGCGGTATAACGTTGTCTAGGTTAAATAGATATATATCAATGATATCTAAACTGTCAACATGTCTCAACTCCAAACGGAGGACAATAAAAATATATATAATCAACTCACAATGTACTCAATCACAATAACTATAAAGAAGGTAAATGGCATGATAAAGATGAAAAAAAATATGAGAGACAAAATAATATATATCTCAAACAAGACAGAGTCTAAGAGTCTAGCTATCTGTCACACCCAAGATATCTCCACTCTCATTACCTTGGTGTACCTCAAGGTAATCTAGAAATAATACTAACTAATATTAACTAGTATATATATATATATATATATATATATACTAACTTACCAACTTATCAGTAAGCTGCTGCTTACTGCCGCTGCTGCTTTCTGCTTCAGTGACTGCTTCTGCTTCTGCTTCTGCTTTTGCTGCTGCTTCTGCTTTCTGCTGCTGCTTCTTGACTTCTGCTCTCTGCTGCTTTTCAGCTGCTTCTTCTCAGCTTCTCACTGCTTTTCTCTCACTACTTTCCATTATTTTTCTCTCACTGTTTTCATTGTTTTATTCACTATTTTCCATGGTTTCTTCTTCCCTCAAGCTCACACACACACACACACACACACACACACACACACACACATATATATATATAAACCACATACATATATATAAAATACTATATATATATATATATATATATATATATATATATATATATATATATATATATATATATATATATAACTATAATATCATAATACATATATATACATATTACTATACTAGAGATGCACATGAACTCATACTCTTCCATGATCACCAACACATCAACAAGAATTATAGATCATAAATATAAATAAATATATATATATATATATATATATATATATATATATATATATATATATATATATATATATTTCACATAATAATTATAATCATAATATTATAATATCTATAATCAATGCAATTGAATTAAATTACAAAGAACAAACACGTGAAGTGTATCGCACCCGTATCATACTATCTATGATACGCTTGTGATACGGCTCCACCACACAACCAATGTATTCCAATGGACATGAGCAAGTCTAAAATTATAATTATGAACAATACGAAGAGCTAACTACTCATCTACGTGTCCGTGTTAAAATATGACATGCTCAAACCTCCGTGTCGAAGAAAAACCCCCAAATCAACCCGTATCTCCAAATTATCGGGATACAGTCTACACGTATCCAATTGTGGACACGACACTAGCCACACACAATCGACACATGTCAATTTGGTCTAATTGACCTATTGACAAACACAAGATGTGTCAATCTCGAAATTCTTCCAAAATTGACACAAAATACCACATAACTTTTTTTATAGGCCTCCTATGAACCTAATTCAAATTCTTATGGGTAGCCTTAGCATATGGGATAGTTTCTAATGATTAAAATATAGATTTAGAGTCTAATTAGAGAAAAAAACTAAATTATACCTATTAGGAGATGGATTCCTAATGAAACCTCCAAATTGAGTGAAAAGAGCTTCAAACTTGTAGATCATTGCTCTTCCTTGTAGATTCTTGCTTCCTCCTTGTATATCCTTGCTTCCTCTTTGTTCTAATAGCCTCCAATGATGATTTGGAAAAAAAATTAGGTAGAATTTGATGTGGAAATGAAAAAATTTGGAAGAGAAAATTCTAGATCTAGATTTAAAATAAAAAATAAAGAGAGAAATTTTTTCCTCCATTTAATCTATGGCTGGCCCCTTTCTCCCTTGCTCAAGCTACTATGAAATATCTAAAATACCCCTTGGGGCTTCTCATGAAGGAATAATTAAGAAGAGAAGGTTCTAGTCTAATTGGTTTAACTTAATTAATCCTCCTCCTAATGATTGGGCTTCTTATTGGGCTCAATTTTAACTAGAATTAAATGTTGGTCCATGGATCTAATCTAAACTAGTTAGGTCCACTAACACAAGTCCAAAATAATAAAATAATATCTAACAATGAATTAATAATATAATAAATAAATATACAACATGCACAATATTTAATTAATTATAAAATAACCAAAATACCCTTTCTTAGAAAATATGGTAGTGACACTATCTCAACACAATAAAAGTCTCAACATAATACAACTCAAGTCTATAAGTCTGGAATAATCCAATACATAAATAAACTAGGTGCTGACTAAACAACTGCGGGTGGTGTCTCCTCTATATGGAGTGGCTCATCTGGAATCTCCGGGATATAATCGTCATCTACTCCTCGACCATAATGGGTAGGATAGAAGTCCTTAAAATCCTTTGAAAAATATTATCCAGTCAGGATTGAAGCGAAACACAAATACTAACAATAATTTTAATTATATTGATAAAGACTACAAAGCAGTGTAAGAAAATACATGATGAATAAAAATACTGGAATGTAAGGAGAACTAGATAGACATATAATCATCATATAGAACTAACTAGCAGTGAACAGATATATGTGAAAACTAGCAATGAATATACTGGAACAAAGAATAAAAATATTGTTTAAGTGCTGTGAAATATCAGTTTGCTATGTGATCGACTTGGGACTAGATCAGGCTTGTTATATATGATTGGCTATGATACATGTGAGGTCAGGCTAACCATCCGGTTAGCTATGATGCAAGTAATAGTCAGGATAATCATATATAATAGGCTATGAGGCATGTAAATGGTCAAGCTACACCCTACGTGATATGTGGGATGAGCTATGTTACATGTAAAGTGGGATATGATCACATAAATTGCTAATATTTTCCTGTCTCCAGCTAATATGATGGATCCAATCATGACTCCTCATGACAGGTATCTATGATACTAGCCCGTGTATCCATTGTGTCAAAATCTAGAATCATAGTAATGATAAAAAATAATAAAAACTGTCAGAGAATGTACTCGCCTGTGATCCTGAGCAATGAACTGTCAATAGAGAGTAAACTGGAGTCTAAGAGTCCTAGATATTAGAATATCAAAGTTAATTGGTGAACTGAAATGATAAACAGATTTAACTAGCTCTATGTTAGACTTCTAGGTCCAAACTAGGTCACTTGGTACCAACTAGGTTAATATCTAGGTTATAGCTCATAATTATTTAAATGTTAGTTTTCTAGGGTGATACTAGGTAGGTACTAGGTCATTCTAAGCTACATTAACTATTGTAGAGTATACTAGGTTATAAACACTATTATATATACATATATATTCTATACTTTAGTATCTAGGTGTTACCTTAATCCATATCACAATACCTAGCCCGTATCCTAGCATTACCCTTTACCTTGGGATACCCAACCCTTAGTATCAATACCTTGATACTAATTACCCCAAACTAACCTATACTTGATATTCTAATTAATACTCTAACCTTTATCTATGTATCTAATCCTCAACTATAACCATATATACATAATCACACATTATCCTTAAATATGACACCAACACATACATATAGCTATGTATATCTATAGATATATACACTCACATATATATAACTCATATATATATACACTCAAACACACCTGTGCAAACCTTAACACACTTGTGGGTCTACCACACACACACCCACACAGGTTGATGAGCAACCTGCAGACCTCACCCCAAGTGCACTGGATGCACAAATCACCCAGGTATCCGACCTGCAACACATCCCCTTCCTTGCTTCATCTGCAGTCACTCAACCACATTGCTCATACATGTATATGGTACCCCAATATTACATAGTGCACATAACTGCTACTTTAATCCTTTAGTCCCCCAACTGATACTTTAACTAGTTCCAATTATCTCAATTGCACACACAGGGATTTGCATACACTGCACTCATCAAGTATCACTGATACAACACTCTACTAATACCCTTAACTGACTACAGTGCTAACTTCAACTCGACTGCAATGCACATTGACACAGAACACACCCTCATCTACCTACTCTGCACCAGAATGTTATAACCCCCCTACTGCAGTGCACAAAATGTACTGCCAACATCATACCTAGCTGCAATAACAACTGTTGTGCTGCTTGCTCGAGCATGCCACTGCAATGTTACTATGCAGGTTGTTGCACTGTCTAGTGCAGCCCTCCCTGCTGCAATTCCTATTGTAATTCCCTCATATGTCCTCCCCCACTCACATGATTCATGCTAACCGTTAACATTCCCACTGATACTTAAGTGTTAAATGTATCAAGAGTGACCACCTTAAACATTACTTTGAAACTTTGTCCTGATGTGAAATCACTATACTACAGAGTACCATATGTACTATAACCACTTAACACCTACTCTAGCTACTGTCACTATAATTCCAGGTCCGTCCCCCTCTTAACTACTGATACCTCAAAGTATCAGTACCAAATTTCCTAGGTCTGATACTTCTATTTCCTCACTAATTACCTATACTCCATACTACAAACAGAGTACATTATCTACTAAAGTAAAGCCCCTCCCCTCAAATAGTTCATTGCTCGAGTCTCCTTGCACCTACTCTACACAGGTATTCCAAATCAACACCAATTCTTCCTGTACATCTATGGCATTTACAATACCCCTCACTAACACTCACATGAATAACAAACACACACACACACACTTAAGAGAATGACTGATACTAAGTTTTAATCCTGGACACAAAGCCCCCAAGCTCTCATACATGCCACACTCACTAGATGCCACAATCACAATCCACTCCTCTCAAGTAGGATCACCCCTACCCTCTGTACAGTGAACACAGTCACCTCTCCACAAAATACTTACATGTGCACAAACACACACTCGCACACTATCCCAGTGAATGCTAAACTGAACCACAGTGTACACCTGAGCACAGTGCACTTCTCGAGCACAGTCCATCCTTCTAACCCACTGTCAAAAACTCAAACACAAATATATGTGCATCCCAAATACTAACATATAGTCTAATGTATACTAACACACTTAGATTTATATATAATACAATCTAACACACTATATATATAGCATATACTTAGCATATTCAATCTACCTAATACAAGTGTCAAAATATCAAACACTTGATGAACAACTAATGATACACCACCAACTAAGGTATCAAAACTTACAATATCCAATCAATGTTATATATATATATATATATATATATATATATATATATATATATATATATATATATATATATTATCATGAAAAATAGGGGAAAAATATCCATAAACACCAAAATCCCAAATATGAACACAACTTCATAAAAAAAATACTATGGAAAATAATAGAGACTCATTCTCTCCCCTTGTGGGCATTCCTAAACCATGGGTGGGCTCCTAATGGTCCACAAAATAATGAAAACAGAATTTAAAAGAGAAATTTTAGAATTTTACCTCTTGGGAGATGGATTTTTAAAGCAAAGCCAAGAATTCTCTAGCCAAACTTCTTCTCCTCCAATGCTCCTTGAAGCCTAAGCTTCTAGGCTTCTTATATGAGGGAAATAAGAGAAATTTGGGATTAATTTTCTAAAATTTGGAAGAGGAATGAGGGGGTTTGGGAAGAACTCAATCTAGGGTTTTATGAACATTAAATGAAGCTTGAGGGAGGCTGCCTCCCTCCTTATAGGACGGCCAAATAAAAACCTAGGGTTGGCTAAGGCACAATGTCCCAAATGCCCTCTAGGATTTCATGAAGAGTTTTCCAATTAGTGGAATTTTCATCCCTAATGGAAACTTAATCAAATTTCTAATTTAATGAAGGGGATTGGCTAGTTGGGTCCCAAAAGTTGCTAGTCTGGTGTTGAGTCTAATGGTCACATCAAGTCTAGCCCACTAACCCATATTATTATTAATAATAATATATATAATATACACATTATGTAAACTATAAACAATATATATATATATATATAAATATTACAAATGATATAAATATCCTTATTCTAGAAATGTGGTAGTGACACTATTGCCTATCGTTAGACAGTAATCCAACCCTACACCAAAAAATGACAAGAGTTGAACTACTAGCCGAGATAGTCTACGTCTCCAAGGCTAATGGAGGAAATATATATATATATATATATATATATATATATATATATATATATATATATATATATATATATATATATATATATATATATATAATGGTGATACAAACTCTTGGCCCGAAGGCCTACAAACTCGGCCTATAGGCCACACTCCCAGCCCGAAGGCCCGCAAATGCACCGCACTTGCATCGCACCCGCACTTGGCCTACATCCAGCTGCCCTCACATTAATTTTTCTATAGGAAATTAAATGTGCTTCTCCTGTTACTCGAACCTTCAACCTCTTGGGGCGATATGCCTCACTCTAACCACTTGAGCTAGAGGTCCTTGGCTATATATATATATATATATATATATATATATATATATATATATATATATATATGTGTGTGTGTGTGTGTGTGTGTGTGTGTGTGTGTGTGTGTGTCATGCCCCAGTCCCAAAATATCGAGGGACTAGACACGTGGCAATGACCAGCAGCACACACCAATGGGCAAACCCAATTTAAGGGACCCATCAAGGTGTACTTAAGCTGTAATACAACAATAAGGGACTAATATACTAATCTCATCCACAGAAATGAATACATAAATATCAGAATCATAATGCAATATCAAGTCTCAATAAACATAACTCGGGGGACAACCCGATAATGAGTCTGGTACAATAGTCAAGAACAAAGATAACAACAGTATATACTGAGTATGGATAAGACATATACTCAGGAGAAATCCTCTGCTATCACCTCGTCCTCGGGGATCAGCTCAGTTCCAGTGCCTGCTTCTGCTCCTGTTCCTGCTCCTGCTCCTGCTAATGCTCCTGTCCCGTATACCTCGGGATAAATCTCGTCTGCTAATCCTGGGGACATAATCCGGATCCAGGTCCTCAGGGGACATAGCAAGGTACAAAATAACTCAAGCCAAAATAAATACAGTGCAGCAATAAATAAAATAATAGGGTAAACTATATAACCAGCTAAGTGATATGCAAGATGAGAGCATCACTAGAACTCAGGCTGAGACCACTACAAGCTCGGTGTCGGAGAGCCGGTAGCAGTGATATCATGTAGTTGTCTAGCTCGGAGAGAGACTACGACACCGTCATAATATAATCAACCTGTAGCCTGTGTGTCTCTCTCCACCCAATATAATCACACGTCTCATGTCCACGATGTCTCATGTCCATGTCACGCAAGATCATGACCTCTAACTGATGCAGTGAGTCATACTGATAGCTAAGCATAAAGTATATGTCATAAAATATGTAACCTATACAGAATCACCATGAATATCTCAGGAAGATTCTGTCTCATGAATGGTGTCAGGTGTCCTAGGTATGTCGTACTTGATAATGCAAGCACAAGAATGTATATGGTCTCGATATCCATGTCTAGGTGACGTTACAAAACTCCGCGAACGGTGTTGACACCCGAATATTATTCGGACGCTAAGTAATGTCACACGATCCTAGGTTAAGCAGAGATATTATAGTAAATAATCAAGAGAATAGTATTGTCACGACCCGCACCCAGTTTAGGGGCACGAGTGCGTGGGTACGTCCAGCCTACGCCGCAGCATCGGCGGTAGAACGCTGTCTAGGTATTGATACTATCTAACTAATGTCACGCAAATATCCAATCTCCATTAGGAGGCACGGATGACACAAATAGATGAACATATACTCAAATCACAGGATTACAGCACGATAAGATTTCGAAACAGAAATTAAAATTAAACACACCACAAGTCCACAAGGAATACTTAACTTAACAATATCCAAGAATCATCAAAATGCCGGAGACAAATCCGGTACCAAATAGACTGTTAAAAGAACTAACTATGAATAATAATGTCGTCTAGACCTTCCAGAATCACAGATAACTACCAAGTCTGCAGCTACTCACCATAAGTGTCGGACAGTGGTCCTCTAAGGCATAGTCTGGAAAAATGTTTCCAGTCAGGAAGGAGAGCACAATCTCAAATAACAGTTCCATTAATTGATAATGTCTATAATACAATAAAACATGTCATGCTAGTTACTGAGAAGACAGTGAAGTAATGTAATGACAGTTTAAGAGAGACAGGCAATAGCAATATGATACAGTCAGTGCATGTAAAAATGAAAGAACAAGGAACAGTATCATATACGGGTGATGTAGTATATGATCTAAAATAGAGAACTGTAACTATTCTAAGTGTTTGAAATAGTAGTTTCGAAATGTGATCGGCTTGGGAACATGTACGGTTGCTATAAGGCCTGGCTAATCATGGGTGAAGAGCATGATTAACACTTACAGTTTTTATACTACAATAAGAGGTTATGATCACATTTCTTACTAACTACTTCCCCGCCCCCAACTAGTACTGTGGATCCAACCATGACACGTCACGATACACGAGCAAGTAAAGTCTATCATGTACGGTTTCTAAATATACATGTCGTGTACAATGTCAATACGATAATTAAGGTAACATCTCATGACTGCAGATCCAAGCTATACTAGTCCGTGTATCACAGTGTCAAAGATTCAGTTGTAACATTTCAAGATCATTGAACTTATAGCAATTATCAAGAATTGGAAATTATCAGAGAATGTACTTGCCTTTGGTCCTTAGCTGGTAATTATGGATGTCCTGTTCCAGAGTATCCCTGGTAACCCAACAGTCCTATAACACATCACAATATGACATTTGTATCAGAAGCTATCCTAACATACAATAGAAATACACGGGCCTCAGGCCATGCCAGGCAGGGCACTAGTCAACTAAGGTCATCTAGTAGGACTACATATTTAAATAACATCTTATTAATTAATTACATATAATATCCCTCAATACAATTATAGATATATGTATAAATATATATACTTTAAAATAAGGATCCTTGTATGTATATATAAACATAAAAATTTGTACTTACAATATTTTATACATGCACCCAATTTAGATGTATTTACAACATATACACATATATATATATATATCAAAATAATTATACACCTAAAATATATGCATTTATACTAGTTAAATTTAATACCACACTTATATACATTAATTAAATATATATACATATACATATCTATTAGATTATGGATACATTAACATACACATATTTATACCAAAAGTATTAATTTGAATTCATACTTTTCCAAAATACATACATCTATATGTTTGTACATATGCCAAAATAGTACGTATTTTATGTGCAATTAGAGAAATGATACTATATTTATACAATTAATATTAATAAATATATAGATATTCATATATTAAAATACATACGTTACCAATCAATTTTATATTGAAAATATGCTAATATATATATATATATAATACATGTATACATATATACCAATTTTATATAAAAAAACATAATTTAATATGTATATGCACGTATACATCTACACACACATATACGTATATATATTAATTACTTACATACATACATACATGCATTACATATCTACAATATTTAAGTATACAATACATTTATACTCTAATACAAAATATATACTATACACTATGTAATTTAAATATTAATAAAATAAATGCTATTCATTTTCATGTATTTAAAATATTAATTTGATACATATTTTTATATGAGAATACAGTACAATATTCAATTTAAATTAAATGCATATACTAAATTTCACATTAATTAAAATATATAACAAATATATATATATACATTAGATATATATATATATATATATATTTACATATATACATATATACACTATACTATACATTAATAATAAAATAAATAATATACGTATACCTATTTTAAATACATACAATATATATTAAACATATAATTACTAAGCACGTACATGTATACATTAATTTAGAATTACAGTTACATATAAAATTTACATGCTAATATATATATATATATAAAGATATATATATATAAAGATATATATATATATATATATATATAAAGATATATATATATATATATATAAAAAGAGAGAGAGAAGAGGATTACTGTGGCTTGCCGGAGTTCAGGGGGCCGCCGGGTTGCTGCCAGGGTACAGCGAGAGGAAGGAGGAGATGGAAGAGGGGGTTGCCGGAGGGAGTGCCGGCGCCGGAGGTCGGGTCTGGAGGAGCAGCCGCTGTCTGCAGCGGGCTCGGCCGGGTTCAGTCCGCCGGAGCAGTCGCTGGATCCTGCAGGCGGGGAGACGGGCCGCCGGACGCACGGCCAGGCCGGAGGAGGGAAGCCGGGCACAGAGGACCGGTACAGCGCCGCCGAGGAATGGCTCGGCCGGAGCGTGCAGGCTCGGTTGCGGGGGGCTCGGCCGCCCGGACGCACACAGCAGCGCCGCCGGTGAACAGTGCCGGGGGGAAATGCACAGTAACTCCAAGTTTCCCCCCCTTTCCTAATATTTGAATCCAAATGAAGATTTTAAGAAGAAGGAGAAAGAAAGAAGGAGAAGAAGAAAGGAAAGAGAAAAAGAAGGGAAGAAGAAAAGAAGGAGGAGTTTTCCAACGTTGGAAGAGAGGGGGCTTGGGGAATATTTTGGAGGCTTGTGAGGGTGGGGTTTTCTAGGTAGCATAGGGATTAGGGTTTGAGGGTGACAAGATATTAAATAGGAGAGAGGGTGTTATGATGGAGGGTGAGGATGCACTCCATTAATTGAGTGGTCCAGATTGAACATGAGGAAATTATTCATGGGGATGAGGGTGAGATTAATTAATTAAAATATTGGATTCCCTCATTGATTAAATAATTAGGTGTTGGCACCTACAATTAAATAATTGCAACTTAGCCCCTTAAATTCGGGAAATTGCACAAACACAAAAATGACGAAAATTGGGCGGGCGATTTGGGGTCCGATATTTTGTAGGGTCAGGGGCACTGTAAGATGGGTATGGGCTGAATTTGCAGGGCACTGGAATTAAATTGGGATTTTAAATCAAATAATTTAGTATCCTCAATTTAAATAGAAATAAATACAAGTTGTGTTCAACAATTAATTAGGAGTACTTGGGGTCAAAATCAGATCAAGTCATCAATACCAATATTGAAGGAGACTCAGAACAGAATATTACCCTAATTTGGGTCGCACGAAAAATAGGTCAAGATGGCCTCCAATTTTCGATTGGAACGCACAACGATACAAAAGAGGAAATAAAATAACGCCCGCGACGATTTTTGTGCGGCCAGAAACAATGTACAGGAAGCATAATTATGAGTTGCGAAAATAGCAGAATTGAAGGCGGACATGTCTAGGGCAAGATGGTAAAATTTGTTGGAAGACAAAAGTCTCGATAGTGCTCCAAATATCGAAGCAAAGGCAATGCGCAAAATATTAAATAAAATACAGTAATTAATTACAATCTCCAATTATTAAATTCTAAATAAAATAATAAAATCCAGAATTCTATAATTCGGACAGGGGTTCGTCTACTGGGCTTCTAGGTCTAGTCTGCTAGCTAAAATAAAATAATAACACTGCATATAATTATATATTTAATTACACATCACACATAATAATTATTTAAATCAATGAACTATTATGCAATTAATTAATTATAAATAACATAATGTTAAATATTGTAAAAATTCAAAAATACCCCTGTTTTCAGAATGTGGTAGTGACAAGTATAAACAATTGCTGCAAGTATGGCAAGGTACAGTTGCCTGGGGTTCTGACTCCAACTGTTGCTCTAGTATCAGCGGAATATGCAGGTACTCCTCCAGTTGCTGAAATAAATGTTACCATCAGGTTCAGAAGACATCAAATAGCTAGAATTGCATGTCCTTGAGTCCAATTTGGACACAGGGACAAAAGTGACAGTTTCTGGTCAAAGCGGGGTCCACATGTGGCCCACTTCACACCGAGAAACATGCCAGAGACAATGTTCTCCAAATTCGTCAAACTTAGTGTTCACAAGTCCAGAATGATGATACGAACCCAACGGAACGTCCAGAACTCGATTCCGATGAGCCGATCACAAAATTGCCCGTCAAGTGGAGTCGTGGGGCCCACGATACTCGATTTTGTCAACGTTCTCAGAATCGAACTAAACTTGGGTCACAGGACCAGCGTATTGCTACGAGTCCGATGGCGTAAGTTTTATTTCGATACGACGTGCGTATACGAAGTTACAACGAGTTCCAGAACAAGGCCGATACGGGGTGTTGTCGACGGATACGCATTGATTCCGGTGTGCACGCACATCCAAATCAACTTTCGTGGATTCTCACACGTCCGTATTAACGGCGCGCACCTTTCGGTGAAGTCCGTACATGACCAATTCGTCCCGTTTAGCAGGGCGCACCCAGTTTCGGGGAAAAATAGGGTAATTATTTTCCTGATTTTGGGTCGCATTTTACGATCTCCACAGGACGCGACACGCCGAGCAAATTGCACGGGTATAGAGAGGGTCATGTAGTCTACGTGTCACAGCAGACGAAACGGGAAACGGGGCAGCAAGGAGAGAGAAACGATCACTTGAACAGGGCTCCGCAAAAGACGAAAAACATAGGATTCCGCGAGGCGGCTAGGGCTAGGGTTTCTCGCCGGTGACTTCGCCTAAGCTGGAGGCGGCCGAAGGAGCTCTGCTGAGGCGGCGCTGGTGGTGGTCGGGACTGCTACGGGCTCTGGTGGCCGGGTGCAGCGGGTCGGGGAGGCTCGGGAAGCGGTTCGATGGATCGTCGGTGGGAGGTGGCGGACACGGGAAGAGCAGCGGCTGCTCGGCGCTGATGGCTGGAGGCGGCGCTGGCTCTGCTGCGGGTCATCACGACGGAGGAAGCGCCGAGGAGAGAGGTGGTGGTGGTAGAATGGGTTGCCGGGAAAGATAGGGGTAGTCGGAGGAAGTCGGGGACGACAGTGGCGATGGGTGGTGGTGGAAGAGGAAAGATGGCGGTGGTGGCGGTGGTTCGAGAGGGTTTATATCGGCCGGAGTGGGAGGTCGTCGGTCGGCCGTTCTGGCGGAGGGGAGGCGGAGCGGCTGGGGGAGGCGAAGCGGCGGCCGGCGGTTACGGGCAGAGCTGAATCGTCAGAGTCGGGGGTTAGGGATTCAGTGGTTAGGGTTAACGGGTCTTAATGGGCCGGGTTTAGGATCTGAATCCGACCCATTCCGATAGAGTATGGGTCGGGTTCGGGTTAACGGGTTCTGGGTTGGGATCAAACCCGACCTGACCCGCTAGGTTTTTAAATTATGGTCTGAGTCAGGGTTCGGTCCGGTTTAGGTCAGAAATAAACCGAATTTATTTTGGTTTATTTAGGTTTATTAAATAACTTAGTTTTTAGGTCTTTAAAAATGATTCTGGGGTTCAATAAATTTCAGAAAAATTACCCTATGTCTAATATTTTATTTTATACCAAAAATATTATTTTCATAATATTTTAATATTTAATAAAAACGTTTAAATTTATTTAATTCCAAAATACCTTGATTTTAATTAGTGAAAAATCACAAAAAATTCCAGAAAAATTCTGGAAATTAATTTTTTTAATTATAAAAAAATCTGAGGGTTTATAATATATATATATATATATATATTTTGAAACATGTAACTGTGTTACAACTCCTGGCCCGAAGGCCACACTCCCAGCCCAAAGGCCTGCACCTACACCGTACTTGCATTGCACCGCACCACATCGCACTCGCACTCGGCCTGCATTCCTGCTACCCTCACATTAATTTTTTCACATAAAATTAAATATGCCTCACTCTAACTACTTGCTACTTGAGCTAGAGGTCCTTGGATATATATATATATATATATATATATATATATATATATATATATATATATATATATATATATATATATATATATATATATATATATATATGCATAATAATTTAATAGAATAATTAATCAATTCATACAGCTTGATAGATTAATAGTTGGGTTATCCAAAAAATGTAATATAGGGATCCGCATATCGGGCGATGTCGAAGCTGGTCATTGACACATAGTATGGTCTTGCATATTTTAGGACTGGGTTTGACATGGTTTTGTG
The DNA here is from genome assembly GCA_036927795.1 of Iris macrosiphon. Classification (NCBI taxonomy): domain Eukaryota; kingdom Viridiplantae; phylum Streptophyta; class Magnoliopsida; order Asparagales; family Iridaceae; genus Iris; species Iris macrosiphon. Next base: position 64,521,029 of record JAYESA010000018.1, on the reverse strand, counting down.
GTAGCCCATGCGTATCAAATCTTCGCAAAGTGTGCAAAGTTATGGTAGTACCTAGGATGGTCGTATTAATGCCGGCCTGCAAATAATTGAGAAATAAATGGTTTAAAGATATAGCCACAACTAGGACTATAGGCTTCTCTAGGATCTTTCCATCTGATCATTTATGTTTCATTCTCTTTTATGTGCCTTGACTAAACAACCGCGTAGTGTTTGTAAAACCCCATATTTTTATATTATATTTAATTAATTAATTATTTAATTTATCTATATTATTTCATAGTTAATTAGAAAATATATATTATTGATTTAATTACCTAGATAATTACTCATTTAGAATTATTGCACAAAGTTCTATTATTTTATTTTAGGAATATTTGAAGAAGAGGGATAGAATTTTAGAATTTAATTTTGGGGTACTAATGTATTTTTTGGATTTTTTATACCTCAAATATATACGAAAATAATATATAGTTATTAAATAATAGTAATAATAATCTTAATAATAATAATAATAATAATAATAATAATAATAAATAATAATAGTTATAAGAATAATAATAATAATAATAGTAGTAGTAATTATATTAATAGTGTTAATAAAAAGAAAAAGAAAAAGAAAAAGAAAAAGAAAAAGAAAAAGAAAAACAAATCAATTAAAATCCTTAATCTAAAAACCCTTAATCTAATAATCCTAATAACCACTAAACTCCCTTAACAACTAACCCAGCTAACCTAATCTATTCCCCCCCCCCCCGCGGCTAACGCCCCCCGCGCGGCCCAGATTCTCCCCCCCCCCCTCTCTCTCTCTCTCTCTATATATATATATATATATATATATATATATATATATATATATATATATATATATATATATATATATATATAATGGCTTATAAACCATAAACCCTAAACCTAGTTCCCATCTCCACCCCGACGTCGACCCGCCGCCCGTCGGAGCAGCCGCGCACCTCCTGGACCCGTCGACCGGCCGCACAACCCCGAGATCTCCGCACAGATTTAGACAGCGACGAACCTCCCTTCACGCGCTGATTTTTGCCTCCTCGCTCAACCGAATTCGGATTCGTCTTCGCCGGTATGATTATCACTTATCCCTCTCTAAATTCCGTAAATTAGTTTGATTCGTTCAGCGTTAATAACTAGGTAAAAATCGACGCCAACTTTAGGAAAAACCATATTTTAAAACCACTGAAAACTGCCCCATCGACCTATGTTCCGAGGCCGATATCTCACAACGTAGATATCCAAATCGAGATCTACCTTTTTCTGTGTGAAGTCCATATAACCGAGATCAAACCCTGTTAATTACTTTATTTTAAATCATATTAAATACAGAAATAAATTAGGTTGAAAACCTATAAAAACCTGTTTTTAAAATGATAAAATTTATGATACGGAGCGCGCCCCGCCAAACGGGACCTTCCCGTCGGATACCAATTGTACCAAAAGATGCGCATGGTATGTCCTGACGTGTGGGCTTTCGCAGAAACAGATTTGGGCGTGTGTGCGCGTCGAAATCAACCCGTATCGGCAAAAAGTTCCCGTATTGCGACTTTTGTAAAATATCGCACTATTTAGTGTACGCTCATCAGAATGCGACAAAACTTACGCCATTAGATTCGTGGTATCACGCTGGACCTGTGATCCAAGTTTCACACGATTCTAAGACAGTTGACCAAGCCGCCTATTTGTGGGCCCTACGGTTGACTTTTTGGGTGAATTTGTGTTCGGCTCACCGGAATCCAAAATTGGACGTACCGTTGAGTTTATATTGACGTTTAGAAAATTTTAACCTATAATTTGTCTCTTTTAGAGACCTTTACCCCTGGCATGCTTTTCGGTGCAAAGTGGCCTACATGTGGAGCCCGCTTTGACCCAAAATTATCGTTTTGCCCCTGTGTCCAAATTGGACGAAAGGGTAGTATTTTTTAGCTATCTCGCTTATTCTGGAAATATTGGTGATATTTATTTTAGCATCCGGAGATATTTATTCGGAGGCCATAGTTTCTGATCCTGTGTGCTTGACTCCTGGATGTTACACCTTGCAGCTTTCTTGCCAGGCAAGTATACCTTGCCAAATTGTTTACAGTAGTTTGTATGCTTATTATATTTTATATATTTATTGCATGTATTTTTTTTAGTCATTACTATATATTATATATGTTGACACACACACTTGACACCTAGTATCATGAGAGAGGAGGACAATCAATAGGCGTATGGGCTATAACCACTCTGGTAAATCGTAGTTGTAAAACCCCTAATTTTAAAAACCATATTAAGTATTTATTTGATTATTTAATTTATTTATAGTATTTATTAGTTAATTAGAAGATATATAATTTATTAAATTTTTATTTCTAGGTAATTATGCATTTAGAGATTTATGGAGCAACTATTATTTTACCTTAATTTATTTTATGTAGGAGACCTTGTGGACGGTTGATAGATTTTTTGTATGTACTAATATAATTTTCTAAAATTATATATATATATATATATGTATATATATATATATATATATATATATATATATATATATATATATATATATATATATATATATATATATATATATAAGTAATTGTATAAAAAAAAGAAAAGAATTGAAAAATGAATAATAATAATAATATAATAATAATAATAATCACTAAGCTAACCCTTATATCTAAAATCCTTAACTAAATTCCTAAACCCCCCTAAGTGAAACCCCAGGCACCCAGCCCGCTACACCCGCGGCCAAGTTCCCCCCCGAGCCCTGTAGCATCCGCGAGCGCCCCCTCCTCCTCTATATATATGTATATATTATAACTTATTCCAAACCCTAACCCCAGCTCTAATCTCTTCCCCACAACCCTACGCCGACCTCCAGCCCAGACCGCCGCCGCCGGAGACCACGCCGCCGTCTGCATCCCCCCCCCCCCCGCGCGAGCACCGCGACATAATCGCTGCAGCGTACCCCCGTTCAGGCCCTGATTTCCGTTCCATCGCTCGACCAAATTCGACCCCGTCTTTTCCGGTATGTTCACGACCTATCCCTCTTCTAATGCTGTGTATTGGTTTCCTTCGATCAGTGCGTAACCCTAGGTGAAAACCGAGACCAAGTTGGAGAAAAACGATAACTTTTATTCTCAGCAAAACTGTTGTAACCATCAATGTTTACGGACTAGTATCTCCCACCACAGAGATCCAAACGTAGATTTTCTTCTTGCTATGTGATGACCACCTAACCTAGATTATTTTTTGTTAATTACAATATTTTAATTGATGCTGTATACAGAATTAAATTGGGTTAAAAATTATGAAAAATCTGTTTTTGAAACCTTCAAAAATTATGATACGGAGCACGTCCTACCAAACGGGACCGTCCCGTCGTGTACCAAGTGCACCAAAAGCCGCGCATAGTATACCCAGACATGTAGGCTTTCGCGGACACTGATTTGGACGCGTATGCGCGTCGAAATCAACCCGTATCCACAAAAATTCTCCGTATCATGACTTTTGCAAAACCCCGCACCATTTAGTGTACGCTCATCAGAATGCGATAAAACTTACGCTGTTGGACTCGTGGTATCGCGCTGGTCCTGTGACCCAAGTTTCACGCAATTCTGAGATAGTTGACCAAGCCGTCTATTTGCGGGCTCTACGGTTGACTTTTGGGCAAAATTGTGTTCGGCTCACCGGAATCCAAGATTGGACATACCATTGAGTTCGTCATGACATTTAAAATTTTTTTGACCTATAATTTGTCCCATTTAGAGACCTTTACCCCTGGCATATTTTTTGGTGCAAAGTGGCCCACATATGGACCCCGCTTTGACCCAAAATTATCGTTTTGCTCCTGTGTCCAAATTGGACAAAAGGGTAGTATTTTTTTAGCTATATCGCTAATTCTGGAAATGTTGGTGGTGTTTATTTCAGCATCCGGAGACATTTATTCGGAGGCCTTGTTTTCTGATTCCGTGTCCTTGACATCTGGACTCTTACTCTATACAGATTGCTTGCCAGGCAAATATACCCTGCCATTGTACTGTAATTTATATTTTATATGATGCATGCATTTATTTCTGTCTAGTTATTTCATTTATTTTAACTACTATATAAACTGCGCGTCCAAGGAAACTTGGGTACAACGACGGTGACGTCTTATTCTGTTTTTATTATGTATATGCATTTGGACCTACTTTATGAGACCACCCCATTATCATGAGGCATTTATGTTTCATTGGCCATGACACTATTATTACTGTGAGTCACATGTAGGACACGGACCTGCATACTCGGTTGGCTACTGGTACGTATAGGTCGTACGACGGATAGGGATAACTGTTGATAGAAACTTTGCATGCTAGTAGACCTGACAGTTATTTAGAGGTATCATTGTGTCATGGATGTGACATGCTTACAGCATGGGGTGGGGAGAACAACAAGTAAGGCATTTGGACTCCTTTGCACTTTTCTTGTATAACCCGTACGCTCCGCCGGAGATGCGCGGTCATGATGACCACTATATATTATATATTATCAGGCGGCCTCTGCCGTTCAAAAGACGATATGCTTTGTAGGCCCCTGAATCTCCAAGAGAATCATGCCAATCCCATTTTAGCCAGATAGCCCACTTGTTGGAAAGTTGTTCTCAAACTGCATTCACATAGATGGTTAGGCGACCCATTGGATGTTTATTTTTAGTACTTTATTGGCATGTTTATATGTATCTTGTTATGTCTCTCTGAGGACCTGGTCCCTTTCCAGATATAGATGGGCAGGAGTATCCACAGGAGTACGGACCCAGACCTGACGCTTCTTATCAGACTGAGGAGGTCTTACCTTCGGAGTATCTTTGATTCATTGTAGCTGTTAGAGATTTTAGTTGCTATTTCTTTTATAGACATTTATCTTATCTTAGAGTTTGATCTCTTCTGTCATTTAGTAGTTTTTAGTATAGTCGATTTGCAGTAGATTTATTTTTATCCGACTATCATACTTTGATACTTCATCTTTGAGATTCAGTTATTTATTTTCTATTTATTTCTTTATTGTGCTGTGGATGAGATTTAGATTGCGTGTGACTTATTGACAGTATATTACCACTGGTGGATTTGATATTCATGTACAGCATATGTGTGTGTATAGTTTCCATATATTGGAGTTCGTATACATACGGCTGGCATGTTACGTATTCCTAGTCCTACATATTTTAGGACTGGAGCGTGACATATTTTTAGTGGTGGCCCATGCAGGTCGAGAATATATTGTCTCGGTTACGTTACTGTACTGAACAAGCCTGTGTATAGGAATAGAGTATAGGATCTCATCCACGCTTGACTAAAACTCATCCTTCCTTTCAACCTCCTAAATGCTTGCATCCTGTTTGATTTTCTGTACTTCTTCTAATCGTTTCGTCCACACCTGCAGAGAAATGGATATGCGTAGTGGATGTACTGCCACCGATAGCGACACACCTTCAGGAGTCAATGGCCAAACTCAAGGAGAGACCTCGACGACTCCTAGACTTCCGGGGCCAGATGGACAGACGACTTACAATCCAGTTTCATCTAATCCTTCAGCTTTACCTAATGGGACCCTTCCAGCATCATCGACGCCGCAGGATGGCCAGACACAGCTGTTCCAATTCTTCCAAATGATGATACAGGAACAGAGACAATAGGCATCCGCACTAGCTGTAGAGCAAAGGCAGCAAGCGGCAGAGAAGAGGCAAGAATTTCTAGCAATACTTGAGAGAATGGCTGCACAGGCTACTGTACCAGCTCAAGCACTAGTTCCAGTACCTTGAGCTAGAGTTGGTTCAGTAAAGGACTTTATACAGATGGGTCCCAAGCCGTACAAAGGCACTAAGAGTCCAGAAGAGACTATAAACTGGATTACCCATACCCAAAAGTTATTAGAAGCATCGCAGCTACCTACAGATCTATGAATGACAGGCGTAAGGACGTTGCTAGACGGTAACGCTCATCACTGGTGGGAATCAATAGAGTGTCAGTTGGGCACGTATCAGACTTGAGAGCAATTCTTGGAGTGCGTTGAAAGGAAGTACTTTTCGAACACTGTCAGGGATACATTGTACAATCAGTTTCTTCATCTGGAGCAAGGGAACAAGAGAGTTGACGAGTATGATGCAGAGTTTAGTCGCCTCAGTAAATATGGCGCTGTCCTGATACCGAATGACTTGGGAAAGGCTAAGAGGTTTTACCGCGGACTGACGCAGGAGTGAGGCTTAGGCTATGAGTATTAGTAAATGAGATAGGAAAAAACTGATATCCGAGATAAGTTAAGACCTGAAGATGTTAAAATCAAGTAGAAATTTATGTACATGAGGTATCAGTAGATCAATGTGGGTAATAGGTAGGAAACAACAGTAGTTGCAATGGTAAGAGAGGGTGTCTGTTGCACTTGGGTGCAACTGAACTATACTGACAGGTGAAGAAGAGAGGGGGACAGTACATGCTGTAGTCACCTACAATTAGGAAGAGATGGTTGGGTATTGACAGGGTGTTGAAGTATTATTACAGTTGTTATGATTAGTGTTGTTGATGTTGGTGATGTGGTAGTAGATGTTGCTATAGGTGATGGGGACTACACATACCTGTGCTTGGTTTGCTTCTGCCTGTATACATTGTGTGGGGATGTTCAAGGTGCTTGGGTTTCAAGAAAGTGCACAGTCGTGCACTTGTGTTGGCGGCAGTACTGTTGTGTGTGATTGGGGATCGGGTATGAAGTAGTGTTATATGTTGTTGCTGCTAGAAAGATGTGAGGGGAGAGAGTCGGGCAGGTATAAAAATAGAAGAGTAGTAGCAGTAACATGAAGGGAGGGAGCTTGTGTTTGCTAGGTTGTGTTAGTTGATGAGGGGTGTTTTTTTACCTATGGGTGAGTATGTGTGTGTTTATGTGTCTGTGTGTGTGTAGATAAAGGTGTGTGCTTCCAATTTAGAGCAACAATAGGTGAGGGTTGAATATTTGTGTACTAAATGCAGGATCTTGAGGACATTGGTATAATTATCAAACACATTGGTTGGATATTCAAATAAAAGGGTATCCTAAGTGGGGTGTTAGACTAGTGTGTCAATATGCTATATATATATATATATATATATACATATATATATATATATATATATATATATATATATATATATATATATATATATATATATATATATATATATATATATATATATATATACATAATTAGATATATGCAATAATGTATTAGTGTTCCTCTCGTGTAGCATACCTTAGCATTTGTAGACGGGAGAAACTGAGATGTGAGGAAGGGCTTTAATGTGTGCATAGGCTGCAAGTTGAGGGGATCAAGTGTGGGATCGGGAGATACCAGACAGTGAAGGTTAAATAAACTGATAGCCAAGGGTGCAGCCTGGGAAACATTTTCCCTACAGGTGGATAAGGTACTGCTGGGGAAGCAGAAGATCAGTGAGCACTTTAGGGGTACCTACAACATGGTGTAATTGAAGGGAGAACCATCTAGCAGCAACAATTGGGTAGAAGGGGTCAAGGTAAGTATTTAGTTATGATACAATTGAGTATCATTTATTGGTGTATCTTAGTGCATATCAAAGTTTAAGGGTTGCAGGGTAGATATTAGAGATTAGAAGTGTGCATCAAGGTATGAGTGCATCCATACTAAAGATGTTGAGGTTAAGGCTAGGCAATTGGAATACCAAGTTGAGAGTGTGGTACCATGTACAAATGTAGGACTTAGTAAAGGTAAGGGTAGTTATGTTAGTGTACCTAGAGTATGAGTATTAATATAGAATTAGGATATTACCTTAACTAAGGTAATGAGCTAATATCATAAGGTATTAAGTATATATATGGGATATGAATTCATACCTTAGTGATAATAAGGGTAGTATATAGTTATTAGTTAAGGCAAGGTATTGATATACCTAGATACCAATAGTTGTCACGACCCGTACCCAGAATTTGGATATGAGCCGTAGGTACGTCCAGCCTACGCCGCAGTATCGACGGTAGAACATTGTCTAAGTCTCAATACTAAACTCACAAAATAACCTGTAAATGATCTCAACTCCATAAGGAGGACAATGAATATGCATAAGATCATTAATTCATAAGATACTCAATCACAAAAACTATAAGAAGTTAAATGGCACGATAGGATAAGAAAGATATAAGAAGTTCTGACATAAGTCTAGAACACAACTCAAGTAACAATAATAAGTCTAGGGTCTAACTGACTCAACATAAATAAGTCTCAATATAATACATCCGAGTCTCATAGTTTAGACAATCTAATACATAAATAAACTAGGCTAAGTACTGTCTAAACAACTATGGGTGGTCTCTCCTCTAAGGAGAGTGGATCCTCTGGAATCTTCGGGATATAGTCACCATCTATTCCTGGACCATAATGGGTAGGACAGAAATCCTCAAGATCCTCTGAAAAATATTATCCAGTCAGGATTGGAGTAAAGCACAAACACTAACAACAATTTTAATTATATTGACAAAAACTATAAAACAGTGCAAGAAAATACATGATAAAGATATACTGGAAAATAAGGAATATTGGAGAGACATGTAATCAGCATATAGAACTAATTAGCAATGAATATATATATGTGAATACTAGAAATGAGTGTACTAAAATAAAAGAATAGAAATTCTAACTAGGTATTGTGAAATATCAGTTTGCTATGTGATTGGCTTGGGACTAGATCAAGCTTGTTATAGATGATTGGCTATGATACATGTAAGGTCAGGCTAACGATCTGGTTAGCTATGATGCGAGCAATAGTCATGCTAATCATATATAACAGGCTATGAGACATATAAATGGTCAGGCTATACCCTACGTGATATGTGGGGTGAGCTATGATGCATGCAAAGTAGGGTATGATCACATAATCTTGCTAATATTTTTTCGTCTCCACCTACGATGGATTCCAATCACGACTCCTTATGACAGGTATCTATGATACTAGTCCGTGTATCTACTGTGTTAGAATCAAGTATACACTACAACTAGAATCATAGTAATAATCAAAATAATAAAAACTGTCAGAGAATGTACTCACCTGTGGTCTCGACCAATGTGTGAGGATCGATATCCAAAATGGAGTCACAAAGACCTATATATAAGATATCAATATCAAAGAATGGTATGGGATGATATATATGGTTAACTAACTTGTTGTTATGTTTCTAGGCCACTTCTAGATCTATACTAATTTAACTAGTTGATACTAGGTTTGTTAAGGTCAATCTAGTCAATACTAGCCAATACTAATTAATTATTGGTCATACTAAATTACGCTAGCTTATACAAGTTACTTCTAGAATATACAATTCCTATACATAGGTATTAAGTTAATATCTTAACACCAAATCCTTACCTAGTATCTATGATATCATAGGATACCAATTACTCCATACCCCACTGACTAACATCACTAACTTCTAATACCTTAGCTTTTTAATATGCTAACAGAACTCAACATATACTATAACCTACCACCTTAGTGTTACTAGATATTAACCTTCAAACCATAACTTGATACCTTACTAGAGAACACTCCCTACTGACATTACCTTAACTCTTGTCAGTCCCTAATACCTAAAATATGTTGAAGCCACTAAGGTCTATACCCAAAGTCTGGTATCCTAATCCAAAACCCCACCTCACTGACACTATAGGGTGTATTTGATACACTCTGGTATCACAATACCCTAACTCAACTGGCACTAGTTTTAAGCTTGATTGACACTCTATCTGACACATCCTTACTGTCCTAATCCCTTGACTCATATTGACACTCCTCATAATGATACTAACATACTCGAGCCACACCTCACTGACATAAGTGTATCAGTGTTCATCTATTTCCCCCCAACAATCTAACCCGAGTCTTAAAGAATTTAGCCGAAGGATCTGCAGACCTACAGACCTATAGACCTCCTAACCCTGATCCATACTTGAACTGCAACATCAACAGATCTTCCTCTCCTTCTAAACATATCTCTGTGCCCAATTGATACCGCGGCCAAGTATTAGAATCCTTCCTACTCAGATGCATCAAATGCACATTATTAACCCGATGATCTGCATCGAGTATAACTTAATGCCAACTTCCCTTATTATATTGTAGTGCTCTCCCCTTACTGATACTGCCATGATCCCCCCAGCAGATATCCCTCCACCTTAAGTATCACTAATACTTACTCATACTCGATACTACACAATCCTTTCACCCATTTCTTGATACCTACCTATCTAGCAACTTACCCGCACATTCTAGCTTACTGACATAGCTATTTAACTATACCCTCTACACTAAATCCATATCTCGTCCACACAAACTCACACACTCACATACCTCATAATATATGATACTACTTTAACCCGCTGTACTGCCTACAATTGAACCTACACCCTACTGATGCTTGTTGCCAAGCAGCTAATGCTGCATGACAAGATCTCCCCGGCCTGCATTGGCAGTAGTGGTTGCTGATGCTTGCATAGACAACTGCATCACCTCTAACAACTCGAGCTCTACTCTACGCCCTGAACCCTGTCCCTTAAAACTACTGTAGACCACAACATTGTAGTAAAACTGCATCATTGCACACCCTCTTGCTTACCCGAGTGCAGGCCCAGTACCCCTCTCCAAACTGTCACGACACATTGTGCCTAACTACAAATTATACACACACACGCACATTGCTATACACACTCAAACACTCAAACACTCAAACACACACACACACACACACACACACACACACACACACATATATATATATATATATAATAGTGAGTATAATATCTAAATAGATACACTTCTAGTAATAGGCAATTTGCCAAACACTTGGAGTGCATAAGTCATAATACTATATATAGTTTCATGATACACTATCAATCTCATGCCCAAAATTCTAAATACTCTATTACTAATTAAATACATAGTAAATAAACCTATTTATATATAATATGATTAGTTACAATAAACAATGGAGGAAAAAAAACTCAACAAGCACAAAATCCCTTATATGAACACAACACCATGTAGGAAAAACTATGGGAACCAAAGGAAACTAATCCCCCCTTGTAGCTATTCCTAAACCATGGGTGGGCTTCTAATAGCCAAACAATAATAAAAATAAAAAATTAAAGGAGAGATTTCAGATTTTCACCTATTGGAAGATGGGTTCCCAATGCAAACTTTTTCTTCTCCTATGCTCCTTGAAACCTAAGCTTTCAGGCTTCTTAGATGAGGAAAATTAAAGAGATTAGAGGTTTAATTTCTAAAATTTGGTGGAGAAAGGAAAGGATTTGAGGAAGAACTACTTCTAGGATTTTTCTTTATGAGCTATTATGAACTAGAGGAAGGCTCCTATATGGGGCAGGCTACATGAGAACCTAGGGCTTGCAATGCATAAAGTCCTCAATGCCCCTATGGTTAGTCATGAAGGATTATTCAAACAAGTCGGTTTTAATCCTAAGTAAGGGGTTTAACTATATTCTAATTTAAAATAGATAGGGATTAATTAGTGGGTTCAAATGTCTAGTCTAAGGTTGAGTATGTCACTACCATATTTTCTAGAAAAGGGTATTTTAGTCTTTTATTAATTAATTAAATATTGTGGATGTTAAATATTTATTTATTGTATTATTTATTTATGTTTAGCATATTAGATTTATTTTTGGACTTGTGTTAGTGGACCTAACTAGTTTAGTTTAGACTCATGGACCAACATTTAATTCTAGTTAGAATTAAGCCCAATAATTAGAAGCCCAATCAATAGGAGAATGATTAATTAAGTTAAACCCATTAGACTAGAACCTTCTCTCCTTAATTAATTTTTTTATGAGAGGGCCTAAGGGATATTTTAGACTTTACATAGTAGCTTGAGGGAGGGGGCAATTGAGGCCTATATAAAGGGGATAAAAACTTTCTCTCTCTTCATTTTTTATTCCAAATCTAGATCTAAAATTTCTCTCAATCAAATTTCATCAAATTCCTACCAAATTTCTATCTAATTTCTTCCCAAATCACCATTGGAGACTAGTAGAGTAAGGATCTACAAGGAGGAAGTATGGATCTACAAAGAGGAGCAATGATCTACAAGTTGAAGGCTCATTTTACCAATTTTGAAGATTTTATTAGGAATCCATCTCCCAATAGGTATAATTCAGTTTTTGCCTTAATTTAGGTTCTAAATATGAGATTTAACCATGAGAAATCAACCCATATGGATAGGCTACCCATAGAATTTGGTTTTGTGTTCATAGGAGGCATATTAAGAAAGTTATGGTACTTTTTGTGTCAATTTTGGAGAAATTCCAAGATTGACATTTGTTGTGTATGTCAATTGGTCCTATAGATCAATTTGGCATGTGATTGTGTGTTTGGGGCTATTATCGTATCCACAATTGGGTACATGTAGGTCGTATCCCAATAATTTGGTGATACGTGTTGATTTGATAGTTTTTCCTCCGATACGGGACTTTGTGCATGTTATATTTTGACACAGACACGTAGTTATGTGTTTGACTCTTCATATTATTCATAAATAATATATTAGACTTGCTCGTGTACTTCGGAGTACGTTTGGTTGTGTGGTGGACTCGTATGGCAAGCGTAACATAGATCTAGTGTAATACGGGTGCGATGCACTCCACGTGTTTGTTTCATTGCTCTTTAATTCAATTGACTTGTGTATAACTATTAATATGATATATCAGATATGATATATATATATATATATATAAAAGTATATATATTTATATTATACCATATAGTTATGTCTATGTGATTGTGTGTTTATATATATATATATATATATTGATATCTAGGTATATCTATATGTAAATATGTATGCATAGTTCTATATATGAAGTGTGATTTATATATATGTACATAAGTAGTGATATATGAATATATTTTTATATAGGTATGTATATATAGCTATGTGTTCTATATGTATATATGATATATCTATGTGTATGTGTGTATGGTGGTATATATGTGTATATGTATAAGAGTGTATATATCTATATGTATATGTATATGTGTATGTTTATATAAATATGTATGTATGAATATGTATATTGATATATGAATAGCTATGTGTATGTTTACATATGTATGTATAAATATATATATCTAGTTGTATACTTATAGGTGTTTGTGTATGTATACTTGTGTGTGTGAGAGAGTGTTGTGATGTTTATATGTATAGATATATATGTTGATATCTACTTATAGTTATGTATGTATATATATATATATAGAGGTTAATATATATATATGTATAGTTTGTGTGTATGCGTGTGTGTGCTTTGGGGTGGAGGCACAGCACAACAAGTACTAGCCGCAACAGCAGTTTTAGCGCGCCGCAACAGCCGTTTTAGGGCGCAGCAGCACCGCGACTGCAGCTAGGCAGCAGCAGCAGTTTGCACCGAGGCAGCAGTAGTCCCAGTGCAGCAGCGCCGCGGCTGCAGCAAGACAACGCCGCAAAAGAGGCAGCAGCGGTCCGCAGCGAGGGAGCAGCAGTCCCAGCACAGCAGCGCCGCGGCTGTAGGGAGGCAGCGCCGCGGCTGCAGCGAGGCAGCACCGCAGAGGCCGCAGCAGCAGTCTGCTGCGAGGCAGCTGCACTTCCAGCGCAGCAGCGCCGCGGCTGCAGCGTGCAACGGCAGTAGCGAGGCACGCAACAGCCAGTTTGGTTTGGTAGTTAGCTAGTTTAGTTAGTCTATTAGATAGTTTAGTTGTTATTAGTCAGTGTAGTTCCTTGGTATATTAGTAGTTAGTTACCTATATATATACTTGTATTACTTAGTGATTTATATGTATATGTATATATTTATATCGCTAGTTATGTATATGTATATATGTAGGTATGTATATGTATGTATTGTCATTACCCCATTTCCAGGGCAGAATATTTATTATTATTATTTTAATTTGGTTA